>JAWZYT010000088.1:420000-732500 GCA_034508575.1 Petrolisthes manimaculis | reverse complement strand
CATGTCTCGCGCACAAACATGGTTCACTTCAACTCGCCCTATGTCCACAACTATTCATCGTACAGCCCTCCCGATGGTACCATTGGAAAGAGGAAGAGTTGAAGGTAAGGATGGAATAATTTTGAAGTCAGTACACTATATAGGTTAAGAATGTGAGCGTTGTCAATATAGGGCAAATCGAGGAATTTTGACGCTAGCGGCAGGGTAGAAATGTGGAGGCAAGGTCTACCCTTCCCGGCCTGCAGAGGTTAATTAAGCTTACATAAACAACATAATATATCACATTACAATTATAATTTTGCCTTTATTATCTATTATAATTATATACTTAATATTCTTTTAATTCAACATTTTTGCGATCATAAACTCTCTTTAATTAAGTAAACTATAGGATTTCTATGTACTAACTCAAATGTTTATTTTTTAATGAAAACTTAATACTATTCCGTATCATTATATAATAGTGTGTGTGTTTGTGTGTTACAGATTATAAAATGGTTGCTGAAGGTACTGTATAATGTGTATGTGTGTGTGTGTGTGTGTGTGTGTGTGTATTACAGATTACAAAATGATGGACGAAAGTATAATGTGTGTGTGTGTGTGTGTGTGTGTGTGTGTGTTACAAATTACAAAATGGTGGCTCAAGGTACTGTATAATGTGTGTGTGTGTGTGTGTTACAGATTACAAAATGATGGACGAAAGTATAATGTGTGTGTGTGTGTGTGTGTGTATGAAACTAATGGTGTTGATGGTGCTACAGATTACAAAGTGGTGGATAAAGGTGTATCAAGAGCAGGAAGGGAACCAACAAAGTCTTGTAGCTGACCAACAGTGTCCCAGAGGTGTGGGTGACTTCCCTTACAACGAGCTGAATGTGTTGTGTAATGACGGTGATTACTGTGGTCAAGTGTTATCACCTCCCACCATAACAGGTCAGTAACACCAATATATATCTATCAGTATATATCTATCTCTTTACACACACACACACACACACACACACACACACACACACACATAGAGAGAGAGAGAGCAAGAGAGAGAGCGAGGGAGAGGTGGAAAATAAGTCATGAGTGAGAGAGAGAGAGAAATAAATAGAGGGAAGGTGGAAAATAAGGCATGAGAGATATAGAGAAAGAAAGAAATAGAGAAGGTAGAAAAAGAAGGCATGAGAGATAGAGAGATAGATAGAAGGGGGAAAGAAGGCATGAGAGAGAGAATGAGAGAGAACCATTAATAGAGGGAAGGTGGGAAAGAAGGCATGAGAGAGAGAGAGAGAGAGAGAGAGAGAGAGAGAGAGAGAGAGAGAGAGAGAGAGAGAGAGAGAGAGAGAGAAGGAAAATATATTGAAAGATAGAGAAAGAAGAAAGGAAGGAAGGGAGAGAAAAAAAAGAGATAGAGAGTAGGTGAAAAAGAGGCATGGGAGAGAGAGAAAGAAAGATACAGAGAGAGAGAGAAAGAGAAAGGGGTTACAAGAAGGGAAATTACTAAAGTAAGTGTAAATTATATATAATTATTTTATCATAGTTACCCTATAAATTCTGCTGATTAATCATTTTCTATAAAACAAAGTCACCACAGAAAACGAATGAAGCACTAACTATTATTTTATTTATTGTAATTGCTATTTATCACTCTTTTCTTTCTATTTCCTTTGTTCTTAGTATCCACCTCTTTATCACCATTCACTAATTCCTACAAGGCCTCTCTCTCTCTCTCTCTCTCTCTAACTGTATTGATAAGGAAGGATAGAGAAGGAGGTTATGAAGGTGAACACAACACTATCATGTCATTGTCTCACCTTCAGAGTACACCAATGTATCGACAACATGGCGGGGAATGGACATAGATGTGATGGAAGGGGAGGAACAGGTGACCAGACTTACCTTCAAGGACCTACCAAACCAACACTGGAGTATCAGGTTGTGGTACTCTGATGAATATGGTTATGGTGCCATGGTAACAATGTCTCACACACCAAATAACATCATGACTCAACATGTATGGCTGGAGGTGTGGTGTGATGGTGAGTACATTCCTGACTACACCATTGTTCAGGTGTACAATGACACACCTTCAACCACATCACCTCCACGATACTACTTGGTTCAGGTCAGTTGTGTCGTCTTCTTCTTCTTCTTCTTCTTCTTCTTCTTCTTAATTATTGATTATTATTATCAATAATAATGATGAAGATAATAATGATATTAATGATGATGATGATGATGATGATGATAATATAAATTACGAAAATAATAACAATAATAATAAAAATAATAATAGTAATAATTATTATTATTGTTTTTATTATTATTATTATTATTATTATTAATGTAATTTAATATTATAATATTAAGTTTAATAATTATTATTATAATGATAATTTTATAATAATAAAGAATATGTATGTATGTATGTATGTATATATGTCTGTCTGTCTGTCTGTCTATCTGTCTGTCTGTATGTATGTATGTATGTATGCATGTCTGTATGTATGTATGTATGTTTGTATGTCTGTCTCTCTGTTTGTTTGTCTGTTTGTCTGTCTGCATGTATGTATGTATGTATATATGTATGTATTTATGTCTGTCTGTCTGTAAGTCTGTATGTATGTCGGTATGTCTGTCTGTCTGTATGTATGTCAGTAAGTATTTCTGTATGTATGTCTGTATGTCAGTAAGTATGTCTGTATGTATGTCGGTATGTCTGTCTGTCTGTATGTTTGTCTTTATGTATATCTGTATGTATGTATGTCTGTATGTGTGTGTGTGTATGTATGTATGGAGAGAGAGAGAGAGAGAGAGAGAGAGAGAGAGAGAGAGAGAGAGATTGTAGGTTCAGTTTGGTTTCCCTGTGTGGAGTAGTCAGTAACCTTCAATTCAACCCACTCATTACCTACACACAGACAAAACAAAAGGAGAATATTATGAAGCCAACAGGAATTGTGTGTGTGTGTGTGTGCGCACCTCTCTGAGTTTTCTCTTGGGAAATGTTTCCATGTGTGTGTGTGTGTATTGTATATCACTGAATACAGTTATATTAATACAAGTGTTCACATTATATGTACATTAAGCCTGTACACATATACACATTATGTACATTAGGCCTCTACACATATAGGTGGCCGAGTGGTTAGTGTTCTGGACTCATACCATAGAGGTCGGGAGATCGATCCTCTCAGGTGAGTGCCTGAGAATATTTACTCTTCCGATTTGAGTGTCAGGCACTAACTATAAGGCCACCGAACGTCGTAAAACACCCTCACTGGTACCATAACAGCTGTAGTATTTGGGAATCACCCTCACTTCCCTCTCTCTGTGGCTGGGTACCAGTTCGGAAGTCGTGACGTGTGTGTGTGTGTGAGCATCAGTTGACCTGGGCCACAATAACGGGCTTGATTAAGCCTATGTCCAGTGTCGGATCATATATACAAAAAAAAAAAAAAAAAAAATACACATTATGTACATTAGGCATGTACACATATACACATTATGTACATTAGGCCTGTACACATATACACATTATGTACATTAGGCATGTACACATATACACATTATGTACATTAAGCCTGTACACATATACACATTATGTACATTAGGCATGTACACATATACACATTATGTACATTAGGCATGTACACATATACACATTATGTACATTAGGCATGTACACATATACACATTATGTACATTAGGCATGTACACATATACACATTATGTACATTAGGCCTGTACACATATACACATTATGTACATTAGGCATGTACACATATACACATTATGTACATTAGGCCTGCACAGTCGCGGCACATAGTCCTGGAACAGACTTCCCTTCACACCGTGGTCAAGGACTATATGCCACAACTGTACTGTACATTATACTATAGGTGTGTTTATGAATGTATAATTATCATAATGTATTATTACAGGTGGGTATAGACTGGATGAGGGTGACTGAGACCACACCAGGACACAACCAGACTATACAACAATACAACTGTAGCCGGCCATTGTCTCATCATCCCAACCTTACTATTACTCTTTATTGTGGTACTTATTATAGTTTCGAGAAACTTAATGAGTGTGGTACAGTGAGTCAACCCTGTCCCACTGGTGAGTGTAACCAAACTTATCTTATACACAACATATAACATACAACCTGACCTATCAACACACACACACAGGGGACACTCAATGGTTTTCACACACACACACACACACACACACACAAACATACATATTCACTCAATGGGAAACACCAACCAACAAATAATTCAGTGGTTTATGAACACACACACACTCATACACACACACAGGGGAAGCTCAATGGTTTATTCACACACACACACACACACACAAGGGGAAACACCAACCAACAAATAACTCAGTGGCTTACACACACACACCTACAGACACACATCAACCAACAGACAACTCATTGGATTACACACACACACATATAATGAGTATTTATAGTGTTAAGAAATAATACCTTGTTCACAGTATAAGTCAATATAATTATAATGATAATATAATGATCTCTCTCTCTCTCTCTCTCTCTCTCTCTCTCTCTCTCTCTCTCTCTCTCTCTCTCTCTTATACTCAACATTGGTATTAATATATTTGTTTTCTCTCTCTTATACTCAACATGTGTGTTAATATTTCAGATATTATGCAAGATGTTACAGACATTGAAAAAGATATCACGGAAATTAAAAAAGAAATGACTGACCTTGAACCCAACACTACTGACTCTGAACAAGATACAAACTCAACACAGAAGATATCGTTGTGTGACCAGGTGTGGAAAGCAGAAATCCGGAGCTTGGCATTGTATTTGCCGAGGCTGGAAATTGTGACCTTGGCCTTAGCCACAATAATATCTGCATTTATATACTTCTCTTGGATTAGGTTTGTGGACATTAACATTATGCTGTACCTTGCCCCAATGTATCGTAGGCTGGCTCTCTTTCTTTATAAACGAGCACAAGTACCAAACAATCAGTAACAAGGAAAAACACACACAAACACACACCTACACACACATATGCCAACAAACCAGTAACAATGAAGCACACATCACATTATGAACTTTGTTTACTCTTGATAAACAGTATAACCTATTTTATATTTATCATAATTATTATCTAATTTCATGGTTTCAGTAAAAAGTTTTAATACCATCTTTTTACTAATAATTTCAATGTTTTATTATATGACAAAATAAACTGCATATTCTATTAATTAAGTTGATATGTTTTATATAAAAGACCTGCTGTTATATTGTTATACTCCACTATAAGGAGTTATAACATGATATCAACATCTTGTATTATTTCTATGTACTTACTATAAGGAGTTATAACATAATATCAACAACTTGTATTATTTCTATGTACTTACTATAAGGAGTTATAACATGATATCAACAACTTGTATTATTTCTATGTACAGTCATGGCTGATAGTGCTGGACCACGGTCCAAGGAGTGTTGGAGAGCAACTAAACAGAGTTCCAACAAATTATTTTCCAAACCATTCTAAAAAATGAGAGAGGTTTAGAAGACTTAATTTTTCGAACTCTGTTGTTTTTCTCTCCAACACATCTTGGACGCTGGTGCATCATTATCAGTCATGGCTGTACCCACTATAAGGAGTTATAATATATGTGTGTGTGTATTTTAGTTTTGGTTTATTGTGAGAGGGATAGAGAAAGAGACACACAGAGAGAGTATGTGTGTTTTGTTTCTTGTGTGTGAGAGAGAGGGAGAAAGAGAAAATGTATGTGTGTGTTCTATACCTAGAATAAAATGAATTAGTGATTCTCACACTGTTGTTGCACTGACACACACACACAGACCTTTACTGTTTTTTGTACAGATATTTACTTTGAATATAAACTGTATTTTAATGAGATAGTAGTCTATTCTTTTGGTACAGCCACAATCAAATAACCAACGACACTTTCCTTCCATCGTACAGCCGGCAGCATAAATTTGTGTCTGTCTCATGACTTTAATAATGTTAATATGACCAGATAGTTGCATTCTCAAATAGTTTTTATACCAACAACATACGTAATTTACCACATGTGAACTATATCTGTCATCTCTGCATTTACATTGTGTAATATCATCATTATAGCTCATACATACATAGGTGGAAATGAAGCGAACTTATGCTGCCGACTGTACATACAAATTAATCAGTATCTTTTCACAATATAATCATAGAACAACTTATGTCAACTCAACCTCCATCAATTGTTATTATGAGGTGGTGCAAAATCATACAAGTGTTGTCCTTTATTACCAAGATAATATTTACTACGATGGAAGGAGAGTGTCGGTGGATATTTGATTGTGGCTGTACACCTGAGCTCGTAAATTCGCGACCACGTACTTATATGTTTATGTCATTTGAGCTGGTAACATTTATTTGGGACCACGTACTTCGATGTTTATGTCATTTGGGCTGGTAACATTTATTTGGGACTACGTAATTATTATGTTTATGTCATTTGAGCTGGTAACATTTATTTGGGACCACGTACTTCGATGTTTATGTCATTTGAGCTGGTAACATTTATTTGGGGAGGAATAAAAGTTGGTGGAACATAGTAGATGGATATGATACAATCTTTCACTTACAACGACACCTTCTCCACACAGTGTTACCAGCTCAGATGACATAAACATTTTGAGGATGTGGTCGAGAATTTACGAGCTCGAGTGTACATTGGAATACCTTGATTCACCCAAAGTATGCCAGGAAATAATTCCAGATGAGTAAAAATAATTGTACCTGATATTGCTGGGAATAGTTTGTTGGAATTATTTGCTTTGACTGTAACCTGTGATTTAATAAACACAAAAAGTTTGCATTTGTTGCAAATCAATGTTTTATTATCAGTCCTCCTTTGTTTATTAATTAAAGTCTTTTTATCTGTGATGGACAATAAGAGTGAAGTGATACATACATACATACATACATAGAAATAATAAAGAACTGATGATAAACAACATTACTCTATAAAAAAGAAAAGAAAATATAAACACACACACAGACACAGAAAGAGTATTTGTAGAATATGTAAGTTGAGACTTACTGTAATAAAACATTGGTATTATTAATGGTTATGATTATGAAACATGGGTATTGACCAAGATGATAAAGGACATATTACTTGGCTGTTACCGGAGAACACACACACACACACACACACTATCTCTCTCTTACACAAACACACGCACACACTATCTCTCTCTTACACTAACACACGCACACACGTTCTCTCTCTCTTACACACACATACACACATACACACGTTCTCTCTCTCTAATACACACACATACACATACATAAAGTAGTAGTGGCTGACAGTGGTAGTGAACGGATGTGTTTATGTAAGGCGTCTCTGAGCTTCGGGATATTTTGAAGACAACAAGTGGAGCCCGGCTACATTCTCAACTTTGGTCACCTGGTAAAGTTTAATATAAGGGTGAGTGAGTGAGGAAATCCTGTCTCCAAAAGTTTATATATAGGAAAGGCGATAGTTAAGGGGGGGTGGGAGTAGGAAGACAGGCTTGGGGGGTGAGGGAATAGGGGGACAGGCTTTCTACCCACTCCAAACTTGTCCCCCTATTCCTGCACCCCCTCAGTCCCCCCCCAAGCCTGTCCCCCTACTCCTGCACCCCCCCAAAACTCCCCAAGCCTGTCCCCCTATTCCCACACCCCTTTAAGGACCCTGTGATCGTGTATGAGACTTGGTGGCTTCTGATTCCTCCTGACTATGCCACGAAACAAGCTCCTTCCATATAGGTGTGTGTGTGTGTGTGTTTCATAGCAATGTTTGAAGGACTCACTAACCTCCAATTTTCTAACTACAACACGGGGTCACTTAAAATAAGTAAGAAATAAAACGTAATAAAAGTGTAGGTGACGAAAATGAATTTGGCTAGACATAGTTGTGAGAAATTCCAGGCAGAGAGAAACAGTAACGAGCACTAATAAGTTTACAGCTCTGGTTGAAGCTTTGAACAGGACAAATTCACCAACGAAGTAATTCCAATGGAGATTTTATTGTGCATTTATTTACTGTCTCTAGGTATTGAAACACACCTGAATATTTATTAGTGCTCGTGACTGTACATGAGATGACTGTACAGTCTCCTCCACTCCCGCTTTCACCAGTTCAGCGTTACCATCGTATACACCAGGCATTGTGTGAGCTACCAGTTCCGTCTCTCACATCTGAAACACCTGCCATCAACCCTTACTCTTACTCGCCTCACCTGCTTCGCCGAGACAAGCAGTGTTCATGGACTCGGGAAATATGCACGTTTTCTACACCTAATAATATCGAGTCTATGAAGATCGCGTGCCTCGGTGAAGCAAGTGAGGTGACAGGACTTTTGCCGCCGACTGTACATCAGATGATAAAACAGAGAAAGGTAAAGAAGGGAGGGATAGTGAAAAGACAGGACGAGAATATGAACTTCAAATTAAAAGGGTTACACCATTTTTGTTTTCTATACCTCAACCTCGGGGCTGTAGGCTGTCAGTAGCCCGTGACTGTTGTGAGGCCCCGAAATTATTGGGTGTCGTACCAGATGAAACAGTAGTGGAGCTTCGTGGTGATGTTGGTACCGTAGCTTCTCTTCTGTCCCACTAGATGACGACACCTTATTTATATACGTCACTATACAGGAGACAAGAGGAGTTACACACACACACACACACACACTACTATGCATTTCAGGCCTCGCGAATCACAGTTTTTCGCGATTTTCAGCCGAAGTAATTGTTTAATAGGTTTGGTACTTTGGCACAGTGAACAACACACCCCAGCCTAATTTTAGTTGGATTTTGTTAAAAAAAAAAACTTATGTCACTAAGGAGTATATTATTGTATTATTAATGATGTACAGTATTGTATGTGTGGGATGTGCATGGCGCTGCTGCATTGTTGTTTATGCTGTATGATGGGAGACTGAGACTCCCAGCTGTTTACATAGAATACATAGATCCCGGCAACTCGTTGTTTCTGTGATCCTCACACCCTCCTGTCTCCTACAAGATGTCATCAACTCTAACAGGTTATGGGCCCAGACACAGACTAGTGTTTGATGGAGATGGAGAAAAATTTGAAGTGTGGGAAGCCAAGTTTCGAGGTAATTTGATGACCAAGGAGCTTGATGAAGTTTTACTGGAGGGAAGGACGCCGGAAGAAAGTAAGAACAAACAAGTATATGCAGAGTTGATTCAGCTACTAGATGACAGAAGCATTGCCTTGATTCTTCGCGATGCAGCTGATAAAGGCAAGGAAGCATTGCAGATCCTAAGGAACTATTACCTGGGTGCAAGCAAACCTAGGGTGATTTCACTGTACAAGAAACTGTCAACACTCAGGCTGGGCGGAGACGAACAGTTGGTAGACTACATAATAAGAACAAAAGCAGTGACAGCAGCACTAAAGAAAGCAGGCGAAGCAGTAAGTGATAGTATGACTATGGCGATGGTGCTGAGTGGACTCCCTCAAGCATACGACACCTTCAGCACAGTGGTGGAACAACGGGAGAAGGAAATGACGTTCCAGGAGTTCAAGAAGGCCCTGATGAACTATGAAGAATCAGGAAAGTTAAGAAGCTCCCGTGAGGAAGAAAGTGTGATGAATACAAGCAGATTCCCACTGAAATGTTATGAGTGCCACCAGCCAGGTCACAAGTCCTTCCAGTGTCCCCAGCAAGCCCAGCAGAACCATAGGTGGTGTAACAAGTGTAAATCCAATAACCACAACACACACCAGTGCAGGAAGAAGAATGCCACCACAGCAAACACAGTAAGCAGTGAGGGAAACCAAGCACCAAGAGGAGAGGACAGTGACGAGGGTGACAACTTCCACAACTTTGCATTCCAGGCCAGCACACAATCTCTCAAGGATAATAAGGCAGGTACCAGTACATTGTTGGTGGACAGTGGTGCATCAGTGCATATTGTAACAGACAAGACCAAGTTTATTAGATTGGACAGAGACTTTGAACCAGATAAACAAGTGATGCAACTAGCAGACGGAAGTAGACAAACTGGAGATGTATTAGGCAGAGGTGATGTTAGTGTGATGTTGTATGATATAAATGGTAAACCAAGGGAAATGGTGATGAAAAATGCTTTATACATTCCCTCATATAAGTTTAACATATTTTCGGTTCCAGCTGCAACAAGAAAAGGTGTATGTGTAAACTTTGAACCTAACCATGCAGAACCAGTTACACCAGATGGCTCTGTATTCAACGTGAAAAGAGAGGGTAACTTATACTTCATTAATAATGTTGAAAATGTGCAAGTGAACGTTGAGGAGTGGCATAAAATCCTAGGCCATTGTAATTTTAAGGACATTATATAACTTGAGAAGGCAGTGGAAGGTATGCATATTTCTGGTGAAAAGGAAAAAGTTCATTGTGAAGCTTGTAGGTATCTTAGGAAAAATGAGTAAATCTACAAACAGGAAACCAGATAAAAGAGCAACTAGGAATTTAGATTTAGTACACAGTGACTTAGCTGGCCCAATGAATGTAGTGGATAAGGGAGGATTTAAATATGCAATTACATTTGTGGATGATCATTCAGGAGCCTTCATGGTTTACCTGATGAAAGAAAAGAGTGATACAATATCAGCCACAGAGAAATTTCTAGCTGACAGTGCACCTTATGGATCTGTAAAACGTTTGCGGACTGACAATGGTGGTGAATATATATCCAAGGAATTTAAATCCCTCATGGTGAAACACAAGATTAAGCAGGAGTAATCAGCACCTCATTCCCCGCATCAAAACGGTACAGCAGAACGTTTTTGGAGAAAAATGTGTGAAATGGCACGATGTTTCTTACTAGAGGCTGATTTACCCAAAATGATGTTACTGCTAGGTTTGTGTGAGCAGAGCACAGATGATATATTGGTGCTGGGAAAGAATTCTTGGAGAAAATGTGGTATGCAAGATGTAGAAAGTGAATAGATATACGTGGTATTTTTTTTTTTTTTTTTTTTTTTTTCTATTTCTATTTACAGGAGCTGCTGATACAAAGGCCAACCCTGGAATAAACACCCGGGGTTCCTGTAACAGCAAAGAACAAGAGCAAGGGTGTGTAGCCTTTTCAACGGCACATATCTTATTTGTTTTATCCTTTGCTGTTGTTCCATGTCTCCTTCTTTAATTAATTAATCTTATTTTTACTTTATTTTCTTTTGATTTATAGAAGTTATATAACGCTATATTTAATCTATAATATATTGCCAGCATCACTGATAACTGTAACTTCTGGCAACACTGACAACAACCTCCCCTGGCACTGGCAACACTGACATCCTGACAACAACAACTGTAAGTACTCAACACCTCATGGTTCATATTAAAAAACATTCGTGGTGCATACGATGGCATAGTACCGATACGATGACTCCACATACAAACCAGAGAGCCGTCGTACAGTACCACACCATCGTATACACCACGGATGTTCTTGAATATGGCCTATTTAGTTGTATTTTTCTTATCTGTTTCTCCGTGGCCATGTGCCTTCTATAGATAAAATGGACATGTATTATATAATGAAAAATAATAATTTGGTATACAAATAATAAAAATAATTTGGTAAATATTGAATGAATTACCGTTATTGTGTACAGTTTTTCTACCTTCATTATTCACTTATTTAGACCATTCTATGACTATTTTCTACCTTCATTATTCACTTATGTAGACCATTCCATGACTATTTTCTACCTTCATTATTCACTTATTTAGACCATTCTATGACTATTTTCGGTAATAGTCAAGCGTTTGTCCATAATCTGCTTTCGACTCCAGGTTTTCAGATTGCAATGTTTTATAGTGTGTTTTGAACTAATTTAGGTAATTCTGCATAAAAGTTCCACATGTTTTTGTTGTTTTTAAGTTGTTCCTGCCTATTTTTACTTGTTCTATTCATTAGTGACCATAATATTGATTGGAAACCACTTGGTTTATACATATTCCCTAACCCCTTCCATCTTGGGGGAGAGCACTGGGAATCGGGGGTTTGGGTTGTGGGAAAACACGTAAATTAGTTTATCTTGGGTTTTATAGTAGTTTGTTAGGAAAATATGTATATAAGTCCCACACGGCAAATATGTACTATTTATGTGTATTTCAGTATGGAATAATGTTATATGTTCGTGTGTAATGAATATAATTGGCGGTTGCACTTACTTTAGCCAAATAGCCTTTCAAAATATTGTGAGCGTAAGTCCAGCGCGGCGATTCAGACCAAGTCCAGCGTAGCAGTATAAGTCTACGGTGTCTATATCCTAATGCACTACTCAGCACTAGCCTCATTGCATTATCTACATTCTCGTGACGAAGTAGTTCCGAAATAACTACACAGAATTACATATACTTGCAACTCAATCTGTGGTTACATGTCAACATTACATGCATTTTAACTACATTTATTATTTTTAATGTCTAGTTGTCTTATATCGATGTTATTTTCAATTTTCCACAATTTTGTATTTCCTTTGTCACTTTTTTATATATTTATGTGTCGGGTAAGGGTATATTTACATTGTGATATCAGTCTACACTGTACCTTCCACCAAGATACACGTTGCTCCAGGAGTCCATCTACTATAATGTCTTCCACATTATCTACATAGCCTAATTGTACATCCATGTCGGTATGTAATTGTTATTGTTAAGATTAGTGTTTATTAATCATGTTGGTTAAGAGTGTATTAACGTATTTCTTCTTTGTTAACGTGAACAATCACCTCTTAATATAAATACTTAAGCCAAACTGAAAAACCCAAGATCTCAAGATTTTGGAAACAATCCCTAGATAATAACTTAGAACTGAAGGATTGGAGAATGCAAGGGTTAGGACCAGAGGATGCTAGGGTTAGGACTGGAGGATGTGAGGTTATGACCGGAGGATGCTAGGTTAGGACCGGAGGATGTGAGGTTAGGACCGGAGGATGTGAGGTTAGGACCGGAGGATGCTAGGTTAGGACCGGAGGATGTGAGGTTAGGACCGGAGGATGTGAGGTTAGGACCGGAGGATGCTAGGTTAGGACCGGAGGATGTGAGGTTAGGACCGGAGGATGTGAGGTTAGGACCGGAGGATGCTAGGTTAGGACCGGATGATGTGAGGTTAGGACAGGAGGATGCTAGGTTAAGACCGGAGGATGCTAGGTTAAGACAGGAGGATGTGAGGTTAGGACCGGAGGATGTGAAGTTAGGACAGGAGGATGCTAGGTTAGGACCGGAGGATGTGAGGTTAGGACAGGAGGATGCTAGGTTAGGACCGGAGGATGCTAGGTTAGGACTGGAGGATGCTAGGTTAGGACCAGAGGATGTGAGGTTAGGACCGGAGGATGTGAGGTTAGGACAGGAGGATGCTAGGTTAGGACTGGAGGATGCTAGGTTAGGACCAGAGGATGTGAGGTTAGGACCGGAGGATGTGAGGTTAGGACAGGAGGATGCTAGGTTAGGACCGGAGGATGTGAGGTTAGGACAGGAGGATGATAGGTTAGGACCGGAGGATGCTAGGTTAGGACCAGAGGATGCCAGGTTAGGTCTAGGTAAGGTCAGGTTGGTTCGACTGTCTTTAATTAAAAATATCAAGTAGGAATTCCATAGATTTTGGGATATTTTTGTAGTGCCAAAACTTGGCTCAGATTTTCTATTTTTCGACATTTAGCCCTCTTGAAAATTGCAAAACCTGAGCCAACTTTCGGCAAAAGTTGGCTCGGGTTTTCAATTTTTCGATATTTATGCATGTTAACAAACTACTATAAAACCAAAATAAGCTAATTTACTTGTTTTCCCCCACCCAAAACCCCGGATTCCCAGTGCTCTCCCCCATGATGGAAGGGGTTAGGGAATATGTATAAACCAAGTATTTTCCAATCAATATTATGGTCACTAATGAATACAACAAGTAAAAATAGTCAGGAAAAAACAACAACGTGGATCTCTTATGCAGAAATACCAGTTTTTTTCTCTTAATAATATTAAAAGGGTGCGGGAATAGGGGACAGGCTTGGGGGGAGTTTAGGGTGGTGCGGGAATAAGGGGATAGGCTTGGGTGGGTTGTGGGAGGTGTGGGAATAGGGGGACAGGCTCTAGGGGAAAGGCTTTCTACCCATCCCAGGTCTATCCCCCTATTCATGCACCCCCCAAACACCCCCCCTAAGCTTGTCCCCTACTCCCACACCCTCTTAATAATAATAATAATTGTAGGCTACACATACACACATACATACATACATATTGTGTGCGTTACTTATGTATACACATTTTCCAGGCTGTGTGTAAATGGCAGAAACAACAAGAGTGTAAACAACAACAACAACACCAAGATGGTATTTATAATTATTATTATTGTGTATGGTATTATTATTATTGGAATATTTTTACAAGTTGCCACAACTCCATTTCTAGAATTTTACTATTACCAGTGTTTATATTTCACTATTACAAACCACTTTTCTATATACCATTTCTTCTGCAAATGCTGCATAACAGTAGTTACCTCTTATAGTTAGGTCCCGGTAGTGTGTCCCAGTCCAGATTAGGTTAGGTTAGGTCCCGGTAGTGTGTCCCTGTCCAGATTAGGTTAGGTTAGGTCAGGTGAGGTTTGACTAATTTCTACTGTACAGTATATTTTTTTCTGCTTAGGTCCCGGTAGTCTGCCCAGGTTAGGACCCGGTAGTCTGCCCAGGTTAGGTCCCGGTAGTCTGCCCAGGTTAGGTCCCGGTAGTCAGCCCTGGTTTGGTCCAGGTAGTCTGCCCTGGTTAGGTCCCGGTAGTCTGCCCAGGTTAGGTCCCGGTAGTCTGCCCTGGTTAGGTCCCGGTAGTCTGCCCTGGTTAGGTCCTGGTAGTCTGCCCTGGTTAGGTCCTGGTAGTCTGCCCTGGTTAGGTCCCGGTAGTCTGCCCTGGTTAGGTCCCGGTAGTCTGCCCTGGTTAGGTCCCGGTATTCTGCCCAGGTTAGGTCCCGGTAGTCTGCCCAGGTTAGGTCCCGGTAGTCTGCCCCGGTTAGGTCCCGGTAGTCTGCCCAGGTTAGGTCCCGGTAGTCTGCCCAGGTTAGGTCCCGGTAGTCTGCCCTGGTTAGGTCCTGGTAGTCTGCCCTGGTTAGGTCCCGGTAGTCTGCCCTGGTTAGGTCCTGGTAGTCTGCCCAGGTTAGGTCCCGGTAGTCTGCCCAGGTTAGGTCCCGGTAGTCTGCCCTGGTTAGGTCCCGGTAGTCTGCCCAGGTTAGGTCCCGGTAGTCTGCCCAGGTTAGGTCCCGGTAGTCTGCCCTGGTTAGGTCCCGGTAGTCTGCCCTGGTTAGGCCCCGGTAGTCTGCCCAGGTTAGGTCCCGGTAGTCTGCCCTGGCTAGGTCCTGGTAATGACACTAAATCCTTCTAGGAAATAAACAAAATTCCAGTGAAATCCTGTTGTGGCAACTTGTAAAAATTTACCAGCATTTCTTCCACAAATGCCCCGTTTCCAAAATAGGTCATATTCATATGGGGCAATTTGAAATTAGCTCGACCATACCTGACCTAACTTAGACTGCATCAGACTACCAGGACCTAACCTAGGCAAACTGCCGGGATATGACCGATGTAAACTATCGTAAAGTTATCGTGGTTTTTGCCTAGAGCCGCGTAGTGCTAGGTCCAGGGAATTGGCCCCAGTCACTTTTTATATAAGTTTACACTGAGAGAAACACCATAGCTGAAAAGTGTGTTAGAATGGTCCAAAATACTAACCTCGTTATATTGGACCCCGTTAAAACGGATTTCGGTTATAACGGACACAATCAGCTGGATTTTTTTTTTTTTTGTCTGAACTTTGGTTTCTCTATTTTTTTCTATTATATCTTTTACATTATACAGTAGGTATATTATTTACACATCATTACATACCTATTTATGTATATTAACAGTTGACTCTCAAATAAATCTGAGGAGTTCTTATACAAAACGAGCGAAATCATAATGAACATGTCATGTAATGATATCACTGTCATCTGCGAAGTGTGTGTGTGTGTATGTGTTGCCACCACTTCTCCCTCACTCCTTCCCCCCCTTATCCTCAGTCTCCATTCACCCCAGCCCAATGTCAAGGGAATTATAGGCCTAACATGCGTTGTCACCTTGTGTTTGACTCGCTCGTTTTTAGTAATTTACGAGTTAACCACCAGCTTCATATCAGGTGGTGCATTTACAAAACGGAAGGTCATATCCTTCCATATCAAGAAGGAAGGTTTTTCTCGGACAGAGAAAGGAGAAGGAAACACCAGAGTGTGTGGTTGATAAAAGTAAACAAACGATATTACACACTATCTCCCCTCTTCCCCCTACTCTCCCCCCTACCACCTCCACCACTACCACACACTATCTCCCCTCTTCCCCCTACTCTCCCCCCTACCACCTCCACCACCACGGATGTCCCACACTCATTTAAGTCATTACTCAAAATTGCGTTATTCGAGAGTCAACTGTATCTATATTTTGTGATAATTTTTGTATTTATTTATTTTTCTTACCCCTCGTAAAAATTTGTCGCTATAACGGTCAAACGGCAATAACGGACACCCTCTCCCCTCTGTTAGTCCGTTATAACGAGGTTTAACTGTATACAATATAGTGAACATAGTTCTTGTGTAAATTTACCTTATTATTATTATTATTATTATTATTATTATTATTATTGGATAAATTTTCGGTAAATATTGCAATTATTTTTCTGCGTCCTCGATTTTCACACTTTCTGTTCAACCAGAATGTCCATTTCTTTTCCCGTTTTTATTTTAGAGACTTATGTGGCATATGTAAATAACATTAATAACATTTGTATACATTTACCTTTGTATGTATTTACTTTGAAATGGGAGCGAGGTTTTCCTAGCAGGTCCCCAACTTCTCACCTCTGCGTGCAGTGTTGCCAGATTAAGGAATACTTTCATGTTTTAGGCAAATTTTGTCCACACGGGAAATCGTAAGAAGAATGTTCAATAGGTAGTCCAGTTAGGCGGGAAATTCAATAGTATAAAATTGGGACAAATAATTTTTGATCCCCAGATAAAATAACCTGGGCTGCGTTCAGGAAGGCAGCGCGGGTGGCGCGCGACACTCGAAATCGTTCAGGAAAGCAGCGCGCGCTGTCTGTGCACCGCAAAATGCGTCACCCAGGCGTCGCGGCTTTGAGAGGTGGGGCGCCACCCTCAATTGTAAACAAAGATGGCCGCCCAAACATTGAAGATACAGTGCCCCTACTGCCACATTTTGCTTAATAATGTCAATTCCTTGGCATTGCAACTATCATCCTGCCCTGGTAAGTAAAGAACGTAACCGCAAGTATAGATGTAAGTGAAAATAAAATAATATTATTGAGCAAATTTGAAGTAATGGCTGTCTAATGAAGAGTGCGAGGGTTGTTGTGAGCAGTACATTTGTTAAAATAAGTTTATAAATGATCTAGCATGTTGCATGCATTGTATTGTTGGTATATTTATTGGGTTGATGTCAAAGTTTTGTTTGTTATAGATAGTTTCAAGGGAATCCATTTTGACAGCCACGGATGAGCATCAGTCCATAGTACACGTCTATGAAGGCAGCCACACTGAATTACCAGCAACAATATAACTGAAGCACCTGTAGTTCAAACTACTAAACAACAGATGATGGTTGGCAAATATGTTTAGTTTAATTAACCACAGAGAATTGAATCATTGTGACTGGCTGAGGGAACAAACTTATGTTCATTACAGTTCATCTTTGCTCATATTTATTGGAATGGACAAACACTCTCCTCAAATCAAGTCATAATTATTGCTACTTGGTCTAGGTGTCTACTTTTCCTGGCAATCTGTATTGAACCTGCATAATACAGGGTGTCCATAAATTATCAGAATAACTTTACATGTTCATGAAAGGTAATCTGTTCACATAATTATGGACACCTTGTCTGGCATGTTAACTTTAAGATTCATATAGATTATATCCAAGGTTTAGATATCTACAAGCAATGTTGCTTTCTACAGTCCAAAAGTGCCTCCCAGTTGGTAGGGAGCTCAACCTACCACTTGGGGAGGGAGGGATTGGTATTTAAGGTTGTGTAAAGCAACACTGCCTGTAGATATTGACACACTGGATGCAATCTGTACCAAAGGGAAATTAAACTGAAATATATGTCTTTCTGGTCTGCAGTGACAAAAGTGAAGAAGACCTCAATAAGCATCAGGAATTCTGGAAGCCAGAGAGGACAAGCAGAGAATTGAAGAAAGAAGAGGACAAGCACTATGTATTGGTGTATATATAGAGGAAAAATAAATATGGAATTTTTATTACTTAATTTATTTATCATCCCAACAGGTGTTACATTTAACTTATGGACACCTGAAAGGGTGTAGGGTTCAAATAAAATGACTGATATGAGGATATCACACTCCACCTCAATCCCTCCAATAAAATACCAGCATTGCAAAGTTGCCTTGAAGCTTGTTACAGACAGTTGGGTTGACTCTGTAACCTTTCAATTTACCATGATTAATTTACCGATGTAAAACCACACTGGTTTTAGGAAAGCCCCGTCCTTATATTATTTCATGTAAATACTCTGTATTCCATTAGAGAAAACTGAACTACTGAACCTAAACAAGGCTCTTCAATATAATGAATTAACCTCTACATGGAAAGATGGTTTGCATTTAATACATGTCCATCTCCAATGAAAATACTGTATAATTTCTTGAAATACTGCAATGCTGGTACTGTTAAGGGAGTAGTATATTTTTGGTACATTGGAGCTTCTTGATTTCTCCAGAGTATGCCAGGAAACAGGACCAGATTAACAAAAATAATGGTGACCCGTTGCATGAAATAGTTTGGAGGAATCAGATGCTTCAGATTTACCAACACTACTGTGACTGTCCCCTAAAATTGGGACTGAGAAATGATATCATGGAGATTAAAACAGCATGAACTAGAGGGCAGGATATACAAAGCTGGAATATTACAATTAAGTCAGGTATTTACTTTTACCATCTTAGTACCAAGTACTGTACCTCCATATATGGCCTAGTACAAGTTCCTATATAACTGAACTAGATTTAATAATTGTTGTACTGCCTTCTTATTCAACCTTTGATCTGGTTTTGTGTTCAGTCGACATATAACTTGAGTTACTATATTATATAAAGAGTAAGTTACATCAAATTCAAGGGATGCAGTAATGGTGGGTTCTTGTGATTTACAGGAAAATTATCATTGCTGGTATCTGTTTTCTTCTCTCTCTTCTTCTATGGTGACTATCGCTATTGCTGCCTCTAATATGGGATCTTCCTCAATAAGCTCTGTTGCAAAAACAGCAAAAAGAGGGTCGTTGGGAGCTGCGTGAGCCATCTTGAGGTCGTCGGCAACTGTGGTTTGTTTACAAACCATCTCCGCGTCGCGCGCGGCGCACCACAGCGTTCAGGAAGACCTCCCAAAGTGTCCGCGTGTCGCGCGCCACCCGCGCTGCCTTCCTGAACGCAGCCCTGACCTACCTAACCTAACCTAGACTGTTGCTACCTTTGAGACCTAACTTAATGTCCTTTGAGACCTTTAAAAATATAATAGATCCTGTTGATAGGAGCTAAAAGTATCCTGATTGGGTGAGTCAGGTGTATTGTACACAACATCTGTATTGGGTGTATTGTACACAACTGCCTGCTGGACCTTTCACAATGTTGCCAAGGGGATCTGGTAACACTATCCACCTGACCTCAGTTCGACCCTCCTCTACAAAAATGTTGTATCTGAAAATTGAAATATATAACAAAGAATACATTTTTTTCACACGATAATTCCACTGGGTATTGATAAAGGTAACCAAACGCTACCTAATCCAACCTAACCTAACCATTAGTTCACTGGTGCAGATAATCACAATATTAGCTGAAGGTTTTGGTATGACATTACTCGACGTAAGAAATATGTCATTTACTATAAAAATTCACTAAAAAAAACCGGTTACACTCCCAAAACGGTAAATATTGAAAGAATTGCCGTTGTCGTGTACAGTTTTTCTACCTTCATTACCCGCTTATTTACACCATTCTAAGACCATTATCTTTGGTATTTATTAAAAGAATTACCGTTTTGTGTAATTGTTGCCAGATCCGGCTAGGTCCCAGTATTTAGCCCCGGTCAGGTCCTGGTGCTTTACCATGGTTAGTTCCGGGTAGTTTGCTCAGGTTAGGTCCCAGTAATCTGCCCAGGTTAGGTCGTGGTAGTTTGATGCAAAAAGGCTATTTGGAAATTGAGTCAGTCTCAGGCCTTCAAGCTGAAAAGACATATGTACTATATCGTCTTTATGTAGATATGGCAACTGGTAAGTGGCCTGAGATCGCGGAATATTTTTAACTAATGCAACAAGACTGAAATGCTTTCACATATAAAGTTAATATTGACTATTTTTAAACTCTAGAGTGCATCTTTCCCGGGCAATGCCGGGTACCTCCGCTAGTAATATCATAATCCTTTAATATATGGTGATTAAATTTAACACATATTTACCCGGTTTATCCTATTATGATATAAATGAGTGAATAAAGAAGAAATACAGTACAGTCATCCCTCCGCTATCGCGGGTTCCACCTTCGCGTTTCGTTACTATCGCGCATGTGTGAAAAGTTCACCTTCATCCTCTATAGCGCATCCGTATGTTTACTATCACGCACGTAACATTCAAATTTGGCGGTGCGAAGGTAGTGACTATGTGATTGGCCAAGCACACTGGACTGACAGCCATGTTTACCATGACATGGTGTTACAACAGTGAAGGTAGCGACTATGTGATTGGCCAAGCACACTGGACTGACAGCCATGTTTACCATGACATGGTGTTACAGCAGTAAAGATGAGGACTGTGTGGGTTTATAACTAGCCCTGCTTATCAACCCTATCTTTGTTTACCACAAGAGAGTTAACTAGTGATACAATGTGTGGAGATAAAGCTTTTTCATCTGTGCCTAATTACACCTTGGTCTGGTAAAGAATGTCCAATACGTCGATATAAGACGTCGTTCCTATAGGGATGTATATTACAATTCGTATTAAACATATTAAATGCATATAACAATTTGTATTAAGACGACTCATGACTGAAATGAGTCGTCGGCATGCGTGGTGGTAGTGGAGGTGGTAGGGGGAAGATAGCGTGATATCGTTTGTTTACTTTTTATTAATCATACGTTATTAGTGTTTCCTTCTTTTTCTGTCCGAGAAATACTGAAATAACTTTCTTCTTTATATGGAAGGATATGGCCTTACATTTTGTAAATACACCACCTGACATGAAGCTAGTGTTTAACTCGTAATTACTAAACACGAGTCACACACAAGACAGACTAGGCCTATATTCCCTTGACCTTGGGCTAGGGGAAATGGAGAGACTGAGGGTAGGGGGGGGGGGGGAAGGAGCGCGGGAGAAGTGGTGGGAACACACACACACACACACTCTCTTCACAGACGAGTGATATAATTTCCTAACATGTTCATAATCATTTCGCTCGTTTTGTGTAAAAACTCATTGGATATGCTTCACTTATTTTCACCACCCATTTTATATGGATGCAATCATTTTGAAAAATGATTTTAAATTAATATTTTGGTAGCTAATTCTACAGTCAGTCGGACACCCTACTCGGGTGCGTGCTCTCGGGACTTGGACGCCCGACTCTCCATATGTGAACACGTTCTATTATGTTTAATGAATTGCCATCGTGTTTGAGGTCTCATAGTAAAAAACAAACGTCACTTTCGAGAGACATAAGAACCTATCCCAATTTTCATCATTAATCTTTAGTCCCTAAGGTCAGTGAGGCATATCCATTTATGCACCACCTAACCACAACACACAACACGCCTACTGTACTTGTGGGGTCCACTGTATTAGGTTAAAAATGCTATTTTCTTACTAATCTACTTTAGTTTTCATTATATGCAAAGAAATATTAGTAAAAAAAAACATGTTTAGGGAGGAAAAATCTTGAAATATGAGGGAGTGGGAACCAATTTCAATTATTCCCATTAGTTATTAAATTCTGCTATCGCGTATTCCGCTATCACGTGCTACTTAAGGTACCAATTAGGCGCGATAGCAGAGGGACGACTGTATAATATTATATTCCTTTCTATAAAATAATTAAATTTAACACATAATATTATTTTATAATATATACAAGTGAATAAAGAAGAATTACAGTATAATATTATATTTCCTTATATTAATGATTGGTAATTATCTATTCTATTGCCGTTGTCTATTATGATGTTTTTGCTTTCTTTATCCACTAATTTATATCATTCTAAGACATTCTTTTTCTATGGCATCTTTTTCGGAAATGCCCAATTTCCAAGATAAGTCATATTTAAATGGGGCATTTTCAAATTAGCCAGACCTTACCTGACCTAACCTTATCTAGACCACAGCAGACTACCGGTACCTAACTTCCGCAAACTACCGGGAACTAGCCAGATGTGGCAACACTGCTACAAAACGGCAATAGTCTAGATAAATACCTAAAATAATAAAACTTAACACATTTATCCTTTTATAATACAGTAATCCCTCGCGTATCCGAACCGCCATTATCCGAACCTCGCCAATATCCGAACAGGCCCTAGGCTTGGCCTACAAATCCAAACTAGGGCCCCGAATAGTTTAAATTTGCCACGCGTACCGCTAGTTTGCATATTTGCCGTGTGGCGGCGCGCATGTGCTTCCCGCCTCTCACTGAAAATAGCGTGGGTTCGGTTAGTCCTCAGCTATTCTTCAACTAGTGAACATCGGCCGTATACCAGCGATATTTTCTGAACCAGCATGGCCCCTCCACCTGCAAAACGACCTCGAAAAGTGCTAACTTTGGAGACGAAGAGGGAAATATTACGTCGATGTGATGAAGGGTGGTCAACTTCACGCATTCGGGAAAACTTTGGCATCCCAAAGTCTTCACTTTGTGAACTGAAAAAGGCTCGTGATAAAATTACAGCCTACACAGACGACTTTTCAGTAGCATCAAAGACTGGAAAGAAAAAGGATAGAAAGACTATTGCCAAGCCTATGCATGTTGACCTAGACCAGTGTGTGATTAAGTGGTATCAACAGCAACGTGCAAGTGGTGTAATGGTGTGAAGTACTGAACTGAAAATGGCTGCAGAAAGATTTGGAAACAATATCGGACTCCATGGCTTTAAGGCTTCAGAAGGGTGGCTTTACCCATTTAAGCTAAGGCATGGTTTGTCTAATAAAAAAGTGTATAGTGAAACCCTTGATGCAAATGAGGATATAATTGATGGGTACTGCAAGGAAGTGAAAGAGTTAATACAAAGAGAAGGCTTGTTACTGGAACAACTGTACAACTTTGATGAAACTGGGCTGTATTACCGTTCTATTCCACAAAACACTTTAGCAAGTGAAAAAGAAAAATCAGTGCCTGGTAGAAAACGGTGCAAGGTAAGAGTGTCGCTGATGTGTGGTACAAATGCGCTAGGTTCTCACCGTTTGAAGCCTATTATCGTGGGTAAGGCAAATCAACCACGGTGCTTGTGTGGTATGATGGACTCGCTACCTGTACACTATGATAATTCATTGAAGGCCTGGTTTAATGCAAAAGTTTTAAGACTTGGTTTTTTAAACAAGCTGTGCTCGAGATAGTACGCTTTCAGATGGAAGTTATGAAGGTGAGCAGAGACCGAGTGCGAGCTGTAATCTTTTTAGATAACGCACCTGCACACCCAGCAGCGTCTGAACTTGTTGCCGAGCATGGACGCATCAGAGTTAAATATCTACCACCGAACACAACTTCCCTTATTCAACCTATGGATCAGGGTATTATTGTAGCCTTCAAGAGGCTGTATAGAAGGAGATTCCTGGAGGAAGTAATGGTGGTAGTAGATGAGGAAGATCGTAATGTGGGCCACCTCACTCTTCAAAATTTGAGAAATTACAACCTACGCTCCGTTATCTATAACATATCTCGGGCATGGAATGATGTATCCAGTTCAACTCTAGCTAATGGATGGAATCGCCTGTTGCATAGGACGGAGCCTGTGGTTGATTTGGAAGGGTTTGCAGCTGGTGATTTTCATGGTCAGTTTGTTGAGGCAGGGCAGGGGAAAATACAACGGTTGATGACCTAAATGACTGGCTGGAGTGTGACGAGGGAGACCCAGGACAACAGGTGTTGACAGAGGAAGAGATTGCTGCTGAAGTGCTAAACCCTGATGAAGGCAACGACAGTGAAGATGATGACGATGACTCTCTGCCATCACCACCTACAGCATCGGAAGCGAGAAAGGCCGCGGATGTTCTGATGGATTATTTTGAGTATCCGATTTCATCTGCACATATGCAGAGTTATGGTCCTAAGTTAAGGGAAGTTTGTGATGATCTGATTAAAGCCCAAAGTCAATGGTCTAAATAGCAGACGAAAATAAAAACATTCTTCAAGCCCACAACACCATCTCCTCATCCTACTCCCAGCCCTAACCTTGAAATGAAGCCTAGCCAGTCAACACGACCAGACTCGCTATCACCTGATGATGTACCATTGCCTAGCCTACCTTCATCAACACGTTCTTCGGAAACGCCTCAACCCATCCAGGTTAGTAAAATTAATGATGTGTATAATTATGAAAATATACAGTTGTGGGCAAAACTGTTTACAATAAATTATAAGCTGTTTTATATACATAAAATTACACAGCTGACTATGCGTTATAACACCAACAGGACATCGATACGGAGCTGAAGTCGGCGTCGGATGATTGTGACGAGTAGTTACGTGAGAAACCATGTCGCCACTAGACCACACGGGATGATGAAACAGGCTAACTTACCTTCAGTACTGTATGTACAGTATTCTATTCTTTAAATAAAATGTGTATTACTTTATTTCTTTGTATGTTTCATTATTATCAATCATTATTCATTCATCTAGACAAGAAAACTGAGCATTGTAGTGACGTAGTGGAGGCAGGGAAGCGGGAATATTTTTACCTCGCGTATCCGAATACTCGCATTATCCGAACACCCTGTGGCCCAATTAGTTCGGATAAGCGAGGGATTACTGTATATACAAGTGAATAGAGAAAGAAAACAAGTCAAATACAGCAATCATCTCCCTCATATAAAGGTACGTGTCCACTTGAGAGCTGAGAGTGAAATAAATGTCGAGAGTTGGTAAAAAGTAAGTGGACACAGACTGGAGAGTACTCTCGGAGAGTTCAGTAATTTATGTCGGAGAGTGATTCATGACACTAGTGGACACAGCTCACCCACTATTCTGAGATTACTCTCAGGCACTTTCAGTGTGTTGATATAGCTGAGAGTGAGAGGGCGGAAGTAAAATAGTGTAAATACAAGATACAACAACAAAAATAAAACATAATAATAATAAGTATAATATTTAATAACAATATTAATAATAAGCATATACAGCTGTCTTCAAAAAAAAGTTTTCCAAAAAAATGTTAATGTAAATATGATTATAATTTCAAAATATTGATTATTATGGATATTTCAGTGGTTGTCAAAAATATAATAATATTGTAAATAGATTATCACAAATATACTTTAATGTTTAGTAAAAGTTGACGTCAAAAGTTTGGTTTGGTTTAATTTCATATTCCATAAAATATATATATTATGTCACACACACACACACACACACACACTGAATTCACTTGAGACTCTTTACTCTCGGCGACTTGCTCTGTCTGTGTTTTCAGTGGCCACGCTTCTGAGAGTTCTCGCGGACATTTTATCTCAGCGACTCTCGAGAGTGATATAGTTCTCTCAGGTGGACACGCTCTTTGTGAGTTCTCTCCACATTTATTTCACTCTCAGCTCTCAAGTGGACACGTACCTTTAGATAATTATAAATTAACACAGGCTCAGTAAATCCGGTAAATATTGAAATAATTGCCGTTATTGTGTACAGTTTTTCTACCTTCCTTACCCACTTAGTTAGACCATTTTAAAACTATTTTCTTCTATGACATTTCCTCCGCATGATATTGCAAGATATTTAAATATTTAAAAAAATTGCCTGACCTTACCTAACCCAACCTAGTCCAGAGCAGACTATAGGGACTTAACCTGGTCAAACTCCCAGGAAATAACCATGGTAAAGTACAGGATATGACCTGTACAAAATACTGGGACCTAGCCTGATCTGTCAACACCATTAGAATGGTCCAAAATAGTGGGTAATGATACTAAAATATACAATATAGTGAACGGAGTACTTCTGTACTAATACCTTTTTATTATTACAGTACTCCTACAGGTACCCAAGATCATTTTATTACTGATTAATTTCCCAGTTGTTTGTTTACATTGGTGATAAGTCAATGTAGAGGCTGTGTATAATATTGACATTATTAATAGAAATATATCATTACTTGAGATAAAAGAATAAGATTATGGCATTATAATAATTTATTCTCAATCTATACTATAAATGGCAAACTGTCTCTTTTTGTCCTCTTATACCGTAAAAATGGTTACATCTACATCCAAAACGCATACCGTATAATTATATTCTGAATCACCATCACCAGGCACAGGTTTTGATATGACGTAACATGACATAACTCAACGTAAAAATTACGTCATCTACTATAAATCCGCTGACAAAAACCCGGTTTCACACCAAAAAGTATATATTCTGAATCAGCACCACCGGCAAAGGATTTTATGACGTAACTTGAGTAAAAGTTGGTTTAAAATGTCAAATATTATATTTATCGGTTAGAACCATAAAGAAGAGCCGCTAAAATCACACGCCAAATGTACAATTGCGGACACCTGAAATGGGGACCCCTCATAGAGGATAGGGTTTGATGAGACATTGTGTTTGTTGTGTGTGTGTGAGTTTGTGCTCATGTATGTAGCATAGAGTATACAATAAGACTTTATGTGTGTGTGTGTATGTGTCTGTGTCTGTAAAATTCATGCCAAAATAACCATTAAAACATGGATAATGATACGTCTGGTAAGCCTCCATAGTTCTACTGCTCATCTTATCTGCCGCTCGGCGTTAAGCAAACAATAACATCGGTGACTGGGCGATAGCTGCTCCATCTCACATCAAAAGGTTGAACCAGGCTCTGTATGGCATTACAACACTGCAAAAATATGGCCAAGAGACACTGGTAATGGTTACATATCAGTTTTAACCCTTAATGGCCGGATTGCGGTCATAGACGGCCCCAAGAAGCGGCCGGATCGTGTCGTACGCCACTGCTATGTGGTGACCGGGCGAGATGAAGCACCGCTATTGCCAATGTCGGCATTTGCGAGCCCAATTTGGCGTTTTTTTTTTCACTTGGCTATACTTCACCACCATCCCTACAAATCACCATCGTCAGTCAGTGTGTTACTGACTGTAAACATGGATGGATGTGGATTAGATTTCTCGTGCGTGTCCGATTCTGTGTTGCGCCATGCTTACTTACAACACTGACTGCCACCCGCGCGGGCCACGTTCAGTTGTCGTCAGAGCCACTCCACCTAAGCGAACGCAGTCGCGCTCACACGAGAAAGTACCCTTCATTCCTCACTTAATTTCTCGGCACCGGAGAGTTGTAGAGAGCTGGGGTTGGTTTTATTGGAAAGAGAAAGAGTTGATGGTGCTAACAAGACCAAATTTAAGTTGTTCAGTATCGTAGTTTAGACGTACAGAGTAAGTGGAATAGAGCGATTTTGGAAAAATCGGCCAAAAGCGCCCGGACAGGCAGTAGGGAAAGTAAGACTAGCCCCGGACTGACAGATTGGCTATTCATAGTTATCCCGTCGCGGAGGGGTTAATTACTCGTCTATTATCTATCTATCGACAATTTGTTGATGGCATCTAATAGATAATTTTATCGTCTATCTTTTGGTATATACATGTATCTATTTATCTATTTCTTAAGATTCGAAATTTTACTTTATATAAGATATTTTTGACTAAAAATAGTAAAATATGAAAAAAATGTTGTTAATAATAAAAACAGTGTTGCCAATATTAAAACCTGTATTGCCAATAATAAAAGTATTAGCAATAATAAAAAAATTGTTGCCAATAATAAAAGCAGTGTTGCCAATAATAAATACACTCCATAGGTACACACACACCCTCATACGCACATAGAAATATCAACCTCAGACAATAACACCATATATACGTGTGTATATGTGAGTAGCTCCGAGAGAGAATGATCCAACCGACATTTTCATAATTCTTCAGAAATCGCTCCTAAAGTTTACCCATATAAAATATCAAATATTTTAGTAACCAACCATGCGAATTTCGACTTTCACATATCAAAATAATCCTTAATGCATCACCATTCTAATAACATAAAAATAAATTTGATCATAACATTTCTTCAATTATTATAATCAATTCTTGCCAAACATGCACCTGTGATATTTCAGGTGAATGTGATTATTGCCTGTAAACTAAAGTTGTAAACATATTAATAGCACTAATTTGTATTCATAATAGGCGTACTTACCACACTGGATTAGCTGATTATTGTTGCATGTTGACTGTTGATGTGTATCCCTATCCCCCCCCATCCCCCAAGATTAGTTGCAGTAATCTAGGATGTCGTCCTCCTCAGTCGAGGCGACATCAGTCACTTTATGCTCAACCCTGCCAGCTTGAATATCCTGATAAAAAGACCTTTTATCGCTTGGCATGAGTGAGAATAAGCTCTGAAGGTCTCTGAGCTTTTCTTCTGTGAGGGGGATGGGGATATTGTACAAGGGTGGGAGGTGGACAAGACTTAGGTTGAATCTGTCACGGGAATAGGATGCTCTTCCCTTCATCAGTCGAACCTCTGTGTAGATGTTGTCACTTGCATAGTCTGACTTGATAATGAAGCCTTCCTTGTAGTTGAGGGCATTCTTGAATGTCCTACCTGGTGCCTGACGTTTGGTGATGTGGTTTTGCAACACACCAATGTTCAAGAACATGGCCTGTTTCATGCGCACCACTTTGTACCTCCGTTAGACAGACTGTTCAATGTGATATGCATAGTCCTCTGGTGTATACAGGTTAGGGACATGCCTAAGATGCCTCTCAATATTGCCAAATGCATGATCACAGGCCATGTAGCTATGGCCTGGCACCAGGTAAACATGATCGATTGACATAAGACGCCTTGAGTGGAGTTCTCGGAGGTAGAACAGCACTAAGTTGATGTTCTTGTTCTGGCCAGCACAGTTATCTGAAACAACCACCAACTGTGAAAAGTCAGCAATGTTGCTCTCCTCGTCAATCCAATGTTTGATGCAACTTGCCACTTCACATGACCCACGCTTGGCTTGAGTTTCATCCCACAGGTACATAATGCTAGTGTTGGTTTTCAGGTTGTGGATGCACAGGTTGTAGGTCCACATTTTTCGCTTGTAGTATGCAACACTAGCAGTGATTTTAGGCGTGGGGAGTGTCTGTTGCAGGTCAACACAAATTGCACGAGTCTCTGGGTCGTTGTCTTCTCCTATCTTTTTCATGAAGTCCTGTGCCTGCTGTGCTAACTGCTGATGTTCCTTCTTTTGCCTGATGAGGTCGTCTACAGCAGCCTGGTCACCGTTCGAATTCTTAATGGAGACATCAAAGGTGTCACAAGTGGTGCACGTGTCTGTACGTGGCGGTTCAAAGGAGATGTTAAATTCCTTGGTAAATACATCAGAATAATAATGCAGGCTGGCCTTCTCCTCTTCAGGATAGGTGTCACGAAGCCACTCCATGTATGATACAAACAGCTTCTCAGTTGTGAGGTGAGACTCCAGATACTTCCGGTGAGATGCATTAACCCTGCTGTAGTGGCATGACATAGCAGGTAGCAGTTTAATATGCTCCCTCACATGCAGAGCCTTGGGCCCCACAATCTTGTTACCAGGTTCATGCCTTCCACGCTGGTCGGGAATAACCATACCTGTGCTATTCACCTTTCGTAGTGCTGTTGTCAACCGAGTTGTGCCAATAGCGTGCATTGCCATGAAACCTTCTTTACACACTTTAATTTTCACACTATTAATCATCACACTATAATGCCTGGTATTGCTTCACTTGCTATGCTCATTATCTGTACGCTTTCTCTTCACTGGTTCTAAACTCACCATTTTTTTAATGTAAGCATTCTGGGTGTCGTAGGACCCCAGTGCCCAAAATTCACTAAATATATTATTAACACCTTCCTCTGTTACTTTTCTAAAGCACCCATCACGGCATGGATTTCCAATAACACGTGCAGAGACCAGTTTTTTTGTTTTATAGCTTATGTATGATTGACCAAGGTTACATTTTACTTTGGATGACACATTTTCCCACTCTTTAACCTTACGAGGCTTTTTTCTACCTCTTCCCTGCTCCACCTCACTCTCATTCTCACTAGATACACTGGCAACATCTATAGCTTGGGGGCTATCAGGATTACTCTCTGAATCACGAGATGCCATAGTGATGAAACCACTGAAATTATGATAAAATCTAAGGGATGTGAATACTGCCAGAGGGGAAATAAACTGAATGCCTAGAGGGGTGAGGGAAAATCTTGCAAGGTGAGTGTCTGGGCGCTGTATACGTCACGGCCTGGTGTGAGAGGCAGACCACTATAGGCTACTCTATTCAAAACTTGTGTTCCATTTTCCTCTATCAATCTGTCTCTATTTCTATCTATATCTTTATATCTATATCTATTTCTATCTATCTCTTATCTGTCTATCTATCTAAGCATAAGAGGCCAGCAGAACACAAGTTTTGAACAGACTATAGTAATATTTGTAACCAGTAACTCTTTTTCTCTTCCTCGGGAACCATATGACTTCATTGTTGCACCTATTTTTAACCACCAGTAATTCTCTCTTTCTCTTCCTCGGGAGCCATATGACTTGACAGTAGGTGCACCTAACATGAGTACTGTACTTCTCTGGTTAACACAGAGTACACCGAACACTCCTGGTTGGCCCAGATTTCCACAGTCGTTACCTGGCCACCTCACTCACCTATCTGTACCGCCTCGCTGTAACACCAATACAAAACAACAACAGCAACAACAACAACAACAACAACAACAACAACAACAGCAACAACAACAGCAAGAGCAGATATCACTTAGAGAAAATCCTGCCCGCTGCTGAACACAATAAATTACTGTATATCTAATAAGATTAGTATCAATGTATATTAAAATTTTGAGCCTTGCAAAAATATAAAAAATATCAGGGGGTTGATTCCTTGGTAATTTCCTACTCCTACACCCACCAGTCCCTCCCCCCCACCCCAAGCCTGTCCCTTATTCCCGCACCCCACTTGTCCCCTCCGAAGCCTGTCCCCTACTCCCACACCCCCAGGCCTGTCCCCTACTCCCGCACCCCCTTAATTAAATTGGGGACGTATTATGCAGTAATCATATTTCCGTTTGTAAACAGACCCCCGTTTGAAGTGGAGAGAGTGTTGGGTGTTTGTCAGTTACTCAAAGGAACACACGACCTCAAATCATTCGGCTCCGCTAAATCCAGGTCCAATAAACCCATCACTACCATACATACCATCAGTCAGGTGTGTGTTGTACCATTAATTTGTACCATTAGTTCAGTTTGTACCATTATTTTGAACCATTAATTAAGTGTGTACCATTATTTTGAACCATTAATTAAGTGTGTACCATTATTTTGTACCATTAATTAACCCCTAAAGGACCGGGGTTAGTGAAATTACTGTGCCTCCCAGGACCGGGGGTTGAGCGAAAAACACGTAAAATTGGCTATCTTCGCATGCTCTGTACTCCTAACCTACAACGAACGAGTGAATTATTTTAGTGCCATGAGAACGAGCAACTCTTCCTCTTTCGATTGGTATCAATGGGAAGTCTGTAGGTTTAATGGTTACAGAATTACGACGAGTTGAATGAGGTACTGTCGCCGTACGTTGAGCGCGAGTGTTTGGGGGGGGTGTGGTGACTGTGGTGAGGTAGTAGAAAATGGGGATAGGCGCTCGTCAGCTAAGCCACTCACCAACACACTCAGTACTCAGTCTGAGCATCCCATCCTACCATAAACCAGTGTAGCCAACGTCTGGAGTAAAAAAAACTGGGGAAAATTCCTTAACCTTGGGAAATTTTAGCAATCCGGCATATGCCGGGCCCGGTCCTTTAGCGGCAACCCGTCATATGCCGGGCCAGGTCCTTTAGGGGTTAAACAAGGCATTAGCTTGTAGTCTGTCCACTAGTGAGCCCCAGTATATACTTAGCTCGTGCCATTTAGCATTGGGCAGTCCACCATATTAAACAAGCCATTAGCTTGTAGTCTGTCCACTAGTGAGCCCCAGTATATACTTAGCTCGTGCCAGTTAGCATTGGGCAGGTTGAAATCTCCGTTGATGATAACAGAGGGCTCTGGATTTCCCATCATTTTCACATGTACACTTATTTTTTCTAACACACTACCTCGCTATTAGATTCTGATGCTATGAATTCGGTGTATGGTATAATGTTTTCTCGAACATAAATAGTTACTCCTCCTTTTTTTCTCCCTTCTTGTCTGTCTGCTCTATGTATTTGATACCCCTTTATCATCACTTCCACATCTTGTATGTCTTTCCTCAGGTGGGATTCAGTTATGCAGATTAATATAGTATTATAAGTCTGTGATATTTCTCCTAGCATGTTTGTTTTATATTTCTTTTTATAAGGAAGTAATCCTTCTATGTTGCAGCATATCATTGTAAGTAGCTCTAGTTTGGGGTCGTTTTCTTTATTCACTTGTTTATTGCATTTTGTAATCTTCTTATTGTGGTCTTCGTTCAGAGGTAGTTTTTTTCCGATGCATATTGCATTGTCCGCCGAATCACATTGTTTTTGGCTATGATGAAAGATGGGCAGTTGGTATTGAAGGCAGCGTGGTTGGTGTTTTCTCTTCCATTCATAGTACAGTGGTGGCATTTTTGTTGGTGTTCATTCATACAATCTTTAGACAAGTGATTACCTGCACAGTTTCCACAAATGGGTTTGTCTGCATAACAATTTTTGTGACCATATCCCATACATTTGCTACACCTGAGTACCCAGTAATGATAATATACCTTACACCTAACAAAGTGCAGGTATACCCGATCATTGTTTTTTTTAATGGCAGTCCTTATTTGGGGAGAAATAGCTAGTTCAGCAGTTTTAGTGTCATTATTTTGTGAACCTGGTTTTGTGAACAAAAGCTTCACTTCGTTTTCTTGGTCTATTAGTTCTGTAATGTAAGGATTCTTCTCCAATATTGACTGTACAATTTCCGAATCTTCAATTATATTTGGTATGTACGGAATTGTTATTTTTGGCTTGAACCTCTTTTCATTTTGTATGTCATGTGTGTTCGTTAAGGTGTTTGATCCTTCTAGAGCTTCTAAAGCTTTGTTCCTTGCTGTTTCGGTGGGAAGAATCAATTTAGTCAGATTTTCTTTTCGGTGGGAAGAATCAATTTAGTCAGATTTTCTTTGTTTGTTTTCATCGATATAACAGGGATATTTTTGAGAACTGATGTAATTTCTTCAGTGTCTAGTGCACAAGAATTGTGTTTAGGTTTTATGATTATGGCCTGCATAGTGTTTGGTTTGTTACTTACTATTTCTGAATACTGCTTCTTCAGTTTTATATCCTTGGTATCAGCAATTTTGGCGGGTAACGAACGAAGTTCTGCCTTCACCTCCGTAACCATCTTGTCACGTTCACTTGTCACTGCTGACGTTACTCCCTCCCTCACGGCCTCCTCCACCACAACACCCACTTCATCACTTGATTTTTTCACAACACTTTTCACCTCGCCTCGCATTTCAGCAAAGCCTTTCATCACCATTTCCTTTAATTCTTTCATTTCAGCTTTTAGTTCGTCAATCTTATCACTGTTCTTAGTGGGCGTTTCACAAAATATTTCAGCACAGTCGTTACACACCCAGTTTACCCTAGGCAAATTTGTGCCTTTTATTCCACCCATATATACACACGAAGAGTGAAAACCTCCTTTGCACTTTATACACTTAACCACATTTGACTTGCTACTGTCATTCACTTCTAAACATTGTCCACAATGACCGGTATTAGTGGCTCCGGCTAGATTGGCGCCGGCCATGGCAGACCGTACTCACACACACACACACACACACACACACACACACTCACACACACGTTCACACACGTACACACACAGACACACGTACACACATACACACACTCACACACACGTACACACACACACGTTCACACACGTACACACACACATACACACACACATACACACACTCACACACATACATACACACACACACACGTACACACACATACATACACACACACGTACACAAACACGTACACACACATACACACACACGTACACACACACGTACACACACACATACACGCGTACACACACATGTACACACACACACGTACACACACATATACACACACACGTACACACACATACACACACACACACACATACACACACACTCACACGTACACACACACACACACACACACACATGTACACACACATACACACACATGTACACACGCATACACACACACATACACACACACACACATACACACACATGTACACACACACACGTACACATATACAGCTACACATACACACACATGTACACACACACATATAAACACACACAGACACACGTACAAACACACACACACGTAAACATACATACACACACACATACACACATATACACATGTATACACACACACTCACACACACGTACACATGTACACACACCTGAATGTCCTGAAGGTTGATCGGGAGCTACGGGCTCCCAGGACAAGGTAATGCCTCCTCCTCCGTTAGGGTGATGTTGTTGATGTGCATGTAACACAGCTGATCGTCTATTGAGTTGCTCTCAGCAGCCTTACGGTAGTGATCCAGGTTGGGTTCATCAGTCACAGATTTCAGGAACTTATCGAGATGGTTTTTAAAGAGTTCACAGGTGGCACTGTTCATATTTCGCAGCTGTCTTGGCAGAGAGTTGAACAGCCTTGGACCCACCACCGACAGACTGTGATGCCTAATGTTGGTTACTCTGCCAGCACGGATGTTCACTTTGGGTGGCACGCACATAACACCTAGACGTGGGTAGTTCTTGGTAGTGATTCCGATGCGACTCACGTTTGGTACGTGCTTATTTACTATTTTCCATGTGTAAATAATCATATACCGCTCGTGTCTTCTCTCAAATGAATATAATTTGAGTCTTCGGAGACGATCCCAATAGTTACAGTCCCTCACTGACGATATTTTATTTGTAAAAGTTCTTTGCACTCCCTCCAATGATTTAACTTCACTCTGCTTCCACGGATGCCACAACTGGCAACAATATTCCAGCAGAGGTAGAAGTAGCGAGCGGTACAGAGTAATCATTGGTAACTCTTCTCGAACAGTGAATGTACGTAAGATCCACCCCATCTGCATTCTACACTTCCTCACCACTTGTCCAAACACAGCATCACTAGTCATACAAACTCCAAGATCTTTGACCATATTCCTCTGTTCGATATCCACTCTCTTGAGTGTTTTGTATGTGGTTTGGTTCTTGATATCATTGTTCTTTCCGTACCGTATCAACTCAAATTTTGTGTCATTAAAGCTCATATTATTCTCCTCTGCCCAGGTATAGATAACATTAAGATCGTCTTGTAAGTTCACTGTACTGTTTACATTTGTTATTTCACACTGTATCCTGGTATCGCCTGCAAATGATCTTACAGTGGAATGGACGATTGAGCTGTTGATGTCTGCAATGTGTATCAAAAATAGCAGGGGGCCCAAGACAGACCCCTGTGGTACACCACTCATGACCTCAGTTGCCTGTGAAATAGCTCCCTTTACAGCCACAAATTGGGTTCGGTTAGTTAGAAAATAGTATATCCATTTACCAAGTGTACCCGTGATTCCAAGGTTCTGCAATTTATGCAAAAGAACCCCATGGTCGACCTTATCAAAGGCTTTTTCAAAATCCAAATAGACTACATCAACATTGTTACCTTTTTCTCGTGACTCCACTATATTTTCTTGATGTTCAATAAGCTGTGAGAGACAAGAGTGTCCTGCACGAAAACCATGTTGTCCTGGATTCATTAAATGATTTCTTTCCATATAGGATGTCATATTCTTAACTATAATCTTTTCCATGATTTTTATTATATGGGATGTAAGGGCAACAGGTCTGTAGTTTGATGGTTCAGCACGTAGGCCCTTCTTATATATTGGTGTTATTTTGCCTTGTTTCAGGAGATCTGGTATAATTCTGGTTTGGAAGGAGCTACTGTATAACATTTGCAGTGGTTTGGCTAACTCACTGTCACAGTTTTTCAAAACGATTGCAGGGAATTCGTCAGGTCCTGGCGCTGCAGTAGTACGAATGGTTCGAATTGCTGTCAAGACATCAGCTTCCGTAAATGGTAGTTCCCTTAATTCCTGTTGTTCCGCCATTTCACTATTAAAAAATGCATCTGGATCATGGATAGTCTTTGTTCTTATTGGTACACTAATAAACTGTTGACTAAATAGTTCGCACAGTTTAGGTGGATCACTCTCCAAGTTACCATATGTACCTGTCAATGCCATGACGTCAGCTTTCAATTTTGATTTATTTCTCACAAAGGTGTAAAAATATTTAGGGTTAATTCTTATAGCATCCACTGCAGTCATTTCAGCTGAATGTTGCTGTCTAAGCACAGAATCCCTCAGCTCCTGCTCCATCCTATCCAGCTTTGCTTCCATAAGTCACTTATTGTTGTCGGATTTTGTAGTTTTTAACTGCTTCTGTATTACTGTTCGTTTTCTCATTAATATTCGCCGGTCTCTAGGAATATTGTTCTTTTGTTGTTCAGGCGTCTTGTTGGGGAGTGCCGGGTACAAATGTCCAAGCATACCTGCAGTATCTCTTCATATAGGACTGTAGGCTGGTGACCACCTTCCAACGAGGACCAAGCTATTTGGCTTAACTCGTATTTTATTGCTGACTAGTTGGTTAGGGAGCTAAATAGATTTAGTTTACTAAAGCCAGTATTCTGTCTATCTTGTGATAACTCTGCAGTTTTATGTATCATTATCGATGTTTTAACAGTGACCAAACGGTGATCGCTTGCCCTCCAAGGATTTACATCATACTCCTGTACGATATCGTCGTGATTTATAAAAAATAGGTCCAGAATGTTGTCTTCTCGTGTAGGCAAATCAATGAATTGTTGTAAGCATAAGTCTCTGGCAAACTCCATGAGTGATTCAGCTTGTTGTCTATATGCTGCTCCTCCACCAATGACTCTCTCTGTTTTCCAGTCTATACTTGGGAAGTTAAAATCACCAGTAAGGATGATATTGGGCAAACTTGTACTCAACGCTCCCAGTTTAGTCCTGATCTCCTCTAATGGTATGATGAACATGTTACTCAGACATTCTGGAGGTCTGTATAGTGTTATAACTACCAGATCTAGTCGTTTAATATATAACATGCTGTACTCCACGTACAAGTTTGAATCTGCTGCCAATATATCTACACTGGTTGAACATGTATTATGTATATAGGTTACTACACCACCTCTTTTCCTGCCTGTTGTTCTGTCGGTGCGATAGCATGTAAATCCATTCAGCTGAATTTCCGAATCAAAATGATTTTCTGTTAGGTGTGATTCTGTTAAATGCAACGATTATGGCATTTTCTGTAGTTGCTTCTTCATTTAGAATCTTGAGTTTTGTCTTATCATTCCAAGTTAATAATCCAGCTATATTGCCAAACATTACTGTTGTGTATGGAGTCGTTGAACCAGTGGTAGTGGAAGGTGTTATTATATCATCATTGTTGAATACCGAGACTGTACCATCATCAACACCAACTCTATTTAGTGTTTTGGCATTTCATCAGACATTGTCATCGTGTTCCTTATGGTTGCTTCCTTAGCTGCAATAAAAGAGGGACATTTTGTGTTGAAAGCCTTATGATTCACTTCAGCTCGTGATGATACAATGCAGTTATGACACTTCTCCATTGTACTATTTGGGCAGACTGATGACAGATGAGTACCTGCACAGTGACCACATCTTGGTTCAGTCATATGACATCCTTCTGTGACATGCCCAAATCACAGGCAGTGACCACATCTCCTAACCCAATACCTGTCATATGTTCCACATCTCATATTTTGTATGTAGAGGGCAGATGTCTTCATAATTACATCACGAACAATTGGGGAGACACGCACTATGGCCATTTTGGATCCGTTTTCAGGTGTTTTAGAAAACAGTACTTCAAACTTTTCACCATCGGCGACCAGGTCTGATATAATGGGATTTTTGTCCATCACACATTGTTTTAATTCATCATCATCAATATCAGGGGGAACTGAGCAAATTGTAATTTTTGGTAGGATTTTTCTCACAGCTGATACCTTGTGTTTCGAAACAGCATCCTGAGAAATACTTAGAGCTTTCAGTGCGTCAGATTTAGCTTTTAAGTGAGGCAGAGTAATTTTTAAATGTCCTGAACTGTTGGTACTCATCTTTGTGATTGGAACTGTTTTCAGTGCTGCAGAGATAGCATCTGTTCTGGGCTGTTGGTTGGGGTCTTTAGTCTTCACTAAGACATGTTGCACAGTATCAGGAGTAGTAGAGCGAACAATATCTGAGTATAAACTCTTCTCTGGCTTAATAGCTTCAAAGTTGTTCATTTTCTGCGCCATATAAGTCATTTCCGTTCGTAGTTCATCAATGTTTTTCGCCAGATTGGTAATCATTCCCAATGAGTGCTGCTGAACTGCTGGTTCAGTTGTTTCCGTGACGTCATTGCTAGAGCCGGTTCCTAGTTCACTGACCAAGTTCAATATATCATCATATCCGTCGGTTTTTTCCTTTACGCAATCTTCACAAGTGTTAGATACTCTACTTGTGACATACCTGATCACCATGTAGGTCGGCATTCTGGTGCATTTAATATGAAAAAGTCCACTGCACTGATCACATTTGACTGCCATGGTTTCCAGCTGTATCGAGCACTTTTTGCATTCTTGGCCATTTAATTTTACTATTTTGTTAGGGTTCAGCTTTTCCATGCTGGCAACTGTAACAGGTTGGTAGGTTGACAGATCAGCTGACAACAACACAAACACGGAGCGAGGGTCCGGCACACCCTCTCGCCACCAAGGTCACACACACACCCACATACACACATACACACACACATACACACACACACACACACATACACACACACACACACACACGTACACACACACGCACACACACTTACACACACACACTTACACACACACACTTACACACACACACATACATACACACACATACACACACACACACACACACACACACACACACACACACACACACACACACACGTATACGTACACACACACACACACACACGTATACGTACACACACACACACGTATACGTACACACACACACACATAGACACACTTACTTATTTACTTATGTTACTTATGTGATGGCTTCTAGGGACTTTCAGCCGTTGCCAGCTCTCCAAGTCCCTCCGTAGATCAACTAAAGCCGGAAACTAGGTCTCATTTCATCCTTTATGATGTCGTAAGACAGGGTGAAGAGGTGTGTCTTCAGTCTCTTTTTGAATAGAGCAGCTGTTTCTGCTGCCCTAACGAAGCTCGGAAGGTTGTTGTAGAGTCGAGGAGCACTATTTGCGAACGCTCTTTTTCCACATTCCCTTCTGAATCTTGGTTCCATAAGTCTATTCACCTCGCTGCTATGTCGCAATTCTACATTGGTATCCACATGAAAGTCCAGGAGCATATCTCGCATGTAAACTGGTTTGCCAAAATTTAACGCTTGATGAACCATTACACACTGCTTGTAAACGATACGTGCCTTAATAGGAAGCCAATGTAGTTGTATGAGTGCTGGTGTTATTCGATCTCTTCTTGACAGACCTCGTATCAATCTCGCAGCTCTGTTCATGATCATCTGGAGTTTCTTTAATAGATATTCAGGCAAGCCGTAATATAGGGAATTACAGTAATTCAATTTACTTAGAACATGATTGTAAACCAGTTTCGTCATCACACTCTGATCAAGGTATTTCCTTACGAAAGCCAAATTCCTCAAGTGGTATCCAGCAATTTGAACCACATGACCAATCTGATCTCTCATCATTAGCTCACTGTCCAACATCACCCCGAGACTCTTCACACACGTAGACACACGTACACACACACACACATACACACACACACACAAACATACATACACACACACACGTACACACACATGCACATACACACACATGCACGTACACACACACACACGTACACACACACACACACGTATACACAAACACACAGGTACACACACACACACGTACACACACACACGCACGTACACACACACACACGTACACACACATACACACGTACACACACATACACACGTACACACACACACACATGAACACACACACACACACATACACACACACATATACACGTACACACACACACACACATACACACACACACGTTCACACACGTACACACATACATACACACACACATACACACACACACACAGGCCTACACTGTACCTCAATATTAATCCCCCCTTTAATCCTAATCCTGACCTGACACCACTACCCTCCCAGGACATGTACACATGTACAGTACTATTGTATTTATATATTTCTGTGTTTTTCTATGTTCTGCAATCAATTTATTATTCATTTCTAATACTTATACTTGTATTCATTCATTCATCCTCATTTAATTTTAATTTTAAATGTATTATGTATATTTTCAGCCCATCAGCTGCCATTTACTAATAAACCGTATATTATTATTATTATTATTATTATTACACACACACACACACGCGTACAGACACACACATGTACACACATACACACACACACACACACACATACACACACACATACTGTTGGATCTGTTGGATGTAGTTTAGGGCAGATTATTCTGGCCATGGCCACGCTGATGCGCCGCCACTAGAACATGCCGTCTGCCCGTTGTAGTGCCAGCTGGTCAGTAATACTATTACTGGTGGCACGAATAGGGTAGTGGGGCAGCTTGGGTTGGTCAGGTATTGTCCAGAGAAACTTGTCCAGTTTATTCTTGAACTGTTCTGAACTGATGTTGGAGTCACGCAGGTGTCTTGGTAAGGCATTGAAGAGCAGAGGTCCTCTTGTTGCAAATGTATTCTCCTTTAGTGTTTTTATTCTGGAAGCCACCGCTCTGGGGTGTGTTCTTTCCACACGGCAAAGTCGTCCCAGTCGTTGATGGGTAGTCGTGCGTATATTGATGTTATTTGTATTACAGCCAGTGATGATTTTATATATGTGTGTGATGGCATACCTTTCTCTGCGCCTTTCCAGAGAGAACAGTTCAAGTGTTTGCAGTCTTCTCCAGTAATCTAGGTGTATGACAACAGTAATTTTACTAGTAAATGATCGTTGAACTGCCTCGAGTGATTGATTCTCTCCCACTTTCCATGGAGACCAAAGTTGGCAACAATACTCCAATAGTGGAAGTACGAGGGACTTGTAGAGTGTCAGCATGGGAATAGCGTCTCGTGTTCTAAAAGTGTGCAGGATCCAACCAGCCTGGCTCCTTGCTTTTTTTGTCGCATTCGTTATGTGTGTTGTAAAGGTTTCATCACAGGTGAGGGTAACACCAAGGTCCCTTACACATTCTTTGGTGTCTATAGTTGTACCATCTTGTGCTATATACACATGTGTAGCATTGTTCGCTCCTTTGGTGTACATCATATGTTCAAATTTGTTGTTGTTAAATGACATGTTATTTTCATTTGCCCATTGATATAATGTTGAAAGATCTGCCTGTAGCTGTGTGGCATCAGTTTCAGACGATATCTCCTTCATTACTCGAGTGTCGTCTGCGAAGGACGCAACAGACGAATGTTTGACGTGTTCATTGATGTCTGATATATGTATAAGGAAAAGTAGGGGTCCAAGGACTGATCCTTGTGGTACTCCACTGGTGACCACGGATGTCTGGGTAACAATACCACCAACAGACACTGACTGTTCCCGGTCGGTAAGGAAGCTGTGTAGCCAAACCCCAATTTTCCCTGATATGCCCATGTCTTTCACCTTGTGGAGGAGGATTCCATGATCTACTTTGTCATATGCTTTAGCAAAGTCTAGATAAATGACATCTATGTTTCTATTATGTTCTAGTGCTGTTAGAACCTTTTCATGGTGGGCAAGTAGTTGTGCAAGGCATGAGCGGTCTGCTCGGAAGCCATATTGGTCTTGGTTTAATTTATCGTTTTCCTCGAGGTATGATGAAATATTTTTCACTATTATCTTCTCGAGAACCTTTATGATGTGTGAGGTCAGTGCAATAGGTCTATAATTTCTTGCCTCTGATCTCGAACCCCCTTTATATACAGGAGTTATCTTTGCTCTTTTTAGTTGTGTTGGGATGAGACCTGAGTCCAGAGAATTTCTGTATAGTATGCTCAAGGGAATGCTCAGCTCCTTGCCACACTTTTTAAGGAGAAGTGCCGGGAACTGATCTGGGCCGGCTGCTGCGTTGTTTCCAATTCGGTGTAGGTTCAGTCTCTTGGGTAAAAAAAGTCTTTGGGTGAGAGGATAATCTTTTCGTCACATGGGGTACTAAACACTTCCTCATATTGCAGCCTTAGTATCTCTGCAATCTCCTCTGGTTCCTTGGTGAGGTGACCCTGCACATCTTTCAGTGGTCCAACACCAGCTTTCACCTTGGATTTCGTGCCCGCATATTTATAAAAATATTTGGGGTTTGTTTTTATGCATGACACAGCTTTTGATTCTCTTCTTTCAGCCTCTGTTTCAACTGAAATTTTAAGTTTTCCTTCAATAGAGGCAATGTTGTGTTCAATCTTACGTTTATTTGATATGTCGGTAGTGTGCTTCATTCTTTTACGTAGCTTGGTTCGCTTCCGCATCAATGTCTTGCGATCTCGTGGTATACATTGTTTGTTTACTGTGCGTCTTGTGTGGGCACATGTTTCCTTGAGATCTGCAGACATGTTGATAATATTTGCTTATACTGTGACTCGGGATCAAAATCCTGCATGAGTTGATACCAGTCCACTTCACTAAGGTCACTTTTAAGGTTTACCCAGGACACAGACTCACTGAAAAAGTTAAGTTGGTTGAAATTGAGCGTTATTTGCGGTGCTGGGCTGACCTTGTTTTGGTGTTCATCTCTGGTTATATTTGTTGCTATATTAACAATATATTTCTACAGTGTAGTCATGGATGAGTTGGTCGTCGTTGGTCATAACAATGTCCAGTATATTTTTACCTCTTGTAGGAGTATTTATATGTTGATTCATGCAAAAATCTGAGGCAAGGTTTAACAACGCTTCTGCTTGAGCTCGCATGTCTGCTGCTCCTCCATAGACCCTCTCTGATTCCCAGTTAATGAGAGGAAAATTTAGGTCTCCTGTAAGCATAATGGTAGGCATAGGTGGTGGAAAATTCTGTAGTATAGTTTGAATTTTGTTGAGTGGTTCAAGGAATTTTGTAGATGGACATGCTGGTGGTCGATAAATATTTATGAAGATCATATTTACATCTTTTATGTATAATACCTGAGCCTCATTATATGAGTTAGACTGGGAAAATAAAGTCTCAGTAGAAGTTGCTAACTTGTTGTGTATGTATGTCATAACACCACCTTTTTTTCTTTGATCAGATCTGTCAGTTCTAAACGGTGTATAATTATCTATTTTTATTTCAGCTTCCTTTATATTTTCTGAGAGATGTGACTCGGTTAATGCTATTATGAGGGCCCTTTCTTCTTGTGCTAGTTCAGAAAGTAACTGTATTTTTGCTTTAAATTTATATGGTAAAAGGCCCTCGATATTGAGCATGATTACTTTATGTAGGGGGTTTGTGTAGGGCCCAGTTGTTGTGGGTATTGTTGTTGGGGCCCTTGTGTTGGGGGGAAACTCCCCTGCCATGGTACTAGCTTTAGTGCATGTATTATTTGTTGCTGTACCTGCTGCATTGGTTGTATCTGTTGTACTAAAAAAAATACCGAATCAGTTTGTTGGCCTTGGGCCTGGTGTGGCTGGGGGGTTGCTTCCTCCCTAGTTGTGTAGATAGGTGGATGAGTAAACAGGCTGGCAGTCGTTGGACGGCGTGTTAGAGTCGCTTGTTTGGGTTGTTGTTGTTGCTGTTGTTGTTGTTTTAGTTCCGTGGATGGGTAACGGCGAGTCCCCTTCAAATGAGTCTTTTACTCTCTAGTTTGAGACACTCACGTCTTCTGTCCGAACCGTAGCAAATAGGAGGGTGAAAGTAGGTACACTTATTGCCCTTTTTGCATCCTTTCACTGGATCCAGACCGTTTGTTTTGTACCTGATGCACAATTTTGGATGTGCGTATGGACAGTCACGACCCGTTAGGCCAAACTTGCAGCAATGTCGCTTATAATGGCTGCACACAATAATCGACCGACGATCACTGTTATTTTTCATAACTGGCTTGCCTTCCTGTCCATCAAAACACTGTTCCGGATCAGGATCTGAGTCGAGATCCGGCTCCAGGGGTTCATTAGGCTCACTGTTTACATTTTCTAGGTCATCATCGCCTTCCATATTTTCATGTTCTGTCTGCAACATATTTAGTTTTTTGTCCTTTTCATTGTCTAGTAGGGTAAGTACCAATGCAAACACTCCATCTTGATTTCCAGGATGTTCCCTTACACAAACTTCACATGTGTATTGGCTTCTGGTATTGAAAAAGTTCACAATGGCGTACACTGGGAGCTTTGAACAGTCTGTATGTATGAAATGCTTGCACTTAGAACATTTAAAACACTCTAGTATGCATTGTTCCTTGCATACCGAACAGTAAGTGTCTGGAGGTGGTAAATTGTTATCCATAATGGCAGTCACAGACACTATCACCGCTCACACGGAGAACTCACTCCACACGTCCTCACTCGGTCACGGTCGGCGGGACACACACACACACGTATACACACGTACACACACACACACATACACACACACACAAACATACATACACACACAAACACACACAAACATACATACACACACACACACACACACACACACACACACACATACACACACACGCACGTACACACACACACGTATACACACACACGCGTACACACACACACACGTACACACACACGTACACACACACACGTACACACACACACACGTACACACACACATACACACACACACACACACACACACACATACACACGCACAAACACATACACACGCACACACACGTACACACACACGCACACACACATACACACACACACACACACACACACACATACATACACACACACATACACTAACACACACGTACACACACACACATACACGTACACACACACACACTCACACACACGTACACACACGCACATACACACACACGTACACATACACACACACACACTCACACACACACGTTCACACACGTACACACACACGTACACACACATACACGCGTACACACACACACACGTACACACACACGTACACACACACGTACACACACATACAAACACACATACACACACACGTACACACACACGTACACACACAGACACACGTACATACACACACACACGTACAGTTGGACACATGAATGGGTGGTACAGCCCAGGTGAAAGATACTTGTCCCATTTGAGTAACCAGTGTCTATTATCAGGTACTTGCTTTTGATTACCATCCTCAATACTGATTTCTGCCCCTGGTATTTCCTATTTGGCACTAAAGAACTTGATATTGGCAGAAATTGACCATCTTTCACTTGGGCTGTACCATCCATTCATGTGTCCAACTGTACACATATATACACACACACATACACATACACACGTACACACACATGTACACGTACACATTCATCATGTAAATATCTTTCTCATAATTAATCATATTGTAATTTGTATATTTTTAGCTTTAGTGCTGCCAGCCCCTATATAAACCATTTATTATTATTATTATTATTATTATTATTATTATTATTATTATTATATACATACACACATACACACACACATACACATGTACACACACATGTACACACACACATACACATATGTACACACACATATAAACACATATATATGGTGTTATTTTCTGAGGTTGATATTTCTATGTGCGTATGAGGTTGTGTGTGTACGTATGGAGTGTATGTATGTTCATGCTTTTTCGCGTACATGGAATTGTTGATAGTTACTGAGATACACAGGGGTTAATATTTCTATGTGCGTATGAGGGTGTGTGTGTACGTATGGAGTGTATTTATTATTGGCAACACTGCTTTTATTATTGGCAACAATTTTTTTTATTATAGTTAATACTTTTATTATTGGCAACACTGCTTTTAATATTGGCAACACTGTTTTTATTTTTAACAACATTTTTTTTCATATTTTACTATTTTTAGTCAAAAATATCTTATATAAAGTAAAATTTCGTATCTTAAGAAATATTAACCAAAAGATAGACGATAAAATTATCTATTAGATGCCATCAACAAATTGTCGATAGATAGATAAATAGACGAGTAATAAATGAATAAATTAAGACACTTTTGTCATATTTTACAATTTTTAGTAAAAAATATATTATATAAAGTGAAATTTCTCATTCTAGGAAATAGATAAAAGGTACATGTATATACGAAAAGAAAGACAATAAAATTATCTATTAGATGCCATCAACAAATTTTCAATAGATTGATAAATAGACGTGTAATAAATGAAACGATTAAGACACTTTTGTCATATTTTACAATTTTTAGTCACAATATATTATATAAAGTGAAATTTCTGATCTTATTAAATTGATAAATTGATACATGTATATACGAAAAGATAGACAATAAAATTATCTATTAGATGCCATCAACAAATTGTCGATAAATAGATAAATAGACGAGTAATTAACAAGAAAATTAAGACACTTTTGTCATATTTTACTATTTTTAGTTAAAAATATATTGTATAAAGTGAAATTTCTCATCTTAGGAAATAGATAAATAGATACATGTATATACCAAAAGATAGACAATAAAATTATCTATTAGATGCCATCAACAAAATGTCGATAGATAGATAAATAGACAAGTATTTAACGAAAAAAGTGGGACACTTTGGTCATATTTTACAATTTTTAGTCAAAAATATAATATATAAAGTGAAATTACTCATCTTAGGAAATAGATAAATACATATATGTATAAACCAAACGATAGACAATAAAATTATCTATTAGATGCTATCAACAAATTGTCGATAAATAGATAAATAGACGAGTAATTAACAAGAAAATTAAGACACCTTTGTTATATTTTACTATTTTTAGTTAAAATTATATTATATAAAGTGAAATTTCTCATCTTATGAAATAGATAAATAGATACATGTATATACCAAAAGATAGACAATAAAATTATCTATTAGATGCCATCAACAAATTGTCGATAGATAGATAAATAGACGAGTAATTAACGAAAAAAGTGGGACACTTTGGTCATATTTTACTATTTTTTAGTAAAAAATATATTATATAAAGTGAAATTTCTCATCTTAGGAAATAGATAAATATATATATGTATATACCAAAAGATAGACAATAGAATTATCTATTAGATGCCATCAACAAATTTTCAATAGATAGATAAATAGAAGAGTAATAAATGAAACAATTAATTAAGACACTTTTGTCATATTTTACAATTTTCAGTTAAAAATATATTATAATAAGTGAAATTTCTCATATTAGGAAATAGATAAATATAATATATGTATAAACCAAAAGATAGACGATAAAATTATCTATTAGATGCCATCAACAAATTGTCGAAAGATAGATAAATAGATGAGTAATTAACGAAGAAATGGGACACTATGGTAATATTTTACAATTTTTAGTCAAAAATATAATATATAAAGTGAAATTACTCATCTTAGGAAATAGATAAATACATATATGTATAAACCAAACGATAGACAATAAAATTATCTATTAGATGCTATCAACAAATTGTCGATAAATAGATAAATAGACGAGTAATTAACAAGAAAATTAAGACACCTTTGTTATATTTTACTATTTTTAGTTAAAATTATATTATATAAAGTGAAATTTCTCATCTTATGAAATAGATAAATAGATACATGTATATACCAAAAGATAGACAATAAAATATCTATTAGATGCCATCAACAAATTGTCGATAGATAGATAAATAGACGAGTAATTAACGAAAAAAGTGGGACACTTTGGTCATATTTTACTATTTTCAGTTAAAAATATATTATAATAAGTGAAATTTCTCATATTAGGAAATAGATAAATATAATACATGTATATACCAAAAGATAGATGATAAAATTATTTATTAGATGACATCAACAAATTGTTGATAGATAGATAAATAGACGAGTAATAAACGAAATAATTAAGACACATTGGTAATATTTTACTATATTTAGTCAAAAATATAATATATAAAGTGAAATTTCTCATCTTAGGAAATAGATAAATTGATACATGTATAAACCAAAAGATAGAAAATAAAATTATCTATTAGATGCCATCAACAAATTGTCGATAGATAGATAAATAGATGAGTAATAAATGAAATAATTAAGACACTTTAATCATATTTTGCAATTTTTTTGTAAAAAAATATAATATATAAAGTAAAATTTCTCATCTTAGGAATAAGATAAATAGATACATGTATATACCAAACGATAGACAATAAAATTATCTATTAGATGCCATCAATAAATTGTTGATAGATAGACAAATAGATGAGTAATAAACAAGAAAATTAAGACATCCTTGTCATATTTTTCTATTTTTAGTAAAAAATATATTATATAAAGTGAAATATCTCATCTTAGGAAATAGATAAATAGATAAATGTATATACCAAAAAATAGGCGATAAAATGATCTAATAGATGCCATCAACAAATTGTTGATAGATAAATAAATAGATGAGTAATTAACGAAGAAATGGGACACTATGGTAATATTTTACAATTTTTAGTCAAAAATATATATAAAAAGTGAATTTACTCATCTTAGGAAATAGATAAATGGATACATGTATATATCAAAAGATAGACAATAAAATTATCTAATAGATGCCATCAACAAATTGTTGATAGATAGATAAATAGACGAGTAATTAATGAAGAAATGGGACACTTTGGTAATATTTTACAATTTTTTGTAAAAAATATAATATATAAAGTAAAATTTCTCATCTTAGCAATAAGATAAATACATATATGTATAAACCAAACGATAGACAATAAAATTATCTATTAGATGCCATCAACAAATTGTCGATAGATAAATAAATAGACGAGTAATTAACGAAAATAGTGGGACACTTTGGTCATATTTTACTATTTTTAGTCAAAATATAATATATAAAGTGAAATTTCTCATCTTAGGAAATAGATAAATAGATACATGTATATGCCAAAAGATATACAATAAAATTATCTATTAGATGCCATCTACAAATTGTCGAAAGATAGATAAATAGATGAGTAATAAACAAGAAAATTAGACACTTTTGTCATATTTTACTATTTTTAGTCAAAAATATATTATATAAATTAAAATTTCTCATCTTAGTAAATAGATAAATAGATATATGTATATACCAAAAAATAGACAATAAAATTATCTATTAGATGCCATCAACAAATTGTTGATAGATAGAAAAATAGATGAGTAATAAACAAGAAAATTAAGACATCCTTGTCATATTTTTCTATTTTTAGTAAAATATATATTATATAAAGTGAAATATCTCATCTTAGGAAATAGATAAATAGATACATGTATATACCAAAAGATAGGCGATAAAATTATCTAATAGATGCCATCAACAAATTGTTGATAGATAAATAAATAGATGAGTAATTAACGAAGAAATGGGACACTATGGTAATATTTTACAATTTTTAGTCAAAAATATATTATATAAAGTGAAATTACTCATCTTAGGAAATAGATAAATACATATATGTATAAACCAAACGATAGACAATAAAATTATCTATTAGATGCTATCAACAAATTGTCGATAAATAGATAAATAGACGAGTAATTAACAAGAAAATTAAACCACCTTTGTTATATTTTACTATTTTTAGTTAAAATTATATTATATAAAGTGAAATTTCTCATCTTATGAAATAGATAAATAGATACATGTATATACCAAAAGATAGACAATAAAATATCTATTAGATGCCATCAACAAATTGTCGATAGATAGATAAATAGACGAGTAATTAACGAAAAAAGTGGGACACTTTGGTCATATTTTACTATTTTTAGTAAAAAATATATTATATAAAGTGAAATTTCTCATCTTAAGAAATTGATAAATATATATATGTATATACCAAAAGATAGACAATAGAATTATCTATTAGATGCCATCAACAAATTTTCAATAGATAGATAAATAGACGAGTAATAAATGAAACAATTAAGACACTTTTGTCATATTTTACAATTTTCAGTTAAAAATATATTATAATAAGTGAAATTTCTCATATTAGGAAATAGATAAATATAATACATGTATATACCAAAAGATAGATGATAAAATTATTTATTAGATGACATCAACAAATTGTTGATAGATAGATAAATAGACGAGTAATAAACGAAATAATTAAGACACATTGGTAATATTTTACTATATTTAGTCAAAAATATAATATATAAAGTGAAATTTCTCATCTTAGGAAATAGATAAATTGATACATGTATAAACCAAAAGATAGAAAATAAAATTATCTATTAGATGCCATCAACAAATTGTCGATAGATAGATAAATAGATGAGTAATAAATGAAATAATTAAGACACTTTAATCATATTTTGCAATTTTTTTGTAAAAAAATATAATATATAAAGTGAAATTTCTCATCTTAGGAATAAGATAAATAGGTACATGTATATACCAAACGATAGACAATAAAATTATCTATTAGATGCCATCAACAAATTGTCGATAGATAAATAAATAGACGAGTAATTAACGAAAATAGTGGGACACTTTGGTCATATTTTACTATTTTTAGTCAAAAATATAATTTATAAAGTGAAATTTCTCATCTTAGGAAATAGATAAATAGATACATGTATATGCCAAAAGATAGACAATAAAATTATCTATTAGATGCCATCAATAAATTGTTGATAGATAGACAAATAGATGAGTAATAAACAAGAAAATTAAGACATCCTTGTCATATTTTTCTATTTTTAGTAAAAAATATATTATATAAAGTGAAATATCTCATCTTAGGAAATAGATAAATAGATACATGTATATACCAAAAAATAGGCGATAAAATGATCTAATAGATGCCATCAACAAATTGGTGATAGATAAATAAATAGACGAGTAATTAACGAAGAAATGGGACACTATGGTAATATTTTACAATTTTTAGTCAAAAATATATATAAAAAGTGAATTTACTCATCTTAGGAAATAGATAAATGGATACATGTATATATCAAAAGATAGACAATAAAATTATCTAATAGATGCCATCAACAAATTGTTGATAGATAGATAAATAGACGAGTAATTAATGAAGAAATGGGACACTTTGGTAATATTTTACAATTTTTTGTAAAAAATATAATATATAAAGTAAAATTTCTCATCTTAGCAATAAGATAAATACATATATGTATAAACCAAACGATAGACAATAAAATTATCTATTAGATGCCATCAACAAATTGTCGATAGATAAATAAATAGACGAGTAATTAACAAAAATAGTGGGACACTTTGGTCATATTTTACTATTTTTAGTCAAAATATAATATATAAAGTGAAATTTCTCATCTTAGGAAATAGATAAATAGATGCCATCTACAAATTGTCGAAAGATAGATAAATAGATGAGTAATAAACAAGAAAATTAGATACTTTTGTCATATTTTACTATTTTTAGTCAAAAATATATTATATAAATTAAAATTTCTCATCTTAGGAAATAGATAAATAGATATATGTATATACCACAAAATAGACAATAAAATTATCTATTAGATGCCATCAACAAATTGTTGATAGATGGACAAATAGATGAGTAATAAACAAGAAAATTAAGACATCCTTGTCATATTTTTCTATTTTTAGTAAAAAATATATTATATAAAGTGAAGTATCTCATCTTAGGATATAGATAAATAGATACATGTATATACCAAAAAATAGGCGATAAAATGATCTAATAGATGCCATCAACAAATTGTTGATAGATAAATAAATAGACGTGTAATTAACGAAGAAATGGGACACTATGGTAATATTTTACAATTTTTAGTCAAAAATATAATATAAAAAGTGAAATTACTCATCTTAGGAAATAGATAAATGGATACATGTATATATCAAAAGATAGACGATAAAATTATCTAATAGATGCCATCAACAAATTGTTGATAGATAGATAAATAGACGAGTAATTAATGAAAAAATGGGACACTTTGGTAATATTTTACATTTTTTTGTAAAAAATATAATATATAAAGTGAAATTTCTCATCTTAGCAATAAGATAAATACATATATGTATAAACCAAACGATAGACAATAAAATTATCTATTAGATGCTATCAACAAATTGTCGATAAATAGATAAATAGACGAGTAATTAACAAGAAAATTAAGACACTTTTGTCATATTTTACTATTTTTAGTTAAAAATATATTATATAAAGAGAAATTTCTCATCTTATAAAATAGATAAATAGATACATGTATATACCAAAAGATATACAATAAAATATCTATTAGATGCCATCAACAAATTGTCGATAGATAGATAAATAGACGAGTAATTAACGAAAAAAGTGGGACACTTTGGTCATATTTTACTATTTTTAGTAAAAAATATATTATATAAAATGAAATTTCTGATCTTAGGAAATAGATAAATATATATATGTATATACCAAAAGATAGACAATAGAATTATCTATTAAATGCCACCAACAAATTTTCAATAGATAGATAAATAGACGAGTAATTAATGAAACAATTAAGACACTTTTGTCATATTTTACAATTTTCAGTTAAAAATATATTATAATAAGTGAAATTTCTCATATTAGGAAATAGATAAATATAATACTTGTATATACCAAAAGATAGACGATAAAATTATTTATTAGATGACATCAACAAATTGTTGATAGATAGATAAATAGACGAGTAATAAACGAAATAATTAAGACACATTGGTAATATTTTACTATTTTTAGTAAAAAAATATATTATATAAAGTGAAGTTTCTCATCTTAGGAAATATATAAAAAGATACATGTATATACCAAAAGATAGACGATAAAATTATCTAATAGATGCCATCAACAAATTGTTGATAGATAGAAAAATAGACGAGTAATTAATGAAGAAATGGGACACTTTGGTAATATTTTACAATTTTTTGTAAAAAATATAATATATAAAGTTAAATTTCTCATCTTAGGAATAAGATAAACACATATATGTATAAACCAAACGATAGACAATAAAATTATCTATTAGATGCCATCAACAAATTGTCGATAAATAGATAAATAGACGAGTAATTAACAAGAAAATTGAGACACTTTTGTCATATTTTACTATTTTTAGTTAAAAATATATTATATAAAGTGAAATTTCTCATCTTAGGAAATAGATAAATATAATACATGTATATACCAAAAGATAGACGATAAAATTATTTATTAGATGACATCAACAAATTGTTGATAGATAGATAAATAGATGAGTAATAAATGAAATAATTAAGACACTTTTATCATATTTTACAATTTTTTTGTAAAAAATATAATACATAAAGTGAAATTTCTCATCTTAGGAATAAGATAAATAGATACAACTATATACCAATCGATAGACATTAAAATTATCTATTAGATGCCATCAACAAATTGTCGATAGATAGATAAATAGACGAGTAATTAACATAAATAGTGGGACACTTTGGTCATATTCTACTATTTTTAGTCAAAAATATAATATATAAAGTGAAATTTCTCATCTTAGGAAATAGATAAATAGATACATGTATATGCCAAAAGATAGACAATAAAATTATCTATTAGATGCGATCAACAAATTGTCGAAAGATAGATAAATAGATGAGTAATAAACAAGAAAATAAGACACTTTTGTCATATTTTACTATTTTTAGTTAAAAATATATTATATAAAGTGAAATTTCTCATCTTATGAAATAGATAAATAGATACATGTATATACCAAAAGATAGACAATAAAATTATCTATTAGATGCCATCAACAAATTGTTGATAGATAGACAAATAGACGAGTAATTAACGAAAAAAGTGGGACACTTTGGTCATATTTTACTATTTTTAGTAAAAAATATATTATATAAAGTGAAATTTCTCATCTTAGGAAATAGATAAATATATATATGTATATACCAAAAGATAGACAATAGAATTATCTATTAGATGCCATCAACAAATTTTCAATAGATAGATAAATAGACGAGTAATAAATGAAACAATTAATACACTTTTGTCATATTTTACAATTTTCAGTTAAAAATATATTATAATAAGTGAAATTTCTCATATTAGGAAAAAGATAAATATAATACATGTATATACCAAAAGATAGACATTAAAATTATCTATTAGATGCCATCAACAAATTGTTGATAGATAGACAAATAGATGAGTAATAAACAAGAAAATTAAGACGTCCTTGTCATATTTTTCTATTTTTTAGTAAGAAATATATTATATAAAGTTAAATATCTCATCTTAGGAAATAGATAAATAGATACATGTATATATCAAAAAATAGGCGATAAAATTATCTAATAGATGCCATCAACAAATTGTTGATAGATAAATAAATAGACGAGTAATTAACGAAGAAATGTGACACTATGGTAATATTTTACAATTTTTAGTCAAAAATATAATATAAAAAGTGAAATTACTCATCTTAGGAAATAGATAAATAGATACATGTATATACCAAAAGATAGGCGATAAAATTATCTAATAGATGCCATCAACAAATTGTTGATAGATAAATAAATAGATGAGTAATTAACGAAGAAATGGGACACTATGGTAATATTTTACAATTTTTAGTCAAAAATATAATATATAAAGTGAAATTACTCATCTTAGGAAATAGATAAATACATATATGTATAAACCAAACGATAGACAATAAAATTATCTATTAGATGCTATCAACAAATTGTCGATAAATAGATAAATAGACGAGTAATTAACAAGAAAATTAAGACACCTTTGTTATATTTTACTATTTTTAGTTAAAATTATATTATATAAAGTGAAATTTCTCATCTTATGAAATAGATAAATAGATACATGTATATACCAAAAGATAGACAATAAAATATCTATTAGATGCCATCAACAAATTGTCGATATATAGATAAATAGACGAGTAATTAACGAAAAAAGTGGGACACTTTGGTCATATTTTACTATTTTTAGTAAAAAATATATTATATAAAGTGAAATTTCTCATCTTAAGAAATTGATAAATATATATATGAATATACCAAAAGATAGACAATAGAATTATCTATTAGATGCCATCAACAAATTTTCAATAGATAGATAAATAGACGAGTAATAAATGAAACAATTAAGACACTTTTGTCATATTTTACAATTTTCAGTTAAAAATATATTATAATAAGTGAAATTTCTCATATTAGGAAATAGATAAATATAATACATGTATATACCAAAAGATAGATGATAAAATTATTTATTAGATGACATCAACAAATTATTGATAGATAGATAAATAGACGAGTAATAAACGAAATAATTAAGACACATTGGTAATATTTTACTATATTTAGTCAAAAATATAATATATAAAGTGAAATTTCTCATCTTAGGAAATAGATAAATTGATACATGTATAAACCAAAAGATAGAAAATAAAATTATCTATTAGATGCCATCAACAAATTGTCGATAGATAGATAAATAGATGAGTAATAAATGAAATAATTAAGACACTTTAATCATATTTTACAATTTTTTTGTAAAAAAATATAATATATAAAGTAAAATTTCTCATCTTAGGAATAAGATAAATAGATACATGTATATACCAAACGATAGACAATAAAATTATCTATTAGATGCCATCAACAAATTGTCGATAGATAAATAAATAGACGAGTAATTAACGAAAATAGTGGGACACTTTGGTCATATTTTACTATTTTTAGTCAAAAATATAATTTATAAAGTGAAATTTCTCATCTTAGGAAATAGATAAATATATATATGTATATACCAAAAGATAGACAATAGAATTATCTATTAAATGCCACCAACAAATTTTCAATAGATAGATAAATAGACGAGTAATTAATGAAACAATTAAGACACTTTTGTCATATTTTACAATTTTCAGTTAAAAATATATTATAATAAGTGAAATTTCTCATATTAGGAAATAGATAAATATAATACTTGTATATACCAAAAGATAGACGATAAAATTATTTATTAGATGACATCAACAAATTGTTGATAGATAGATAAATAGACGAGTAATAAACGAAATAATTAAGACACATTGGTAATATTTTACTATTTTTAGTAAAAAAATATATTATATAAAGTGAAGTTTCTCATCTTAGGAAATATATAAAAAGATACATGTATATACCAAAAGATAGACGATAAAATTATCTAATAGATGCCATCAACAAATTGTTGATAGATAGAAAAATAGACGAGTAATTAATGAAGAAATGGGACACTTTGGTAATATTTTACAATTTTTTGTAAAAAATATAATATATAAAGTTAAATTTCTCATCTTAGGAATAAGATAAACACATATATGTATAAACCATACGATAGACAATAAAATTATCTATTAGATGCCATCAACAAATTGTCGATAAATAGATAAATAGACGAGTAATTAACAAGAAAATTAAGACACTTTTGTCATATTTTACTATTTTTAGTTAAAAATATATTATGTAAAGTGAAATTTCTCATCTTAGGAAATAGATAAATATAATACATGTATATACCAAAAGATAGACGATAAAATTATTTATTAGATGACATCAACAAATTCTTGATAGATAGATAAATAGACGAGTAATTAACATAAATAGTGGGACACTTTGGTCATATTCTACTATTTTTAGTCAAAAATATAATATATAAAGTGAAATTTCTCATCTTAGGAAATAGATAAATAGATACATGTATATGCCAAAAGATAGACAATAAAATTATCTATTAGATGCCATCAACAAATTGTCGAAAGATAGATAAATAGATGAGTAATAAACAAGAAAATAAGACACTTTTGTCATATTTTACTATTTTTAGTTAAAAATATATTATATAAAGTGAAATTTCTCATCTTATGAAATAGATAAATAGATACATGTATATACCAAAAGATAGACAATAAAATTATCTATTAGATGCCATCAACAAATTGTTGATAGATAGACAAATAGACGAGTAATTAACGAAAAAAGTGGGACACTTTGGTCATATTTTACTATTTTTAGTAAAAAATATATTATATAAAGTGAAATTTCTCATCTTAGGAAATAGATAAATATATATATGTATATACCAAAAGATAGACAATAGAATTATCTATTAGATGCCATCAACAAATTTTCAATAGATAGATAAATAGACGAGTAATAAATGAAACAATTAATACACTTTTGTCATATTTTACAATTTTCAGTTAAAAATATATTATAATAAGTGAAATTTCTCATATTAGGAAAAAGATAAATATAATACATGTATATACCAAAAGATAGACATTAAAATTATCTATTAGATGCCATCAACAAATTGTTGATAGATAGACAAATAGATGAGTAATAAACAAGAAAATTAAGACGTCCTTGTCGTATTTTTCTATTTTTTAGTAAAAAATATATTATATAAAGTTAAATATCTCATCTTAGGAAATAGATAAATAGATACATGTATATATCAAGAAATAGGCGATAAAATTATCTAATAGATGCCATCAACAAATTGTTGATAGATAAATAAATAGACGAGTAATTAACGAAGAAATGTGACACTATGGTAATATTTTACAATTTTTAGTCAAAAATATAATATAAAAAGTGAAATTACTCATCTTAGGAAATAGATAAATAGATACATGTATATACCAAAAGATAGGCGATAAAATTATCTAATAGATGCCATCAACAAATTGTTGATAGATAAATAAATAGATGAGTAATTAACGAAGAAATGGGACACTATGGTAATATTTTACAATTTTTAGTCAAAAATATAATATATAAAGTGAAATTACTCATCTTAGGAAATAGATAAATACATATATGTATAAACCAAACGATAGACAATAAAATTATCTATTAGATGCTATCAACAAATTGTCGATAAATAGATAAATAGACGAGTAATTAACAAGAAAATTAAGACACCTTTGTTATATTTTACTATTTTTAGTTAAAATTATATTATATAAAGTGAAATTTCTCATCTTATGAAATAGATAAATAGATACATGTATATACCAAAAGATAGACAATAAAATATCTATTAGATGCCATCAACAAATTGTCGATATATAGATAAATAGACGAGTAATTAACGAAAAAAGTGGGACACTTTGGTCATATTTTACTATTTTTAGTAAAAAATATATTATATAAAGTGAAATTTCTCATCTTAAGAAATTGATAAATATATATATGAATATACCAAAAGATAGACAATAGAATTATCTATTAGATGCCATCAACAAATTTTCAATAGATAGATAAATAGACGAGTAATAAATGAAACAATTAAGACACTTTTGTCATATTTTACAATTTTCAGTTAAAAATATATTATAATAAGTGAAATTTCTCATATTAGGAAATAGATAAATATAATACATGTATATACCAAAAGATAGATGATAAAATTATTTATTAGATGACATCAACAAATTATTGATAGATAGATAAATAGACGAGTAATAAACGAAATAATTAAGACACATTGGTAATATTTTACTATATTTAGTCAAAAATATAATATATAAAGTGAAATTTCTCATCTTAGGAAATAGATAAATTGATACATGTATAAACCAAAAGATAGAAAATAAAATTATCTATTAGATGCCATCAACAAATTGTCGATAGATAGATAAATAGATGAGTAATAAATGAAATAATTAAGACACTTTAATCATATTTTACAATTTTTTTGTAAAAAAATATAATATATAAAGTAAAATTTCTCATCTTAGGAATAAGATAAATAGATACATGTATATACCAAACGATAGACAATAAAATTATCTATTAGATGCCATCAACAAATTGTCGATAGATAAATAAATAGACGAGTAATTAACGAAAATAGTGGGACACTTTGGTCATATTTTACTATTTTTAGTCAAAAATATAATTTATAAAGTGAAATTTCTCATCTTAGGAAATAGATAAATATATATATGTATATACCAAAAGATAGACAATAGAATTATCTATTAAATGCCACCAACAAATTTTCAATAGATAGATAAATAGACGAGTAATTAATGAAACAATTAAGACACTTTTGTCATATTTTACAATTTTCAGTTAAAAATATATTATAATAAGTGAAATTTCTCATATTAGGAAATAGATAAATATAATACTTGTATATACCAAAAGATAGACGATAAAATTATTTATTAGATGACATCAACAAATTGTTGATAGATAGATAAATAGACGAGTAATAAACGAAATAATTAAGACACATTGGTAATATTTTACTATTTTTAGTAAAAAAATATATTATATAAAGTGAAGTTTCTCATCTTAGGAAATATATAAAAAGATACATGTATATACCAAAAGATAGACGATAAAATTATCTAATAGATGCCATCAACAAATTGTTGATAGATAGAAAAATAGACGAGTAATTAATGAAGAAATGGGACACTTTGGTAATATTTTACAATTTTTTGTAAAAAATATAATATATAAAGTTAAATTTCTCATCTTAGGAATAAGATAAACACATATATGTATAAACCATACGATAGACAATAAAATTATCTATTAGATGCCATCAACAAATTGTCGATAAATAGATAAATAGACGAGTAATTAACAAGAAAATTAAGACACTTTTGTCATATTTTACTATTTTTAGTTAAAAATATATTATGTAAAGTGAAATTTCTCATCTTAGGAAATAGATAAATATAATACATGTATATACCAAAAGATAGACGATAAAATTATTTATTAGATGACATCAACAAATTGTTGATAGATAGATAAATAGATGAGTAATAAATGAAATAATTAAGACACTTTTATCATATTTTACAATTTTTTTGTAAAAAATATAATACATAAAGTGAAATTTCTCATCTTAGGAATAAGATAAATAGATACAACTATATACCAATCGATAGACAATAAAATTATCTATTAGATGCCATCAACAAATTGTCGATAGATAGATAAATAGACGAGTAATTAACATAAATAGTGGGACACTTTGGTCATATTCTACTATTTTTAGTCAAAAATATAATATATAAAGTGAAATTTCTCATCTTAGGAAATAGATAAATAGATACATGTATATGCCAAAAGATAGACAATAAAATTATCTATTAGATGCCATCAACAAATTGTCGAAAGATAGATAAATAGATGAGTAATAAACAAGAAAATAAGACACTTTTGTCATATTTTACTATTTTTAGTTAAAAATATATTATATAAAGTGAAATTTCTCATCTTATGAAATAGATAAATAGATACATGTATATACCAAAAGATAGACAATAAAATTATCTATTAGATGCCATCAACAAATTGTTGATAGATAGACAAATAGACGAGTAATTAACGAAAAAAGTGGGACACTTTGGTCATATTTTACTATTTTTAGTAAAAAATATATTATATAAAGTGAAATTTCTCATCTTAGGAAATAGATAAATATATATATGTATATACCAAAAGATAGACAATAGAATTATCTATTAGATGCCATCAACAAATTTTCAATAGATAGATAAATAGACGAGTAATAAATGAAACAATTAATACACTTTTGTCATATTTTACAATTTTCAGTTAAAAATATATTATAATAAGTGAAATTTCTCATATTAGGAAAAAGATAAATATAATACATGTATATACCAAAAGATAGACATTAAAATTATCTATTAGATGCCATCAACAAATTGTTGATAGATAGACAAATAGATGAGTAATAAACAAGAAAATTAAGACGTCCTTGTCGTATTTTTCTATTTTTTAGTAAAAAATATATTATATAAAGTTAAATATCTCATCTTAGGAAATAGATAAATAGATACATGTATATATCAAGAAATAGGCGATAAAATTATCTAATAGATGCCATCAACAAATTGTTGATAGATAAATAAATAGACGAGTAATTAACGAAGAAATGTGACACTATGGTAATATTTTACAATTTTTAGTCAAAAATATAATATAAAAAGTGAAATTACTCATCTTAGGAAATAGATAAATAGATACATGTATATACCAAAAGATAGGCGATAAAATTATCTAATAGATGCCATCAACAAATTGTTGATAGATAAATAAATAGATGAGTAATTAACGAAGAAATGGGACACTATGGTAATATTTTACAATTTTTAGTCAAAAATATAATATATAAAGTGAAATTACTCATCTTAGGAAATAGATAAATACATATATGTATAAACCAAACGATAGACAATAAAATTATCTATTAGATGCTATCAACAAATTGTCGATAAATAGATAAATAGACGAGTAATTAACAAGAAAATTAAGACACCTTTGTTATATTTTACTATTTTTAGTTAAAATTATATTATATAAAGTGAAATTTCTCATCTTATGAAATAGATAAATAGATACATGTATATACCAAAAGATAGACAATAAAATATCTATTAGATGCCATCAACAAATTGTCGATATATAGATAAATAGACGAGTAATTAACGAAAAAAGTGGGACACTTTGGTCATATTTTACTATTTTTAGTAAAAAATATATTATATAAAGTGAAATTTCTCATCTTAAGAAATTGATAAATATATATATGAATATACCAAAAGATAGACAATAGAATTATCTATTAGATGCCATCAACAAATTTTCAATAGATAGATAAATAGACGAGTAATAAATGAAACAATTAAGACACTTTTGTCATATTTTACAATTTTCAGTTAAAAATATATTATAATAAGTGAAATTTCTCATATTAGGAAATAGATAAATATAATACATGTATATACCAAAAGATAGATGATAAAATTATTTATTAGATGACATCAACAAATTATTGATAGATAGATAAATAGACGAGTAATAAACGAAATAATTAAGACACATTGGTAATATTTTACTATATTTAGTCAAAAATATAATATATAAAGTGAAATTTCTCATCTTAGGAAATAGATAAATTGATACATGTATAAACCAAAAGATAGAAAATAAAATTATCTATTAGATGCCATCAACAAATTGTCGATAGATAGATAAATAGATGAGTAATAAATGAAATAATTAAGACACTTTAATCATATTTTACAATTTTTTTGTAAAAAAATATAATATATAAAGTAAAATTTCTCATCTTAGGAATAAGATAAATAGATACATGTATATACCAAACGATAGACAATAAAATTATCTATTAGATGCCATCAACAAATTGTCGATAGATAAATAAATAGACGAGTAATTAACGAAAATAGTGGGACACTTTGGTCATATTTTACTATTTTTAGTCAAAAATATAATTTATAAAGTGAAATTTCTCATCTTAGGAAATAGATAAATAGATACATGTATATGCCAAAAGATAGACAATAAAATTATCTATTAGATGCCATCAATAAATTGTTGATAGATAGACAAATAGATGAGTAATAAACAAGAAAATTAAGACATCCTTGTCATATTTTTCTATTTTTAGTAAAAAATATATTATATAAAGTGAAATATCTCATCTTAGGAAATAGATAAATAGATACATGTATATACCAAAAAATAGGCGATAAAATGATCTAATAGATGCCATCAACAAATTGGTGATAGATAAATAAATAGACGAGTAATTAACGAAGAAATGGGACACTATGGTAATATTTTACAATTTTTAGTCAAAAATATAATATAAAAAGTGAATTTACTCATCTTAGGAAATAGATAAATGGATACATGTATATATCAAAAGATAGACAATAAAATTATCTAATAGATGCCATCAACAAATTGTTGATAGATAGATAAATAGACGAGTAATTAATGAAGAAATGGGACACTTTGGTAATATTTTAAATTTTTTTGTAAAAAATATAATATATAAAGTAAAATTTCTCATCTTAGCAATAAGATAAATGCATATATGTATAAACCAAACGATAGACAATAAAATTATCTATTAGATGCCATCAACAAATTGACGATAGATAAATAAATAGACGAGTAATTAACGAAAATAGTGGGACACTTTGGTCATATTTTACTATTTTTAGTCAAAATATAATATATAAAGTGAAATTTCTCATCTTAGGAAATAGATAAATAGATACATGTATATGCCAAAAGATATACAATAAAATTATCTATTAGATGCCATCTACAAATTGTCGAAAGATAGATAAATAGATGAGTAATAAACAAGAAAATTAGACACTTTTGTCATATTTTACTAATTTTAGTCAAAAATATATTATATAAATTAAAATTTCTCATCTTAGGAAATAGATAAATAGATATATGTATATACCAAAAAATAGACAATAAAATTATCTATTAGATGCCATCAACAAATTGTTGATAGATAAATAAATAGACGAGTAATTAACGAAGAAATGGGACACTATGGTAATATTTTACAATTTGTAGTCAAAAATATAATATAAAAAGTGAATTTACTCATCTTAGGAAATAGATAAATGGATACATGTATGTATCAAAAGATAGACAATAAAATTATCTAATAGATGCCATCAACAAATTGTTGATAGATAGATAAATAGACGAGTAATTAATGAAGAAATGGGACACTTTGGTAATATTTTACAATTTTTTGTAAAAAATATAATATATAAAGTAAAATTTCTCATCTTAGCAATACGATAAATACATATATGTATAAACCAAACGATAGACAATAAAATTATCTATTAGATGCCATCAACAAATTGTCGATAGATAAATAAATAGACGAGTAATTAACGAAAATAGTGGGACACTTTGGTCATATTTTACTATTTTTAGTCAAAATATAATATATAAAGTGAAATTTCTCATCTTAGGAAATAGATAAATAGATACATGTATATGCCAAAAGATATACAATAAAATTATCTATTAGATGCCATCTACAAATTGTCGAAAGATAGATAAATAGATGAGTAATAAACAAGAAAATTAGACACTTTTGTCATATTTTACTATTTTTAGTCAAAAATATATTATATAAATTAAAATTTCTCATCTTAGGAAATAGATAAATAGATATATGTATATACCACAAAATAGATAATAAAATTATCTATTAGATGCCATCAACAAATTGTTGATAGATAGACAAATAGATGAGTAATAAACAAGAAAATTAAGACATCCTTGTCATATTTTTCTATATTTAGTAAAAAATATATTATATAAAGTGAAGTATCTCATCTTAGGAAATAGATAAATAGATACATGTATATACCAAAAAATAGGCTATAAAATGATCTAATAGATGCCATCAACAAATTGTTGATAGATAAATAAATAGACGTGTAATTAACGAAGAAATGGGACACTATGGTAATATTTTACAATTTTTAGTCAAAAATATAATATAAAAAGTGAAATTACTCATCTTAGGAAATAGATAAATGGATACATGTATATATCAAAAGATAGACGATAAAATTATCTAATAGATGCCATCAACAAATTGTTGATAGATAGATAAATAGATGAGTAATTAATGAAGAAATGGGACACTTTGGTAATATTTTACAATTTTTTGTAAAAAATATAATATATAAAGTGAAATTTCTCATCTTAGCAATAAGATAAATACATATATGTATAAACCAAACGATAGACAATAAAATTATCTATTAGATGCTATCAACAAATTGTCGATAAATAGATAAATAGACGAGTAATTAACAAGAAAATTAAGACACTTTTGTCATATTTTACTATTTTTAGTTAAAAATATATTATATAAAGAGAAATTTCTCATCTTATAAAATAGATAAATAGATACATGTATATACCAAAAGATATACAATAAAATATCTATTAGATGCCATCAACAAATTGTCGATAGATAGATAAATAGACGAGTAATTAACGAAAAAAGTGGGACACTTTGGTCATATTTTACTATTTTTAGTAAAAAATATATTATATAAAATGAAATTTCTGATCTTAGGAAATAGATAAATATATATATGTATATACCAAAAGATAGACAATAGAATTATCTATTAGATGCCACCAACAAATTTTCAATAGATAGATAAATAGACGAGTAATTAATGAAACAATTAAGACACTTTTGTCATATTTTACAATTTTCAGTTAAAAATATATTATAATAAGTGAAATTTCTCATATTAGGAAATAGATAAATATAATACTTGTATATACCAAAAGATAGACGATAAAATTATTTATTAGATGACATCAACAAATTGTTGATAGATAGATAAATAGACGAGTAATAAACGAAATAATTAAGACACATTGGTAATATTTTACTATTTTTAGTAAAAAAATATATTATATAAAGTGAAGTTTCTCATCTTAGGAAATATATAAAAAGATACATGTATACACCAAAAGATAGACGATAAAATTATCTAATAGATGCCATCAACAAATTGTTGATAGATAGAAAAATAGACGAGTTATTAATGAAGAAATGGGACACTTTGGTAATATTTTACAATTTTTTGTAAAAAATATAATATATAAAGTTAAATTTCTCATCTTAGGAATAAGATAAACACATATATGTATAAACCAAACGATAGACAATAAAATTATCTATTAGATGCCATCAACAAATTGTCGATAAATAGATAAATAGACGAGTAATTAACAAGAAAATTAAGACACTTTTGTCATATTTTACTATTTTTAGTTAAAAATATATTATATAAAGTGAAATTTCTCATCTTAGGAAATAGATAAATATAATACATGTATATACCAAAAGATAGACGATAAAATTACTTATTAGATGACATCAACAAATTGTTGATAGATAGATAAATAGATGAGTAATAAATGAAATAATTAAGACACTTTTATCATATTTTACAATTTTTTTGTAAAAAATATAATACATAAAGTGAAATTTCTCATCTTAGGAATAAGATAAATAGATACAACTATATACCAATCGATAGACAATAAAATTATCTATTAGATGCCATCAACAAATTGTCGATAGATGGATAAATAGACGAGTAATTAACATAAATAGTGGGACACTTTGGTCATATTCTACTATTTTTAGTCAAAAATATAATATATAAAGTGAAATTTCTCATCTTAGGAAAAAGATAAATTGATACATGTATAAACCAAAAGATAGATAATAAAATTATTTATTAGATGACATCAACAAATTGTCGATAGATAGATAAATAGATGAGTAATAAATGAAATAATTAAGACACTTTAATCATATTTTACAATTTGTTTTTTTAAATATAATATATAAAGTGAAATTTCTCATCTTAGGAATAAGATAAATACATATATGTATAAACCAAACGATTGAAAATAAAATTATCTATTAGATGCCATCAACAAATTGTCAATAGATAAATAAATAGACGAGTAATTAACGAAAATAGTGGGACACTTTGGTCATATTTTACTATTTTTAGTCAAAATATAATATATAAAGTGAAATTTCTCATCTTAGGAAATAGATAAATAGATACATATATATGCCAAAAGATATACAATAAAATTATCTATTAGATGCCATCAACAAATTGTTGATAGATAGACAAATAGATGAGTAATAAACAAGAAAATTAAGACATCCTTGTCATATTTTTCTATTTTTAGTAAAAATTATATTATATAAAGTGAAGTATCTCATCTTAGGAAATAGATAAATAGATACATGTATATACCAAAAAATAGGCTATAAAATGATCTAATAGATGCCATCAACAAATTGTTGATAGATAAATAAATAGACGTGTAATTAACGAAGAAATGGGACACTATGGTAATATTTTACAATTTTTTGTAAAAAATATAATATAAAAAGTGAAATTACTCATCTTAGGAAATAGATAAATGGATACATGTATATATCAAAAGATAGACGATAAAATTATCTAATAGATGCCATCAACAAATTGTTGATAGATAGATAAATAGACGAGTAATTAATGAAGAAATGTGACACTTTGGTAATATTTTACAATTTTTGGTAAAAAATATAATATATAAAGTGAAATTTATCATCTTAGCAATAAGATAAATACATATATGTATAAACCAAACGATAGACAATAAATTTATCTATTAGATGCTATCAACAAATTGTCGATAAATAGATAAATAAACGAGTAATTAACAAGAAAATTAAGACACTTTTGTCATATTTTACTATTTTTAGTTAAAAATATATTATATAAAGAGAAATTTCTCATCTTATAAAATAGATAAGTAGATACATGTATATACCAAAAGATATACAATAAAATATCTATTAGATGCCATCAACAAATTGTCGATAGATAGATAAATAGACGAGTAATTAACGAAAAAAGTGGGACACTTTGGTCATATTTTACTATTTTTAGTAAAAAATATATTATATAAAATGAAATTTCTGATCTTAGGAAATAGATAAATATATATATGTATATACCAAAAGATAGACAATAGAATTATCTATTAGATGCCACCAACAAATTTTCAATAGATAGATAAATAGACGAGTAATTAATGAAACAATTAAGACACTTTTGTCATATTTTACAATTTTCAGTTAAAAATATATTATAATAAGTGAAATTTCTCATATTAGGAAATAGATAAATATAATACTTGTATATACCAAAAGATAGACGATAAAATTATTTATTAGATGACATCAACAAATTGTTGATAGATAGATAAATAGACGAGTAATAAACGAAATAATTAAGACACATTGGTAATATTTTACTATTTTTAGTAAAAAAATATATTATATAAAGTGAAACTTCTCATCTTAGGAAATATATAAAAAGATACATGTATATACCAAAAGATAGACGATAAAATTATCTAATAGATGCCATCAACAAATTGTTGATAGATAGATAAATAGACGAGTAATTAATGAAGAAATGGGACACTTTGGTAATATTTTACAATTTTTTGTAAAAAATATAATATATAAAGTTAAATTTCTCATCTTAGGAATAAGATAAACACATATATGTATATACCAAACGATAGACAATAAAATTATCTATTAGATGCCATCAACAAATTGTCGATAAATAGATAAATAGACGAGTAATTAACAAGAAAATTAAGACACTTTTGTCATATTTTACTATTTTTAGTTAAAAATATATTATATAAAGTGAAATTTCTCATCTTAGGAAATAGATAAATATAATACATGTATATACCAAAAGATAGACGATAAAATTATTTATTAGATGACATCAACAAATTGTTGATAGATAGATAAATAGATGAGTAATAAATGAAATAATTAAGACACTTTTATCATATTTTACAATTTTTTTGTAAAAAATATAATATATAAAGTGAAATTTCTCATCTTAGGAATAAGATAAATAGATACAACTATATACCAATCGATAGACAATAAAATTATCTATTAGATGCCATCAACAAATTGTCGATATATAGATAAATAGACGAGTAATTAACATAAATAGTGGGACACTTTGGTCATATTTTACTATTTTTAGTCAAAATATAATATATAAAGTGAAATTTCTCATCTTAGGAAATAGATAAATATAATACATGTATATACCAAAAGATAGATGATAAAATTATTTATTAGATGACATCAACAAATTATTGATAGATAGATAAATAGACGAGTAATAAACGAAATAATTAAGACACATTGGTAATATTTTACTATATTTAGTCAAAAATATAATATATAAAGTGAAATTTCTCATCTTAGGAAATAGATAAATTGATACATGTATAAACCAAAAGATAGAAAATAAAATTATCTATTAGATGCCATCAACAAATTGTCGATAGATAGATAAATAGATGAGTAATAAATGAAATAATTAAGACACTTTAATCATATTTTACAATTTTTTTGTAAAAAAATATAATATATAAAGTAAAATTTCTCATCTTAGGAATAAGATAAATAGATACATGTATATACCAAACGATAGACAATAAAATTATCTATTAGATGCCATCAACAAATTGTCGATAGATAAATAAATAGACGAGTAATTAACGAAAATAGTGGGACACTTTGGTCATATTTTACTATTTTTAGTCAAAAATATAATTTATAAAGTGAAATTTCTCATCTTAGGAAATAGATAAATAGATACATGTATATACCAAAAAATAGGCGATAAAATGATCTAATAGATGCCATCAACAAATTGGTGATAGATAAATAAATAGACGAGTAATTAACGAAGAAATGGGACACTATGGTAATATTTTACAATTTTTAGTCAAAAATATAATATAAAAAGTGAATTTACTCATCTTAGGAAATAGATAAATGGATACATGTATATATCAAAAGATAGACAATAAAATTATCTAATAGATGCCATCAACAAATTGTTGATAGATAGATAAATAGACGAGTAATTAATGAAGAAATGGGACACTTTGGTAATATTTTACAATTTTTTGTAAAAAATATAATATATAAAGTAAAATTTCTCATCTTAGCAATAAGATAAATGCATATATGTATAAACCAAACGATAGACAATAAAATTATCTATTAGATGCCATCAACAAATTGTCGATAGATAAATAAATAGACGAGTAATTAACGAAAATATTGGGACACTTTGGTCATATTTTACTATTTTTAGTCAAAATATAATATATAAAGTGAAATTTCTCATCTTAGGAAATAGATAAATAGATACATGTATATGCCAAAAGATATACAATAAAATTATCTATTAGATGCCATCTACAAATTGTCGAAAGATAGATAAATAGATGAGTAATAAACAAGAAAATTAGACACTTTTGTCATATTTTACTATTTTTAGTCAAAAATATATTATATAAATTAAAATTTCTCATCTTAGGAAATAGATAAATAGATATATGTATATACCAAAAAATAGACAATAAAATTATCTATTAGATGCCATCAACAAATTGTTGATAGATAAATAAATAGACGAGTAATTAACAAAGAAATGGGACACTATGGTAATATTTTACAATTTTTAGTCAAAAATATAATATAAAAAGTGAATTTACTCATCTTAGGAAATAGATAAATGGATACATGTATATATCAAAAGATAGACAATAAAATTATCTAATAGATGCCATCAACAAATTGTTGATAGATAGATAAATAGACGAGTAATTAATGAAGAAATGGGACACTTTGGTAATATTTTACAATTTTTTGTAAAAAATATAATATATAAAGTAAAATTTCTCATCTTAGCAATACGATAAATACATATATGTATAAACCAAACGATAGACAATAAAATTATCTATTAGATGCCATCAACAAATTGTCGATAGATAAATAAATAGACGAGTAATTAACGAAAATAGTGGGACACTTTGGTCATATTTTACTATTTTTAGTCAAAATATAATATATAAAGTGAAATTTCTCATCTTAGGAAATAGATAAATAGATACATGTATATGCCAAAAGATATACAATAAAATTATCTATTAGATGCCATCTACAAATTGTCGAAAGATAGATAAATAGATGAGTAATAAACAAGAAAATTAGACACTTTTGTCATATTTTACTATTTTTAGTCAAAAATATATTATATAAATTAAAATTTCTCATCTTAGGAAATAGATAAATAGATATATGTATATACCACAAAATAGATAATAAAATTATCTATTAGATGCCATCAACAAATTGTTGATAGATAGACAAATAGATGAGTAATAAACAAGAAAATTAAGACATCCTTGTCATATTTTTCTATATTTAGTAAAAAATATATTATATAAAGTGAAGTATCTCATCTTAGGAAATAGATAAATAGATACATGTATATACCAAAAAATAGGCTATAAAATGATCTAATAGATGCCATCAACAAATTGTTGATAGATAAATAAATAGACGTGTAATTAACGAAGAAATGGGACACTATGGTAATATTTTACAATTTTTAGTCAAAAATATAATATAAAAAGTGAAATTACTCATCTTAGGAAATAGATAAATGGATACATGTATATATCAAAAGATAGACGATAAAATTATCTAATAGATGCCATCAACAAATTGTTGATAGATAGATAAATAGATGAGTAATTAATGAAGAAATGGGACACTTTGGTAATATTTTACAATTTTTTGTAAAAAATATAATATATAATGTGAAATTTCTCATCTTAGCAATAAGATAAATACATATATGTATAAACCAAACGATAGACAATAAAATTATCTATTAGATGCTATCAACAAATTGTCGATAAATAGATAAATAGACAAGTAATTAACAAGAAAATTAAGACACTTTTGTCATATTTTACTATTTTTAGTTAAAAATATATTATATAAAGAGAAATTTCTCATCTTATAAAATAGATAAATAGATACATGTATATACCAAAAGATATACAATAAAATATCTATTAGATGCCATCAACAAATTGTCGATAGATAGATAAATAGACGAGTAATTAACGAAAAAAGTGGGACACTTTGGTCATATTTTACTATTTTTAGTAAAAAATATATTATATAAAATGAAATTTCTGATCTTAGGAAATAGATAAATATATATATGTATATACCAAAAGATAGACAATAGAATTATCTATTAGATGCCACCAACAAATTTTCAATAGATAGATAAATAGACGAGTAATTAATGAAACAATTAAGACACTTTTGTCATATTTTACAATTTTCAGTTAAAAATATATTATAATAAGTGAAATTTCTCATATTAGGAAATATATAAATATAATACTTGTATATACCAAAAGATAGACGATAAAATTATTTATTAGATGACATCAACAAATTGTTGATAGATAGATAAATAGACGAGTAATAAACGAAATAATTAAGACACATTGGTAATATTTTACTATTTTTAGTAAAAAAATATATTATATAAAGTGAAGTTTCTCATCTTAGGAAATATATAAAAAGATACATGTATATACCAAAAGATAGACGATAAAATTATCTAATAGATGCCATCAACAAATTGTTGATAGATAGAAAAATAGACGAGTTATTAATGAAGAAATGGGACACTTTGGTAATATTTTACAATTTTTTGTAAAAAATATAATATATAAAGTTAAATTTCTCATCTTAGGAATAAGATAAACACATATATGTATAAACCAAACGATAGACATTAAAATTATGTATTAGATGCCATCAACAAATTGTCGATAAATAGATAAATAGACGAGTAATTAGCAAGAAAATTAAGACACTTTTGTCATATTTTACTATTTTTAGTTAAAAATATATTATATAAAGTGAAATTTCTCATCTTAGGAAATAGATAAATATAATACATGTATATACCAAAAGATAGACGATAAAATTATTTATTAGATGACATCAACAAATTGTTGATAGATAGATAAATAGATGAGTAATAAATGAAATAATTAAGACACTTTTATCATATTTTACAATTTTTTTGTAAAAAATATAATACATAAAGTGAAATTTCTCATCTTAGGAATAAGATAAATAGATACAACTATATACCAATCGATAGACAATAAAATTATCTATTAGATGCCATCAACAAATTGTCGATAGATGGATAAATAGACGAGTAATTAACATAAATAGTGGGACACTTTGGTCATATTCTACTATTTTTAGTCAAAAATATAATATATAAAGTGAAATTTCTCATCTTAGGAAATAGATAAATAGATACATGTATATGCCAAAAGATAGACAATAAAATTATCTATTAGATGCCATCAACAAATTTTCAATAGATAGATAAATAGACGAGTAATAAATGAAACAATTAATACACTTTTGTCATATTTTACAATTTTCAGTTAAAAATATATTATAATAAGTGAAATTTCTCATATTAGGAAAAAGATAAATATAATACATGTATATACCAAAAGATAGACAATAAAACTATCTATTAGATGCCATCAACAAATTGTTGATAGATAAACAAATAGATGAGTAATAAACAAGAAAATTAAGACGTCCTTGTCATATTTTTCTATTTTTAGTAAAAAATATATTATATAAAGTTAAATATCTCATCTTAGGAAATAGATAAATAGATACATGTATATATCAAAAAATAGGCGATAAAATTATCTAATAGATGCCATCAACAAATTGTTGATAGATAAATAAATAGACGAGTAATTAACGAAGAAATGGGACACTATGGTAATATTTTACAATTTTTAGTCAAAAATATAATATAAAAAGTGAAATTACTCATCTTAGGAAATAGATAAATGGATACATGTATATACCAAAAGATAGACAATAAAATTATCTAATAGATGCCATCAACAAATTGTTGATAGATAGATAAATAGACGAGTAATTAATGAAGAAATGGAACACTTTGGTAATATTTTACATTTTTTTGTAAAAAATATAATATATAAAGTGAAATTTCTCATCTTAGGAATAAGATAAATACATATATGTATAAGCCAAACGATAGACAATAAAATTATCTATTAGATGCTATCAACAAATTGTCGATAAATAGATAAATAGACGAGTAATTAACAAGAAAATTAAGACACTTTTGTCATATTTTACTATTTTTAGTTAAAAATATATTATATAAAGTGAAATTTCTCATCTTATGAAATAGATAAATATATATATGTATATACCAAAAGATAGACAATAGAATTATCTATTAGATGCCATCAACAAATTTTCAATAGATAGATAAATAGACGAGTAATAAATGAAACAATTAAGACACTTTTGTCATATTTTACAATTTTCAGTTAAAAATATATTATAATAAGTGAAATTTCTCATATTAGGAAATAGATAAATATAATACATGTATATACCAAAAGATAGATGATAAAATGATTTATTAGATGACATCAACAAATTGTTGATAGATAGATAAATAGACGAGTAATAAACGAAATAATTAAGACACATTGGTAATATTTTACTATTTTTAGTCAAAAATATAATATATAAAGTGAAATTTTTCCTCTTAGGAAATAGATAAATTGATACATGTATAAACCAAAAGATAGATAATAAAATTATTTATTAGATGACATCAACAAATTGTCGATAGATAGATAAATAGATGAGTAATAAATGAAATAATTAAGACACTTTAATCATATTTTACAATTTGTTTTTTTAAATATAATATATAAAGTGAAATTTCTCATCTTAGGAATAAGATAAATACATATATGTATAAACCAAACGATTGAAAATAAAATTATCTATTAGATGCCATCAACAAATTGTCAATAGATAAATAAATAGACGAGTAATTAACGAAAATAGTGGGACACTTTGGTCATATTTTACTATTTTTAGTCAAAATATAATATATAAAGTGAAATTTCTCATCTTAGGAAATAGATAAATAGATACATATATATGCCAAAAGATATACAATAAAATTATCTATTAGATGCCATCAACAAATTGTTGATAGATAGACAAATAGATGAGTAATAAACAAGAAAATTAAGACATCCTTGTCATATTTTTCTATTTTTAGTAAAAATTATATTATATAAAGTGAAGTATCTCATCTTAGGAAATAGATAAATAGATACATGTATATACCAAAAAATAGGCTATAAAATGATCTAATAGATGCCATCAACAAATTGTTGATAGATAAATAAATAGACGTGTAATTAACGAAGAAATGGGACACTATGGTAATATTTTACAATTTTTAGTCAAAAATATAATATAAAAAGTGAAATTACTCATCTTAGGAAATAGATAAATGGATACATGTATATATCAAAAGATAGACGATAAAATTATCTAATAGATGCCATCAACAAATTGTTGATAGATAGATAAATAGACGAGTAATTAATGAAGAAATGTGACACTTTGGTAATATTTTACAATTTTTGGTAAAAAATATAATATATAAAGTGAAATTTATCATCTTAGCAATAAGATAAATACATATATGTATAAACCAAACGATAGACAATAAATTTATCTACTAGATGCTATCAACAAATTGTCGATAAATAGATAAATAAACGAGTAATTAACAAGAAAATTAAGACACTTTTGTCATATTTTACTATTTTTAGTTAAAAATATATTATATAAAGAGAAATTTCTCATCTTATAAAATAGATAAGTAGATACATGTATATACCAAAAGATATACAATAAAATATCTATTAGATGCCATCAACAATTTGTCGATAGATAGATAAATAGACGAGTAATTAACGAAAAAAGTGGGACACTTTGGTCATATTTTACTATTTTTAGTAAAAAATATATTATATAAAATGAAATTTCTGATCTTAGGAAATAGATAAATATATATATGTATATACCAAAAGATAGACAATAGAATTATCTATTAGATGCCACCAACAAATTTTCAATAGATAGATAAATAGACGAGTAATTAATGAAACAATTAAGACACTTTTGTCATACTTTACAATTTTCAGTTAAAAATATATTATAATAAGTGAAATTTCTCATATTAGGAAATAGATAAATATAATACTTGTATATACCAAAAGATAGACGATAAAATTATTTATTAGATGACATCAACAAATTGTTGATAGATAGATAAATAGACGAGTAATAAACGAAATAATTAAGACACATTGGTAATATTTTACTATTTTTAGTAAAAAAATATATTATATAAAGTGAAACTTCTCATCTTAGGAAATATATAAAAAGATACATGTATATACCAAAAGATAGACGATAAAATTATCTAATAGATGCCATCAACAAATTGTTGATAGATAGATAAATAGACGAGTAATTAATGAAGAAATGGGACACTTTGGTAATATTTTACAATTTTTTGTAAAAAATATAATATATAAAGTTAAATTTCTCATCTTAGGAATAAGATAAACACATATATGTATATACCAAACGATAGACAATAAAATTATCTATTAGATGCCATCAACAAATTGTCGATAAATAGAAAAATAGACGAGTAATTAACAAGAAAATTAAGACACTTTTGTCATATTTTACTATTTTTAGTTAAAAATATATTATATAAAGTGAAATTTCTCATCTTAGGAAATAGATAAATATAATACATGTATATACCAAAAGATAGACGATAAAATTATTTATTAGATGACATCAACAAATTGTTGATAGATAGATAAATAGATGAGTAATAAATGAAATAATTAAGACACTTTTATCATATTTTACAATTTTTTTGGAAAAAATATAATATATAAAGTGAAATTTCTCATCTTAGGAATAAGATAAATAGATACAACTATATACCAATCGATAGACAATAAAATTATCTATTAGATGCCATCAACAAATTGTCGATATATAGATAAATAGACGAGTAATTAACATAAATAGTGGGACACTTTGGTCATATTTTACTATTTTTAGTCAAAATATAATATATAAAGTGAAATTTCTCATCTTAGGAAATAGATAAATAGATACATGTATATGCCAAAAGATATACAATAAAATTATCTATTAGATGCCATCAACAAATTGTTGATAGATAGACAAATAGATGAGTAATAAACAAGAAAATTAAGACATCCTTGTCATATTTTTCTATTTTTAGTAAAAATTATATTATATAAAGTGAAGTATCTCATCTTAGGAAATAGATAAATAGATACATGTATATACCAAAAAATAGGCTATAAAATGATCTAATAGATGCCATCAACAAATTGTTGATAGATAAATAAATAGACGTGTAATTAACGAAGAAATGGGACACTATGGTAATATTTTACAATTTTTAGTCAAAAATATAATATAAAAAGTGAAATTACTCATCTTAGGAAATAGATAAATGGATACATGTATATATCAAAAGATAGACGATAAAATTATCTAATAGATGCCATCAACAAATTGTTGATAGATAGATAAATAGACGAGTAATTAATGAAGAAATGTGACACTTTGGTAATATTTTACAATTTTTGGTAAAAAATATAATATATAAAGTGAAATTTATCATCTTAGCAATAAGATAAATACATATATGTATAAACCAAACGATAGACAATAAATTTATCTATTAGATGCTATCAACAAATTGTCGATAAATAGATAAATAAACGAGTAATTAACAAGAAAATTAAGACACTTTTGTCATATTTTACTATTTTTAGTTAAAAATATATTATATAAAGAGAAATTTCTCATCTTATAAAATAGATAAGTAGATACATGTATATACCAAAAGATATACAATAAAATATCTATTAGATGCCATCAACAAATTGTCGATAGATAGATAAATAGACGAGTAATTAACGAAAAAAGTGGGACACTTTGGTCATATTTTACTATTTTTAGTAAAAAATATATTATATAAAATGAAATTTCTGATCTTAGGAAATAGATAAATATATATATGTATATACCAAAAGATAGACAATAGAATTATCTATTAGATGCCACCAACAAATTTTCAATAGATAGATAAATAGACGAGTAATTAATGAAACAATTAAGACACTTTTGTCATATTTTACAATTTTCAGTTAAAAATATATTATAATAAGTGAAATTTCTCATATTAGGAAATAGATAAATATAATACTTGTATATACCAAAAGATAGACGATAAAATTATTTATTAGATGACATCAACAAATTGTTGATAGATAGATAAATAGACGAGTAATAAACGAAATAATTAAGACACATTGGTAATATTTTACTATTTTTAGTAAAAAAATATATTATATAAAGTGAAACTTCTCATCTTAGGAAATATATAAAAAGATACATGTATATACCAAAAGATAGACGATAAAATTATCTAATAGATGCCATCAACAAATTGTTGATAGATAGATAAATAGACGAGTAATTAATGAAGAAATGGGACACTTTGGTAATATTTTACAATTTTTTGTAAAAAATATAATATATAAAGTTAAATTTCTCATCTTAGGAATAAGATAAACACATATATGTATATACCAAACGATAGACAATAAAATTATCTATTAGATGCCATCAACAAATTGTCGATAAATAGATAAATAGACGAGTAATTAACAAGAAAATTAAGACACTTTTGTCATATTTTACTATTTTTAGTTAAAAATATATTATATAAAGTGAAATTTCTCATCTTAGGAAATAGATAAATATAATACATGTATATACCAAAAGATAGACGATAAAATTATTTATTAGATGACATCAACAAATTGTTGATAGATAGATAAATAGATGAGTAATAAATGAAATAATTAAGACACTTTTATCATATTTTACAATTTTTTTGTAAAAAATATAATATATAAAGTGAAATTTCTCATCTTAGGAATAAGATAAATAGATACAACTATATACCAATCGATAGACAATAAAATTATCTATTAGATGCCATCAACAAATTGTCGATATATAGATAAATAGACGAGTAATTAACATAAATAGTGGGACACTTTGGTCATATTCTACTATTTTTAGTCAAAAATATAATATATAAAGTGAAATTTCTCATCTTAGGAAATAGATAAATAGATACATGTATATGCCAAAAGATAGACAATAAAATTATCAATTAGATGCCATCAACAAATTGTCGAAAGATAGATAAATAGATGAGTAATAAACAAAAAAATAAGACACTTTTGTCATATTTTACTATTTTTAGTTAAAAATATATTATATAAAGTGAAATTTCTCATCTTATGAAATAGATAAATAGATACATGTATATACCAAAAGATAGACAATAAAATTATCTATTAGATGCCATCAACAAATTGTCGATAGATAGATAAATAGACGAGTAATTAACGAAAAAAGTGGGACACTTTGGTCATATTTTACTATTTTTAGTAAAAAATATATTATATAAAGTGAAATTTCTCATCTTAGGAAATAGATAAATATATATATGTATATACCAAAAGATAGACAATAGAATTATCTATTAGATGCCATCAACAAATTTTCAATAGATAGATAAATAGACGAGTAATAAATGAAACAATTAATACACTTTTGTCATATTTTACAATTTTCAGTTAAAAATATATTATAATAAGTGAAATTTCTCATATTAGGAAAAAGATAAATATAATACATGTATATACCAAAAGATAGACAATAAAATTATCTATTAGATGCCATCAACAAATTGTTGATAGATAGACAAATAGATGAGTAATAAACAAGAAAATTAAGACGTCCTTGTCATATTTTTCTATTTTTAGTAAAAAATATATTATATAAAATAAATATCTCATCTTAGGAAATAGATAAATAGATACATGTATATACCAAAAAATAGGCGATAAAATTATCTAATAGATGCCATCAACAAATTGTTGATAGATAAATAAATAGACGAGTAATTAACGAAGAAATGGGACACTATGGTAATATTTTACAATTTTTAGTCAAAAATATAATATAAAAAGTGAAATTACTCATCTTAGGAAATAGATAAATGGATACATGTATATACCAAAAGATAGACGATAAAATTATCTAATAGATGCCATCAACAAATTGTTGATAGATAGATAAATAGACGAGTAATTAATGAAGAAATGGGACACTTTGGTAATATTTTACAATTTTTTGTAAAAAATATAATATATAAAGTGAACTTTCTCATCTTAGGAATAAGATAAATACATATATGTATAAACCAAACGATAGAAAATAAAATCATCTATTAGATGCTATCAACAAATTGTCGATAAATAGATAAATAGACGAGTAATTAACAAGAAAATTAAGACCCTTTTGTCATATTTTACTATTTTTAGTTAAAAATATATTATATAAAGTGAAATTTCTCATCTTATGAAATAGATAAATAGATACATGTATATACCAAAAGATAGACAATAAAATATCTATTAGATGCCATCAACAAATTGTCGATAGATAGATAAATAGACGAGTAATTAACGAAAAAAGTGGGACACTTTGGTCATATTTTACTATTTTTAGTAAAAAATATATTATATAAAGTGAAATTTCTCATCTTAAGAAATAGATAAATATATATATGTATATACCAAAAGATAGACAATAGAATTATCTATTAGATGCCATCAACAAATTTTCAATAGATAGATAAATAGACGAGTAATAAATGAAACAATTAAGACACTTTTGTCATATTTTACAATTTTCAGTTAAAAATATATTATAATAAGTGAAATTTTTCATATTAGGAAATATATAAATATAATACATGTATATACCAAAAGATAGACAATAAAATTATCTATTAGATGCCATCAACAAATTGTTGATAGATAGACAAATAGATGAGTAATAAACAAGAAAATTAAGACGTCCTTGTCATATTTTTCTATTTTTAGTAAAAAATATATTATACAAAGTTAAATATCTCATCTTAGGAAATAGATAAATAGATACATGTATATACCAAAAAATAGGCGATAAAATTATCTAATAGATGCCATCAACAAATTGTTGATAGATAAAAAAATAGACGAGTAATTAACGAAGAAATGGGACACTATGGTAATATTTTACAATTTTTAGTCAAAAATATAATATAAAAAGTGAAATTACTCATCTTAGGAAATAGATAAATGGATACATGTATATACCAAAAGATAGACGATAAAATTATCTAATAGATGCCATCAACAAATTGTTGATAGATAGATAAATAGACGAGTAATTAATGAAGAAATGGGACACTTTGGTAATATTTTACAATTTTTTGTAAAAAATATAATATATAAAGTGAACTTTCTCATCTTAGGAATAAGATAAATACATATATGTATAAACCAAACGATAGACAAAAAAATTATCTATTAGATGCTATCAACAAATTGTCGATAAATAGATAAATAGACGAGTAATTAACAAGAAAATTAAGACACTTTTGTCATATTTTACTATTTTTAGTTAAAAATATATTATATAAAGTGAAATTTCTCATCTTATGAAATAGATAAATAGATACATGTATATACCAAAAGATAGACAATAAAATATCTATTAGATGCCATCAACAAATTGTCGATAGATAGATAAATAGACGAGTAATTAACGAAAAAAGTGGGACACTTTGGTCATATTTTACTATTTTTAGTAAAAAATATATTATATAAAGTGAAATTCCTCATCTTAAGAAATAGATAAATATATATATGTATATACCAAAAGATAGACAATAGAATTATCTATTAGATGCCATCAACAAATTTTCAATAGATAGATAAATAGACGAGTAATAAATGAAACAATTAAGACACTTTTGTCATATTTTACAATTTTCAGTTAAAAATATATTATAATAAGTGAAATTTCTCATATTAGGAAATAGATAAATATAATACATGTATATACCAAAAGATAGATGATAAAATTATTTATTAGATGACATCAACAAATTGTTGATAGATAGATAAATAGACGAGTAATTAACAAGAAAATTAAGACACTTTTGTCATATTTTAGTATTTTTAGTTAAAAATATATTATATAAAGTGAAATTTCACATCTTAGGAAATAGATAAATAGATACATGTATATATCAAAAGATAGACAATAGAATTATCTATTAGATGCCATCAACAAATTGTCGATAGATAGATAAATAGATGAGTAATAAATGAAATAATTAAGACACTTTAATCATATTTTACATTTTTTTTTTTAAATATAATATATAAAGTGAAATTTCTCATCTTAGGAATAAGATAAATAGATACATGTATATACCAAACGATAGACAATAAAATTATCTATTAGATGCCATCAACAAATTGTCGATAGATGAATAAATAGACGAGTAATTAACGAAAATAGTGGGACACTTTGGTCATATTTTACTATTTTTAGTCAAAAATATAATATATAAAGTGAAATTTCTCATCTTAGGAAATAGATAAATAGATACATGTATATGCTAAAAGATAGACAATAAAATTATCTATTAGATGCCATCTACAAATTGTCGAAAGATAGATAAATAGATGAGTAAAAAACAAGAAAATTAGACACTTTTGTCATATTTTACTATTTTTAGTCAAAAATATATTATATAAATTAAAATTTCTCATCTTAGGAAATAGATAAATAGATATATGTATATACCACAAAATAGACAATAAAATTATTTATTAGATGCCATCAACAAATTGTTGATAGATAGACAAATAGATGAGTAATAAACAAGAAAATTAAGACATCCTTGTCATATTTTTCTATTTTTAGTAAAAAATATATTATATAAAGTGAAATATCTCATCTTAGGAAATAGATAAATAGATACATGTATATACCAAAATATAGGCGATAAAATGATCTAATAGATGCCATCAACAAATTGTTGATAGATAAATAAATAGACGAGTAATTAATGAAGAAATGGGACACTTTGGTCATATTTTACTATTTTTAGTAAAAAATATATTATATAAAATGAAATTTCTGATCTTAGGAAATAGATAAATATATATATGTATATACCAAAAGATAGACAATAGAATTATCTATTAGATGCCACCAACAAATTTTCAATAGATAGATAAATAGACGAGTAATTAATGAAACAAATAAGACACTTTTGTCATATTTTACAATTTTCAGTTAAAAATATATTATAATAAGTGAAATTTCTCATATTAGGAAATAGATAAATATAATACTTGTATATACCAAAAGATAGACGATAAAATTATTTATTAGATGACATCAACAAATTGTTGATAGATAGATAAATAGACGAGTAATAAACGAAATAATTAAGACACATTGGTAATATTTTACTATTTTTAGTAAAAAAATATATTATATAAAGTGAAGTTTCTCATCTTAGGAAATATATAAAAAGATACATGTATATACCAAAAGATAGACGATAAAATTATCTAATAGATGCCATCAACAAATTGTTGATAGATAGAAAAATAGACGAGTAATTAATGAAGAAATGGGACACTTTGGTAATATTTTACAATTTTTGGTAAAAAATATAATATATAAAGTTAAATTTCTCATCTTAGGAATAAGATAAATACATATATGTATAAACCAAACGATAGACAATAAAATTATCTATTAGATGCTATCAACAAATTGTCGATAAATAGATAAATAGACGAGTAATTAACAAGAAAATTAAGACACTTTTGTCATATTTTACTATTTTTAGTTAAAAATATATTATATAAAGTGAAATTTCTCATCTTCTGAAATAGATAAATAGATACATGTATATACCAAAAGATAGACAATAAAATATCTATTAGATGCCATCAACAAATTGTCGATAGATAGGTAAATAGACGAGTAATTAACGAAAAAAGTGGGACACTTTGGTCATATTTTACTATTTTTAGTAAAAAATATATTATATAAAGTGAAATTTCTCATCTTAAGAAATAGATAAATATATATATGTATATACCAAAAGATAGACAACAGAATTATCTATTAGATGCCATCAACAAATTTTCAATAGATAGATAAATAGACGAGTAATAAATTAAACAATTAAGACACTTTTGTCATATTTTACAATTTTCAGTTAAAAATATATTATAATAAGTGAAATTTCTCATATTAGGAAATAGATAAATATAATACTTGTATATACCAAAAGATAGACGATAAAATTATTTATTAGATGACATCAACAAATTGTTGATAGATAGATAAATAGACGAGTAATAAACGAAATAATTAAGACACATTGGTAATATTTTACTATTTTTAGTCAAAAATATAATATATAAAGTGAAATTTCTCCTCTTAGGAAATAGATAAATTGATACATGTACAAACCAAAAGATAGATAATAAAATTATCTATTAGAAACCATCAACAAATTGTCGATAGATAGATAAATAGATGAGTAATAAATGAAATAATTAAGACACTTTAATCATATTTTACAATTTTTTTTTTTAAATATAATATATAAAGTGAAATTTCTCATCTTCGCAATAAGATAAATACATATATGTATAAACCAAACGATAGACAATAAAATTATCTATTAGATGCCATCAACAAATTGTCAATAAATAGATAAATTGACGAGTAATTAACAAGAAAATTAAGACACTTTTGTCATATTTTACTATTTTTAGTTAAAAATATATTATATAAAGTGAAATTTCTCATCTTAAGAAATAGATAAATATATATATGTATATACCAAAAGATAGACAATAGAATTATCTATTAGATGCCATCAACAAATTTTCAATAGATAGATAAATAGACGAGTAATTAATGAAACAATTAAGACACTTTTGTCATATTTTACAATTTTCAGTTAAAAATATATTATAATAAGTGAAATTTCTCATATTAGGAAATAGATAAATATAATACTTGTATATACCAAAAGATAGACGATAAAATTATTTATTAGATGACATCAACAAATTGTTGATAGATAGATAAATAGACGAGTAATAAATGAAATAATTAAGACACATTGGTAATATTTTACTATTTTTAGTAAAAAAATATATTATATAAAGTGAACTTTCTCATCTTAGGAAATATATAAAAAGATACATGTATATACCAAAAGATAGACGATAAAATTATCTAATAGATGCCATCAACAAATTGTTGATAGATAGATAAATAGACGAGTAATTAATGAAGAAATGGGACACTTTGGTAATATTTTACAATTTTTTGTAAAAAATATAATATATAAAGTTAAATTTCTCATCTTAGGAATAAGATAAACATATATATGTATAAACCAAACGATAGACAATAAAATTATCTATTAGATGCCATCAACAAATTGTCGATAAATAGATAAATAGACGAGTAATTAACAAGAAAATTAAGACACTTTTGTCATATTTTACTATTTTTAGTTAAAAATATATTATATAAAGTGAAATTTCTCATCTTAGGAAATAGATAAATATAATACATGTATATACCAAAAGATAGACGATAAAATTATTTATTAGATGACATCAACAAATTGTTGATAGATAGATAAATAGATGAGTAATAAATGAAATAATTAAGACACTTTTATCATATTTTACAATTTTTTTGTAAAAAATATAATATATAAAGTGAAATTTCTCATTTTATGAAATAGATAAATAGATACATGTATATACCAATCGATAGACAATAAAATTATCTATTAGATGCCATCAACAAATTGTCGATAGATAGATAAATAGACGAGTAATTAACGAAAAAAGTGGGACACTTTGGTCATATTTTACTATTTTTAGTAAAAAATATATTATATAAAGTGAAATTTCTCATCTTAGGAAATAGATAAATATATATATGTATATACCAAAAGATAGACAATAGAATTATCTATTAGATGCCATCAACAAATTTTCAATAGATAGATAAATAGACGAGTAATAAATGAAACAATTAATACACTTTTGTCATATTTTACAATTTTCAGTTAAAAATATATTAAAATAAGTGAAATTTCTCATATTAGGAGAAAGATAAATATAATACATGTATATACCAAAAGATAGACAATAAAATTATCTATTAGATGCCATCAACAAATTGTTGATAGATAGACAAATAGATGAGTAATAAACAAGAAAATTAAGACATCCTTGTTATATTTTTCTATTTTTAGTAAAAAATATATTATATAAAGTTAAATATCTCATCTTAGGAAATAGATAAATAGATACATGTATATACCAAAAAATAGGCGATAAAATTATCTAATAGATGCCATCAATAAATTGTTGATAGATAAATAAATAGACGAGTAATTAACGAAGAAATGGGACACGATGGTAATATTTTACAATTTTTAGTCAAAAATATAATATAAAAAGTGAAATTACTCATCTTAGAAAATAGATAAATGGATACATGTATATACCAAAAGATAGACGATAAAATTATCTAATAGATACCATCAACAAATTGTTGATAGATAGATAAATAGACGAGTAATTAATGAAGAAATGGGACACTTTGGTAATATTTTACAATTTTTTGTAAAAAATATAATATTTAAAGTGAAATTTCTCATCTTAGGAATAAGATAAATACATATATGTATAAACCAAACGATAGACAATAAAATTATCTATTAGATGCTATCAACAAATTGTCGATAAATAGATAAATAGACGAGTAATTAACAAGAAAATTAAGACACTTTTGTCATATTTTACTATTTTTAGTTAAAAATATATTATATAAAGTGAAATTTCTCATCTTATGAAATAGATAAATAGATACATGTATATACCAAAAGATAGAGAATAAAATATCTATTAGATGCTATCAACAAATTGTCGATAAATAGATAAATAGACGAGTAATTAACAAGAAAATTAAGACACTTTTGTCATATTTTACTATTTTTAGTAAAAAATATATTATATAAAGTGAAATTTCTCATCTTAGGAAATAGATAAATATATATATGTATATACCAAAAGATAGACAATAGAATTATCTATTAGATGCCATCAACAAATTTTCAATAGATAGATAAATAGACGAGTAATAAATGAAACAATTAAGACACTTTTGTCATATTTTACAATTTTCAGTTAAAAATATATTATAATAAGTGAAATTTTTCATATTAGGAAATAGATAAATATAATACTTGTATATACCAAAAGATAGATGATAAAATTATTTATTAGATGACATCAACAAATTGTTGATAGATAGATAAATAGACGAGTAATAAACGAAATAATTAAGACACATTGATAATATTTTACTATTTTTAGTCAAAAATATAATATATAAAGTGAAATATCTCATCTTAGGAAATAGATAAATTGATACATGTATAAACCAAAAGATAGATAATAAAATTATCTATTAGATACCATCAACAAATTGTCGATAGATAGATAAATAGATAAGTAATAAATGAAATAATTAAGACACTTTAATCATATTTTACATTTTTTTTTTTAAATATAATATATAGTGAAATTTCTCATCTTAGGAATAAGATAAATAGATACATGTATATACCAAACGATAGACAATAAAATTATCTATTAGATGCCATCAACAAATTGTCGATAGATAAATAAATAGACGAGTAATTAACGAAAATAGTGGGACACTTTGGTCATATTTTACTATTTTTAGTAAAAAATATAATATATAAAGTGAAATTTCTCATCTTAAGAAATAGATAAATAGATACATGTATATGCCAAAAGATAGACAATAAAATTATCTATTAGATGCCATCTACAAATTGTCGAAAGATAGATAAATAGATGAGTAAAAAACAAGAAAATTAGACACTTTTGTCATATTTTACTATATTTAGTCAAAAATATATTATATAAATTAAAATTTCTCATCTTAGGAAATAGATAAATAGATATGTGTATATACCAAAATATAGGCGATAAAATGATCTAATAGATGCCATCAACAAATTGTTGATAGATAAATAAATAGACGAGTAATTAACGAAGAAATGGGACACTATGGTAATATTTTACAATTTTTAGTCAAAAATATAATATAAAAAGTGAAATTACTCATCTTAGGAAATAGATAAATGGATACATGTATATATCAAATGATAGACGATAAAATTATCTAATAGATGCCATCAACAAATTGTTGATAGATAGATAAATAGACGAGTAATTAATGAAGAAATGTGACACTTTGGTAATATTTTACAATTTTTGGTAAAAAATATAATATATAAAGTGAAATTTATCATCTTAGCAATAAGATAAATACATATATGTATAAACCAAACGATAGACAATAAATTTATCTATTAGATGCTATCAACAAATTGTCGATAAATAGATAAATAAACGAGTAATTAACAAGAAAATTAAGACACTTTTGTCATATTTTACTATTTTTAGTTAAAAATATATTATATAAAGAGAAATTTCTCATCTTATAAAATAGATAAGTAGATAAATGTATATACCAAAAGATATACAATAAAATATCTATTAGATGCCATCAACAAATTGTCGATAGATAGATAAATAGACGAGTAATTAACGAAAAAAGTGGGACACTTTGGTCATATTTTACTATTTTTAGTAAAAAATATATTATATAAAATGAAATTTCTGATCTTAGGAAATAGATAAATATATATATGTATATACCAAAAGATAGACAATAGAATTATCTATTAGATGCCACCAACAAATTTTCAATAGATAGATAAATAGACGAGTAATTAATGAAACAATTAAGACACTTTTGTCATATTTTACAATTTTCAGTTAAAAATATATTATAATAAGTGAAATTTCTCATATTAGGAAATAGATAAATATAATACTTGTATATACCAAAAGATAGACGTTAAAATTATTTATTAGATGACATCAACAAATTGTTGATAGATAGATAAATAGACGAGTAATAAACGAAATAATTAAGACACATTGGTAATATTTTACTATTTTTAGTAAAAAAATATATTATATAAAGTGAAACTTCTCATCTTAGGAAATATATAAAAAGATACATGTATATACCAAAAGATAGACGATAAAATTATCTAATAGATGCCATCAACAAATTGTTGATAGATAGATAAATAGACGAGTAATTAATGAAGAAATGGGACACTTTGGTAATATTTTACAATTTTTTGTAAAAAATATAATATATAAAGTTAAATTTCTCATCTTAGGAATAAGATAAACACATATATGTATATACCAAACGATAGACAATAAAATTATCTATTAGATGCCATCAACAAATTGTCGATAAATAGATAAATAGACGAGTAATTAACAAGAAAATTAAGACACTTTTGTCATATTTTACTATTTTTAGTTAAAAATATATTATATAAAGTGAAATTTCTCATCTTAGGAAATAGATAAATATAATACATGTATATACCAAAAGATAGACGATAAAATTATTTATTAGATGACATCAACAAATTGTTGATAGATAGATAAATAGATGAGTAATAAATGAAATAATTAAGACACTTTTATCATATTTTACAATTTTTTTGTAAAAAATATAATATATAAAGTGAAATTTCTCATCTTAGGAATAAGATAAATAGATACAACTATATACCAATCGATAGACAATAAAATTATCTATTAGATGCCATCAACAAATTGTCGATATATAGATAAATAGACGAGTAATTAACATAAATAGTGGGACACTTTGGTCATATTCTACTATTTTTAGTCAAAAATATAATATATAAAGTGAAATTTCTCATCTTAGGAAATAGATAAATAGATACATGTATATGCCAAAAGATAGACAATAAAATTATCAATTAGATGCCATCAACAAATTGTCGAAAGATAGATAAATAGATGAGTAATAAACAAAAAAATAAGACACTTTTGTCATATTTTACTATTTTTAGTTAAAAATATATTATATAAAGTGAAATTTCTCATCTTATGAAATAGATAAATAGATACATGTATATACCAAAAGATAGACAATAAAATTATCTATTAGATGCCATCAACAAATTGTCGATAGATAGATAAATAGACGAGTAATTAACGAAAAAAGTGGGACACTTTGGTCATATTTTACTATTTTTAGTAAAAAATATATTATATAAAGTGAAATTTCTCATCTTAGGAAATAGATAAATATATATATGTATATACCAAAAGATAGACAATAGAATTATCTATTAGATGCCATCAACAAATTTTCAATAGATAGATAAATAGACGAGTAATAAATGAAACAATTAATACACTTTTGTCATATTTTACAATTTTCAGTTAAAAATATATTATAATAAGTGAAATTTCTCATATTAGGAAAAAGATAAATATAATACATGTATATACCAAAAGATAGACAATAAAATTATCTATTAGATGCCATCAACAAATTGTTGATAGATAGACAAATAGATGAGTAATAAACAAGAAAATTAAGACGTCCTTGTCATATTTTTCTATTTTTAGTAAAAAATATATTATATAAAGTTAAATATCTCATCTTAGGAAATAGATAAATAGATACATGTATATACCAAAAAATAGGCGATAAAATTATCTAATAGATGCCATCAACAAATTGTTGATAGATAAATAAATAGACGAGTAATTAACGAAGAAATGGGACACTATGGTAATATTTTACAATTTTTAGTCAAAAATATAATATAAAAAGTGAAATTACTCATCTTAGGAAATAGATAAATGGATACATGTATATACCAAAAGATAGACGATAAAATTATCTAATAGATGCCATCAACAAATTGTTGATAGATAGATAAATAGACGAGTAATTAATGAAGAAATGGGACACTTTGGTAATATTTTACAATTTTTTGTAAAAAATATAATATATAAAGTGAACTTTCTCATCTTAGGAATAAGATAAATACATATATGTATAAACCAAACGATAGAAAATAAAATCATCTATTAGATGCTATCAACAAATTGTCGATAAATAGATAAATAGACGAGTAATTAACAAGAAAATTAAGACACTTTTGTCATATTTTACTATTTTTAGTTAAAAATATATTATATAAAGTGAAATTTCTCATCTTATGAAATAGATAAATAGATACATGTATATACCAAAAGATAGACAATAAAATATCTATTAGATGCCATCAACAAATTGTCGATAGATAGATAAATAGACGAGTAATTAACGAAAAAAGTGGGACACTTTGGTCATATTTTACTATTTTTAGTAAAAAATATATTATATAAAGTGAAATTTCTCATCTTAAGAAATAGATAAATATATATATGTATATACCAAAAGATAGACAATAGAATTATCTATTAGATGCCATCAACAAATTTTCAATAGATAGATAAATAGACGAGTAATAAATGAAACAATTAAGACACTTTTGTCATATTTTACAATTTTCAGTTAAAAATATATTATAATAAGTGAAATTTTTCATATTAGGAAATATATAAATATAATACATGTATATACCAAAAGATAGACAATAAAATTATCTATTAGATGCCATCAACAAATTGTTGATAGATAGACAAATAGATGAGTAATAAACAAGAAAATTAAGACGTCCTTGTCATATTTTTCTATTTTTAGTAAAAAATATATTATACAAAGTTAAATATCTCATCTTAGGAAATAGATAAATAGATACATGTATATACCAAAAAATAGGCGATAAAATTATCTAATAGATGCCATCAACAAATTGTTGATAGATAAATAAATAGACGAGTAATTAACGAAGAAATGGGACACTATGGTAATATTTTACAATTTTTAGTCAAAAATATAATATAAAAAGTGAAATTACTCATCTTAGGAAATAGATAAATGGATACATGTATATACCAAAAGATAGACGATAAAATTATCTAATAGATGCCATCAACAAATTGTTGATAGATAGATAAATAGACGAGTAATTAATGAAGAAATGGGACACTTTGGTAATATTTTACAATTTTTTGTAAAAAATATAATATATAAAGTGAACTTTCTCATCTTAGGAATAAGATAAATACATATATGTATAAACCAAACGATAGACAAAAAAATTATCTATTAGATGCTATCAACAAATTGTCGATAAATAGATAAATAGACGAGTAATTAACAAGAAAATTAAGACACTTTTGTCATATTTTACTATTTTTAGTTAAAAATATATTATATAAAGTGAAATTTCTCATCTTATGAAATAGATAAATAGATACATGTATATACCAAAAGATAGACAATAAAATATCTATTAGATGCCATCAACAAATTGTCGATAGATAGATAAATAGACGAGTAATTAACGAAAAAAGTGGGACACTTTGGTCATATTTTACTATTTTTAGTAAAAAATATATTATATAAAGTGAAATTCCTCATCTTAAGAAATAGATAAATATATATATGTATATACCAAAAGATAGACAATAGAATTATCTATTAGATGCCATCAACAAATTTTCAATAGATAGATAAATAGACGAGTAATAAATGAAACAATTAAGACACTTTTGTCATATTTTACAATTTTCAGTTAAAAATATATTATAATAAGTGAAATTTCTCATATTAGGAAATAGATAAATATAATACATGTATATACCAAAAGATAGATGATAAAATTATTTATTAGATGACATCAACAAATTGTTGATAGATAGATAAATAGACGAGTAATTAACAAGAAAATTAAGACACTTTTGTCATATTTTAGTATTTTTAGTTAAAAATATATTATATAAAGTGAAATTTCACATCTTAGGAAATAGATAAATAGATACATGTATATATCAAAAGATAGACAATAGAATTATCTATTAGATGCCATCAACAAATTGTCGATAGATAGATAAATAGATGAGTAATAAATGAAATAATTAAGACACTTTAATCATATTTTACATTTTTTTTTTTAAATATAATATATAAAGTGAAATTTCTCATCTTAGGAATAAGATAAATAGATACATGTATATACCAAACGATAGACAATAAAATTATCTATTAGATGCCATCAACAAATTGTCGATAGATGAATAAATAGACGAGTAATTAACGAAAATAGTGGGACACTTTGGTCATATTTTACTATTTTTAGTAAAAAATATAATATATAAAGTGAAATTTCTCATCTTAGGAAATAGATAAATAGATACATGTATATGCTAAAAGATAGACAATAAAATTATCTATTAGATGCCATCTACAAATTGTCGAAAGATAGATAAATAGATGAGTAAAAAACAAGAAAATTAGACACTTTTGTCATATTTTACTATTTTTAGTCAAAAATATATTATATAAATTAAAATTTCTCATCTTAGGAAAATAGATAAATAGATATATGTATATACCACAAAATAGACAATAAAATTATTTATTAGATGCCATCAACAAATTGTTGATAGATAGACAAATAGATGAGTAATAAACAAGAAAATTAAGACATCCTTGTCATATTTTTCTATTTTTAGTAAAAAATATATTATATAAAGTGAAATATCTCATCTTAGGAAATAGATAAATAGATACATGTATATACCAAAATATAGGCGATAAAATGATCTAATAGATGCCATCAACAAATTGTTGATAGATAAATAAATAGACGAGTAATTAATGAAGAAATGGGACACTTTGGTCATATTTTACTATTTTTAGTAAAAAATATATTATATAAAATGAAATTTCTGATCTTAGGAAATAGATAAATATATATATGTATATACCAAAAGATAGACAATAGAATTATCTATTAGATGCCACCAACAAATTTTCAATAGATAGATAAATAGACGAGTAATTAATGAAACAAATAAGACACTTTTGTCATATTTTACAATTTTCAGTTAAAAATATATTATAATAAGTGAAATTTCTCATATTAGGAAATAGATAAATATAATACTTGTATATACCAAAAGATAGACGATAAAATTATTTATTAGATGACATCAACAAATTGTTGATAGATAGATAAATAGACGAGTAATAAACGAAATAATTAAGACACATTGGTAATATTTTACTATTTTTAGTAAAAAAATATATTATATAAAGTGAAGTTTCTCATCTTAGGAAATATATAAAAAGATACATGTATATACCAAAAGATAGACGATAAAATTATCTAATAGATGCCATCAACAAATTGTTGATAGATAGAAAAATAGACGAGTAATTAATGAAGAAATGGGACACTTTGGTAATATTTTACAATTTTTGGTAAAAAATATAATATATAAAGTTAAATTTCTCATCTTAGGAATAAGATAAATACATATATGTATAAACCAAACGATAGACAATAAAATTATCTATTAGATGCTATCAACAAATTGTCGATAAATAGATAAATAGACGAGTAATTAACAAGAAAATTAAGACACTTTTGTCATATTTTACTATTTTTAGTTAAAAATATATTATATAAAGTGAAATTTCTCATCTTCTGAAATAGATAAATAGATACATGTATATACCAAAAGATAGACAATAAAATATCTATTAGATGCCATCAACAAATTGTCGATAGATAGGTAAATAGACGAGTAATTAACGAAAAAAGTGGGACACTTTGGTCATATTTTACTATTTTTAGTAAAAAATATATTATATAAAGTGAAATTTCTCATCTTAAGAAATAGATAAATATATATATGTATATACCAAAAGATAGACAACAGAATTATCTATTAGATGCCATCAACAAATTTTCAATAGATAGATAAATAGACGAGTAATAAATGAAACAATTAAGACACTTTTGTCATATTTTACAATTTTCAGTTAAAAATATATTATAATAAGTGAAATTTCTCATATTAGGAAATAGATAAATATAATACTTGTATATACCAAAAGATAGACGATAAAATTATTTATTAGATGACATCAACAAATTGTTGATAGATAGATAAATAGACGAGTAATAAACGAAATAATTAAGACACATTGGTAATATTTTACTATTTTTAGTCAAAAATATAATATATAAAGTGAAATTTCTCCTCTTAGGAAATAGATAAATTGATACATGTACAAACCAAAAGATAGATAATAAAATTATCTATTAGAAACCATCAACAAATTGTCGATAGATAGATAAATAGATGAGTAATAAATGAAATAATTAAGACACTTTAATCATATTTTACAATTTTTTTTTTTAAATATAATATATAAAGTGAAATTTCTCATCTTCGCAATAAGATAAATACATATATGTATAAACCAAACGATAGACAATAAAATTATCTATTAGATGCTATCAACAAATTGTCAATAAATAGATAAATTGACGAGTAATTAACAAGAAAATTAAGACACTTTTGTCATATTTTACTATTTTTAGTTAAAAATATATTATATAAAGTGAAATTTCTCATCTTAAGAAATAGATAAATATATATATGTATATACCAAAAGATAGACAATAGAATTATCTATTAGATGCCATCAACAAATTTTCAATAGATAGATAAATAGACGAGTAATTAATGAAACAATTAAGACACTTTTGTCATATTTTACAATTTTCAGTTAAAAATATATTATAATAAGTGAAATTTCTCATATTAGGAAATAGATAAATATAATACTTGTATATACCAAAAGATAGACGATAAAATTATTTATTAGATGACATCAACAAATTGTTGATAGATAGATAAATAGACGAGTAATAAATGAAATAATTAAGACACATTGGTAATATTTTACTATTTTTAGTAAAAAAATATATTATATAAAGTGAACTTTCTCATCTTAGGAAATATATAAAAAGATACATGTATATACCAAAAGATAGACGATAAAATTATCTAATAGATGCCATCAACAAATTGTTGATAGATAGATAAATAGACGAGTAATTAATGAAGAAATGGGACACTTTGGTAATATTTTACAATTTTTTGTAAAAAATATAATATATAAAGTTAAATTTCTCATCTTAGGAATAAGATAAACATATATATGTATAAACCAAACGATAGACAATAAAATTATCTATTAGATGCCATCAACAAATTGTCGATAAATAGATAAATAGACGAGTAATTAACAAGAAAATTAAGACACTTTTGTCATATTTTACTATTTTTAGTTAAAAATATATTATATAAAGTGAAATTTCTCATCTTAGGAAATAGATAAATATAATACATGTATATACCAAAAGATAGACGATAAAATTATTTATTAGATGACATCAACAAATTGTTGATAGATAGATAAATAGATGAGTAATAAATGAAATAATTAAGACACTTTTATCATATTTTACAATTTTTTTGTAAAAAATATAATATATAAAGTGAAATTTCTCATTTTATGAAATAGATAAATAGATACATGTATATACCAATCGATAGACAATAAAATTATCTATTAGATGCCATCAACAAATTGTCGATAGATAGATAAATAGACGAGTAATTAACGAAAAAAGTGGGACACTTTGGTCATATTTTACTATTTTTAGTAAAAAATATATTATATAAAGTGAAATTTCTCATCTTAGGAAATAGATAAATATATATATGTATATACCAAAAGATAGACAATAGAATTATCTATTAGATGCCATCAACAAATTTTCAATAGATAGATAAATAGACGAGTAATAAATGAAACAATTAATACACTTTTGTCATATTTTACAATTTTCAGTTAAAAATATATTAAAATAAGTGAAATTTCTCATATTAGGAGAAAGATAAATATAATACATGTATATACCAAAAGATAGACAATAAAATTATCTATTAGATGCCATCAACAAATTGTTGATAGATAGACAAATAGATGAGTAATAAACAAGAAAATTAAGACATCCTTGTTATATTTTTCTATTTTTAGTAAAAAATATATTATATAAAGTTAAATATCTCATCTTAGGAAATAGATAAATAGATACATGTATATACCAAAAAATAGGCGATAAAATTATCTAATAGATGCCATCAATAAATTGTTGATAGATAAATAAATAGACGAGTAATTAACGAAGAAATGGGACACGATGGTAATATTTTACAATTTTTAGTCAAAAATATAATATAAAAAGTGAAATTACTCATCTTAGAAAATAGATAAATGGATACATGTATATACCAAAAGATAGACGATAAAATTATCTAATAGATACCATCAACAAATTGTTGATAGATAGATAAATAGACGAGTAATTAATGAAGAAATGGGACACTTTGGTAATATTTTACAATTTTTTGTAAAAAATATAATATTTAAAGTGAAATTTCTCATCTTAGGAATAAGATAAATACATATATGTATAAACCAAACGATAGACAATAAAATTATCTATTAGATGCTATCAACAAATTGTCGATAAATAGATAAATAGACGAGTAATTAACAAGAAAATTAAGACACTTTTGTCATATTTTACTATTTTTAGTTAAAAATATATTATATAAAGTGAAATTTCTCATCTTATGAAATAGATAAATAGATACATGTATATACCAAAAGATAGAGAATAAAATATCTATTAGATGCTATCAACAAATTGTCGATAAATAGATAAATAGACGAGTAATTAACAAGAAAATTAAGACACTTTTGTCATATTTTACTATTTTTAGTAAAAAATATATTATATAAAGTGAAATTTCTCATCTTAGGAAATAGATAAATATATATATGTATATACCAAAAGATAGACAATAGAATTATCTATTAGATGCCATCAACAAATTTTCAATAGATAGATAAATAGACGAGTAATAAATGAAACAATTAAGACACTTTTGTCATATTTTACAATTTTCAGTTAAAAATATATTATAATAAGTGAAATTTTTCATATTAGGAAATAGATAAATATAATACTTGTATATACCAAAAGATAGATGATAAAATTATTTATTAGATGACATCAACAAATTGTTGATAGATAGATAAATAGACGAGTAATAAACGAAATAATTAAGACACATTGATAATATTTTACTATTTTTAGTCAAAAATATAATATATAAAGTGAAATATCTCATCTTAGGAAATAGATAAATTGATACATGTATAAACCAAAAGATAGATAATAAAATTATCTATTAGATACCATCAACAAATTGTCGATAGATAGATAAATAGATAAGTAATAAATGAAATAATTAAGACACTTTAATCATATTTTACATTTTTTTTTTAAATATAATATATAGTGAAATTTCTCATCTTAGGAATAAGATAAATAGATACATGTATATACCAAACGATAGACAATAAAATTATCTATTAGATGCCATCAACAAATTGTCGATAGATAAATAAATAGATGAGTAATTAACGAAAATAGTGGGACACTTTGGTCATATTTTACTATTTTTAGTAAAAAATATAATATATAAAGTGAAATTTCTCATCTTAAGAAATAGATAAATAGATACATGTATATGCCAAAAGATAGACAATAAAATTATCTATTAGATGCCATCTACAAATTGTCGAAAGATAGATAAATAGATGAGTAAAAAACAAGAAAATTAGACACTTTTGTCATATTTTACTATATTTAGTCAAAAATATATTATATAAATTAAAATTTCTCATCTTAGGAAATAGATAAATAGATATGTGTATATACGAAAATATAGGCGATAAAATGATCTAATAGATGCCATCAACAAATTGTTGATAGATAAATAAATAGACGAGTAATTAACGAAGAAATGGGACACTATGGTAATATTTTACAATTTTTAGTCAAAAATATAATATAAAAAGTGAAATTACTCATCTTAGGAAATAGATAAATGGATACATGTATATATCAAATGATAGACGATAAAATTATCTAATAGATGCCATCAACAAATTGTTGATAGATAGATAAATAGACGAGTAATTAATGAAGAAATGGGACACTTTGGTAATATTTTACATTTTTTTGTAAAAAATATAATATATAAAGTGAAATTTCTCATCTTAGGAATAAGATAAACACATATATGTATAAACCAAACGATAGACAATAAAATTATCTATTAGATGCCATCAACAAATTGTCGATAAATAGATAAATAGACGAGTAATTAACAAGAAAATTAAGACACTTTTGTCATATTTTAGTATTTTTAGTTAAAAATATATTATATAAAGTGAAATTTCACATCTTAGGAAATAGATAAATAGATACATGTATATATCAAAAGATAGACAATAGAATTATCTATTAGATGCCATCAACAAATTATCGATAGATAGATAAATAGATGAGTAATAAATGAAATAATTAAGACACTTTAATCATATTTTACATTTTTTTTTTTAAATATAATATATAAAGTGAAATTTCTCATCTTAGGAATAAGATAAATATATACATGTATATACCAAACGATAGACAATAAAATTATCTATTAGATGCCATCAACAAATTGTCGATAGATAAATAAATAGACGAGTAATTAACGAAAATAGTGGGACACTTTGGTCATATTTTACTATTTTTAGTCAAAAATATAATATATAAAGTGAAATTTCTCATCTTAGGAAATAGATAAATAGATACATGTATATGCCAAAAGATAGACAATAAAATTATCTATTAGATGCCATCTACAAATTGTCGAAAGATAGATGAATAGATGTGTAATAAACAAGAAAATTAGACACTTTTGTCATATTTTACAATTTTTTGTCAAAAATATATTATAAAAATTAAAATTTCTCATCTTAGGAAATAGATAAATAGATATATGTATATACCACAAAATAGACAATAAAATTATCTATTAGATGCCATCAACAAATTATCGATAGATAGATAAATAGATGAGTAATAAATGAAATAATTAAGACACTTTAATCATATTTTACATTTTTTTTTTTAAATATAATATATAAAGTGAAATTTCTCATCTTAGGAATAAGATAAATATATACATGTATATACCAAACGATAGACAATAAAATTATCTATTAGATGCCATCAACAAATTGTCGATAGATAAATAAATAGACGAGTAATTAACGAAAATAGTGGGACACTTTGGTCATATTTTACTATTTTTAGTCAAAAATATAATATATAAAGTGAAATTTCTCATCTTAGGAAATAGATAAATAGATACATGTATATGCCAAAAGATAGACAATAAAATTATCTATTAGATGCCATCTACAAATTGTCGAAAGATAGATAAATAGATGTGTAATAAACAAGAAAATTAGACACTTTTGTCATATTTTACTATTTTTAGTCAAAAATATATTATAAAAATTAAAATTTCTCATCTTAGGAAATAGATAAATAGATATATGTATATACCACAAAATAGACAATAAAATTATCTATTAGATGCCATCAATAAATTGTTGATAGATAGACAAATAGATGAGTAATAAACAAGAAAATTAAGACATCCTTGTCATATTTTTCTATTTTTAGTAAAAAATATATTATATAAAGTGAAATATCTCATCTTAGGAAATAGATAATTAGATACATGTATATACCAAAAAATAGGCGATAAAATGATCTAATAGATGCCATCAACAAATTGTTGATAGATAAATAAATAGACGAGTAATTACCGAAGAAATGGGACACTATGGTAATATTTTAAAAATTTTAGTCAAAAATATAATATAAAAAGTGAAATTACTCATCTTAGGAAATAGATAAATGGATACATGTATATACCAAAAGATAGACGATAAAATTATCTGATAGATGCCATCAACAAATTGTTGATAGATAGATAAATAGACGAGTAATTAATGAAGAAATGGGACACTTTGGTAATATTTTACAATTTTTTGTAAAAAATATTATATATAAAGTGAAATTTCTCATCTTAGGAATAAGATAAATACATATATGTATAAACCAAACGATAGACAATAAAATTATCTATTAGATGCTATCAACAAATTGTCGATAAATAGATAAATAGACGAGTAATTAAAAAGAAAATTAAGACACTTTTGTCATATTTTACTATTTTTAGTTAAAAATATATTATATAAAGTGAAATTTCTCATCTTATGAAATAGATAAATAGATACATGTATATACCAAAACATAGACAATAAAATATCTATTAGATGCCATCAACAAATTGTCGATAGATAGATAAATAGACGAGTAATTAACGAAAAAAGTGGGACACTTTGGTCATATTTTACTATTTTTAGTAAAAAATATATTATATAAAGTGAAATTTCTCATCTTAAGAAATAGATAAATATATATATATGTATATACCAAAAGATAGACTATAGAATTATCTATTAGATGCCATCAACAAATTTTCAATAGATAGATAAATAGACGAGTAATAAATGAAACAATTAAGACACTTTTGTCATATTTTACAATTTTCAGTTAAAAATATATTATAATAAGTAAAATTTCTCATATTAGGAAATAGATAAATATAATACATGTATATACCAAAAGATAGATGATAAAATTATTTATTAGATGACATCAACAAATTGTTGATAGATAGATAAATAGACGAGTAATAAACGAAATAATTAAGACACATTGATAATATTTTACTATTTTTAGTCAAAAATATAATATATAAAGTGAAATTTCTCATCTTAGGAAATAGATAAATTGATACATGTATAAACCAAAAGATAGATAATAAAATTATCTATTAGATACCATCAACAAATTGTCGATAGATAGATAAATAGATAAGTAATAAATGAAATAATTAAGACACTTTAATCATATTTTACATTTTTTTTTTTAAATATAATATATAGTGAAATTTCTCATCTTAGGAATAAGATAAATAGATACATGTATATACCAAACGATAGACAATAAAATTATCTATTAGATGCCATCAACAAATTGTCGATAGATAAATAAATAGACGAGTAATTAACGAAAATAGTGGGACACTTTGGTCATATTTTACTATTTTTAGTAAAAAATATAATATATAAAGTGAAATTTCTCATCTTAAGAAATAGATAAATAGATACATGTATATGCCAAAAGATAGACAATAAAATTATCTATTAGATGCCATCTACAAATTGTCGAAAGATAGATAAATAGATGAGTAAAAAACAAGAAAATTAGACACTTTTGTCATATTTTACTATATTTAGTCAAAAATATATTATATAAATTAAAATTTCTCATCTTAGGAAATAGATAAATAGATATATGTATATACCAAAATATAGGCGATAAAATGATCTAATAGATGCCATCAACAAATTGTTGATAGATAAATAAATAGACGAGTAATTAACGAAGAAATGGGACACTATGGTAATATTTTACAATTTTTAGTCAAAAATATAATATAAAAAGTGAAATTACTCATCTTAAGAAATAGATAAATGGATACATGTATATATCAAATGATAGACGATAAAATTATCTAATAGATGCCATCAACAAATTGTTGATAGATAGATAAATAGACGAGTAATTAATGAAGGAATGGGACACTTTGGTAATATTTTAAAAAATTTTGTAAAAAATATAATATATAAAGTGAAATTTCTCATCTTAGCAATAAGATAAATACATATATGTATAAACCAAACGATAGACAATAAAATTATCTATTAAATGCTATCAACATATTGTCGATAAATAGATAAATAGACGAGTAATTAACAACAAAATTAAGACACTTTTGTCATATTTTACTATTTTTAGTTAAAAATATATTATATAAAGTGAAATTTCTCATCTTATGAAATAGATAAATAGATACATGTATATACCAAAAGATATACAATAAAATATCTATTAGATGCCATCAACAAATTGTCGATAGATAGATAAATAGACGAGTAATTAACGAAAATAGTGGGACACTTTGGTCATATTTTACTATTTTTAGTAAAAAATATATTATATAAAGTGAAATTTCTCATCTTAGGAAATAGATAAATATATATATGTATATACCAAAAGATAGACAATAGAATTATCTCTTAGATGCCATCAACAAATTTTCAATAGATAGATAAATAGACGAGTAATAAATGAAACAATTAAGACACTTTTGTCATATTTTACAATTTCCAGTTAAAAATATATTATAATAAGTGAAATTTCTCATATTAGGAAATAGATAAATATAATACTTGTATATACCAAAAGATAGACGATAAAATTATTTATTAGATGACATCAACAAATTGTTGATAGATAGATAAATAGACGAGTAATAAACGAAATAATTAAGACACATTGGTAATATTTTACTATTTTTAGTAAAAAAATATATTATATAAAGTGAAGTTTCTCATCTTAGGAAATATATAAAAAGATACATGTATATACCAAAAGATAGACGATAAAATTATCTAATAGATGCCATCAACAAATTGTTGATAGATAGGTAAATTGACGAGTAATTAATGAAGAAATGGGACACTTTGGTAATATTTTACAATTTTTTGTAAAAAATATAATATATAAAGTGAAATTTCTCATCTTAGGAATAAGATAAACACATATATGTATAAACCAAACGATAGACAATAAAATTATGTATTAGATGCCATCAACAAATTGTCGATAAATAGACGAGTAATTAACAAGAAAATTAAGACACTTTTGTCATATTTTACTATTTTTAGTTAAAAATATATTATATAAAGTGAAATTTCTCATCTTAGGAAATAGATAAATAGATGCATGTATATATCAAAAGATAGACAATAGATTTATCTATTAGATGCCATCAACAAATTTTCAATAGATAGATAAATAGACGAGTAATAAATGAAACAATTAAGACACTTTTGTCATATTTTACTATTTTTAGTCTAAAATATATTATATAAAGTGAAATTTCTCATCTTAGGAACTAGATAAATAGATACATGTATATACCATAAAATAAACAATAGCATTTCTTATTAACCCCTAAAGGCCGGTTGACGTGATAGACCATCTTACGTAAGGAACCGGGCAACTGCACCTACCGTCACAGCGATTTAGCGCTATTTCGTGCCCTGTACGGCTAGTTTTTCTTGTCGTTGGGCGAGAAAATACACTCACAATATCGATCCGCTACCCACTCAGTCGATTCTGGGAGCCCACGATGGCTCGGCGATGGTACCATTGGAAAGAGGAAGAGTTGAAGGTAATGATGGAACAATTTTGAAGTCAGTACACTATATAGGTTAAGAGTGTGAGTGTTGTGAATATAGGGCAAATCAAGGAATTTTGACGCTAGCGGCAGGGTAGAAACGTGGAGGCAGGGTCTACCCTTCCCGGACTGCAGGGGTTAAACAACAGTTCACTTCCCCAGCAGCTACCATCATAGAACACTTCACTCCATGGTATGTCCTTAGAGGAGTACCAATCTAGTGTGCTCTTCTCACTCATGCCTCTCATCCATTCCTCTCTGCCTATTTTTTGTATCCGTCGCTTTATCTCATTCATCCATTTCTCATCTTTCCATCTCATCTCCCCCTTTCATCTAACACTGGGTACTGTATTCCACACTTTTCCATTCTCTTATCACACATCCTTCTCCAATTGGTATACCGTCATGTCCATTTATACACTCTTGGAGCCCATCTGTCTTCATTCATTCCCTCTAGTCTAACCTTATATTTCAACACTCCTTTGTTTATCCTCTCCTCAAACGTACTCCATCCAGCCTCACCTCTTATTGCTTCCACACCTACTGTACATACTTGTTTGTACCTAAAGCTGTTGTTCCTATCCTATTCTGTACTACCTCCAGTCTATTCAAGTCATTCATTATCCATGTCATAGTCTCCAGTCCATACATTAGTCCAGGTACAGCCATACCTTTCCATACACCATACACTACTTCATACTTATTAGCTCTACACCTTGACACACTTCCTATAGTCAAACTCACAGGTTAAGGTTGGTCTGGCTGGGTCACCAGGCAATTAGGAATTTCCGGTGTGCTGCCACGTCTGTTGCTGACCACTAAGAGGCCTACAAATCTCTCTCTTTTATTCCTGTTACTAAGTGTTAAATGAATAGGTTAAACATACTCAGTTATATAATAAAGTAATTTACATTTATACGTGACAATGTTTTTGCTGGAAAATCAATTACTGAGTTTATTTTTCATCAAGTTTGGCAACACAGCATATGCTGCATTGCCAGTTGTACCCTGAGTACAGTGACACATGGAGTGAGGGGTGAGGTGGGATATGGTATGGTGTGTGGTGCGTTTGACATGTCAAGCTATTTATAGGCCTCCTCTTGGTTGTCAACAAAAGAAGTGGTAACACAGCGGAAATTCCTAACGGATTAGTGACCCAGCCAGACCGGCCTTAACCTGTGAGTTTGACTATAGTCTTCCTACCCACTGGTTTGCTCTTGATAACCTATCAGTCTTTGTCCTATCACACCCTTTCTCATCCACAATTATTCCTAAGTATCTATACTCTTGTGTCCTTTCAATCACATTTCCACCCAGTCTCCACGTTCTACCTATATCCCGGTCATCTCCATCTTATCACTCCCAAACTTGACATTAAAATCATTCCCATACTCTGTAATTACATCAAGTATTCTCTGCAGTCTCTCACCTAGCTGTCTCTATCACCTGTCTCTCTCACCTGTCTCTCACCTAGCTGTCTCTCTCATAATCACCACATCATATACATATAACAAAATACTCAGTACATACTCCCCTATTACCTACATTTTTCCTCAGTCTTCTACATTTCCTATTACTCTCTTTCCTCTTCTTCCTCGCATTCTCATTATCTTTATTCCACCAACTCTTCATCAAACTTCTTTTATTTCTATTCCTTACCCTTCCTATCCTTTTCTCACCCACCTCTGTCACTCATCAAATCTATCTTTCTCTCTTATGGTTAGTCATCAAATCTATCCTTCTCTCTTATGGTTAGTCATCAAATCTATCCTTCTCTCTTATGGTCACTCATCAAATCTATCCTTCTCTCTTATGGTTAGTCATCAAATCTATCCTTCTCTCTCTCTCTCTCTCTACTAAAAAAATTATTCAAAAGATTTTCCCGTGTGTGTATTTTCCCATGTGTGTATTTTCCCATGTGTGTATTTTCCAGTGTGTGTATTTTCCCGTGTGTGTATTTTCCCGTGTGTGTATTTTCCAGTGTGTGTATTTTCGCATGTGTGTATTTTCCAGTGTGTGTATTTTCACGTGGATAATTATTTCATTTTCCCATGTGTGTATTTTATTTCCATGTGCATATTCTCATGTGAGTATTTTTATGTGCGTATTCTTTTCACATGTGTATTTTCATGTATTTATTTTATTCATGTGCGTATACTCATGTGCGTATTCTCATGTGCGTATTCTCATGTACATAATCTCTTGTGCGTAATTTCCCCTTGCATATGTATTTTATATTCACATGTGTGTATTCTCATGTACGTATATTCTCCTGTGCGTAAAATCCACTTGTGAATGTATTTTATATTCTCATGTACATATTCTCATGTACGTATTCTCATGTACGTATTCTCATGTACGTAAGTTTAAATAAATACCCATTATTTGTTTCAAAACAGTGTTCTATATACCCCAAGCCTGTCCCCCCTATTCCCCCACCCCCCAGTCCCCCCCAAGCCTGTCCCCCTATTCCCCCACCCCCCAGTCCCCCCCAAGCCTGTCCCCCTATTCCCCCACCCCCCAGTCCCCCCCAAGCCTGTCCCCCTATTCCCCCACCCCCCAGTTCCCCCCAAGCCTGTCCCCCTATTCCCCCACCCCCCAGTCCCCCCCAAGCCTGTCCCCCTATTCCCCCACCCCCCAGTCCCCCCCAAGCCTGTCCCCTACTCCTAATCATAATAACACAGCATACATTAGCTAATAAATAATTACAGTATTAATATATAATAACAGTTATTATTATTATAAACAGATATTAGTAATTATGTTATGTAAACAAACCTTGGCTGATACTTCTCTGTTCAAATCCACATTAGCAGTGTTACCATATTGGTTACCAGTGTTACCATACATGTGTGTCACTGTAACTATTAAAAATTATATAGTCTAGAAAAAAAGCATGTGAATAAAAAAATTATCATTCATTCATTCATTCATTCTTTCATTTATATATATTTATTTATTTTTATTTTTAGGTGAGGTTTTGGGTTCAACCTCAAACCTCAAATCAACCTCAAATCAACCTCAAACCTCAAATCAATTTATCTATTTAATAAGATGAAAAATTTCACTTTATATATATTTTTTACTAAAAATTGTAAAATATGACCAAAGTGTCTTTATTTATTCATTTATTACTCGTCTATTTATCTATCTATGGAAAATTTGTTGATGGCACCTAATAGATAATTTTATTGTCTATCTTTTGGTATATACATATATATATTTATCTATTTCCTAAGAAGAGAAATTCCACTTTATATAATATATTTTTGACTAAAAATAGTAAAATATGACCAAAGTGTCCCACTTTTTTCGTTAATTACTCGTCTATTTATCTATGTATCGTCAATTTGTTGATGGCATCTAATAGATAATTTTATTGTCTATCTTTTGGTATATACATGTATCTATTTATCTATTTCCTAAGATGAGAAATTTAACTTTATATAATATATTTTTGACTAAAAATGGTAAAATATGACAAAAATTTCTTAATTTATTAATTTATTACTCGTCTATTTATCTATCTGTTGAAAGTTTGTTGATGTCATCTAATAGATAATTCTATTGTCTATCTTTTGGTATATACATGTATCTATTTATCTTATTCCTAAGATGAGAAATTTCACTATATATATTATATTTTTGACTAAAAATTGTAAAATATGAACAAAGTGTCTTAATTATTTCATTTATTACTCATCTATTTATCTATCTATCGACAATTTGTTGATGGCATCTAATAAATAATTTTATTGTCTATATTTTCGTATATACATGTATCAATTTATCTATTTCATAAGATGATAAATTTCACTTTATATAATATATGTTTTACTAAAAATTGTAAAATATGACCAAAGTGTCCCGCTTTTTTCGTCAATTACTCGTCTATTTATCTATCTATCAACAATTTGTTGATGGCATCTAATAGATAATTTTATTGTCTATTGTTTGGTTAATACATATATGTATTTATCTTATTCCTAAGATGAGAAATTTCACTTTATATATATTTTTTACAAAAAATTGTAAAATATTACCAAAGTGTCCCATTTCTTCATTAATTACTCGTCTATTTATCTATCTATCAACAATTTCTTGATGGCATCTAATAGATAATTTTATCGTCTATTTTTTGGTATATACATGTATCTATTTATCTATTTTTTAAGATGAGAAATTTCACTTTATATATGTTTTTGACTAAAAATAGTAAAATATGACAAAAGTGTCTTAATTTTCTTGTTAATTACTCGTTTATTTATAGACCCCCAGCATGCCCGACCTCCAAGTTTATGGACCAACTAACGAAAATGAAACACATCATAGACAATCTACCCCCACCCCTCCCCACAATAGTACTCACTGGGGACTTGAACTTCCCGCGAATAAATTGGGAAACAGAGACCATCTATGGAGGAACAGAAGAAATGAGAACCCAAGCAGAGTTGCTTAACTAGAGAGTTGTATCTCAATCAACATGTTAACACACCCACAAGAGGAGAGAACATACTCGACGTAGTTATGACCAATAATGATGATCTATTCCACAGCCTCACAGTAAATAAAACACATTTATCCGATCACAATGTTATCACAATTACTACAAATATTTTTACCAACACACAAATTAGACCTCCAGGACCCACAAAAGCAAATTTTAATTTTAATCAACTAAACTTCTTCAGTGAGTCTACACGCTGAGACGATATTAAAAGTGAGCTTGGCAATGTGGACTGGGATGTACAGTTGAAACAATCCTGTCCCGAAGACCAGTATAACAAACTGCTGGAAATTTGCCTAGAAGTCTCGAAAAAACAAGTACCGGCCAGAAAATCGACAACAACAAAAAATATACCACGGGACCGCAGATTACTCATGCGAAAACGCACAACACTAAGAAAGAAACTGAGAGGTAGGATAAGTGCAATAAATAAAAATCATATAGAAGCCAACATTGCCTGCATTGAGGATAAACTTAAACTATCCATCGATATGGAGAATAATAGGCAAGAAATTCAAGCAATTTCCTGTATCAAAACAAACCCCAAATACTTTTACAAATATGCTGCAAACAAATCCAAAGTAAAAACAGGAATTGGTCCACTAAAAGATGCAAATAACCAAACCAAGGAACTACCTGAGGAGATGGTTGAAATATGAAGGTGTCTTTAGTAAACCTGAAGCAAACTGTAAAATTGACTCTCCCGCCAACTTCTTCCACACAATATCGTCGTTAAACCTTACAGACATTGTATTTACCCCAAATGACATAGTAAAGTCAATCAAGGAAATAAGTAGCAATGCAGCAGCAGGACCAGACCAATTCCCAGCCTTACTCCTAAAGAATTGTGCAGAGGAGCTCAGTATACCTCTATACTTATTCTATAGAAATTCCCTAGATACCAGACTCGTACCACATATATTAAAATGTGCTAATATTACACCTGTGTATAAAGGGAACTCAAGGGGTGAAGCAAAAAACTATAGACCCATAGCATTAACCTCACATATTATTAAAATCCTTGAGAGGATAATAGCCAAAAACATGGCATTATACCTGGAAGAAAGTAATATGATGAACAAAGACCAACATGGCTTTCGAATTGGCCGCTCATGCCTCTCACAGCTATTGTCCCATCATGAAATAATAGTGGAGGGACTGGAAAATAACAGTACTATTGATGTGGTCTATCTGGATTTTGCAAAAGCATTTGACAAAGTAGACCACGACATACTCCTACATAAACTGAGAGACTTGGGAATCACAGGGAAACTGGGAGAGTGGTTGCACTGTTTTCTCACTGACAGGGTGCAATCTGTTACTGTTGGAGGTGCTATGTCAACGCCATCTGCAGTTACCTCTGGGGTCATACAAGGATCTGCCCTCGGACCATTACTCTTCCTTATCCACATATCGGACATAAATAACCAAGTAAAGCACTCATCAGTCGCCTCCTTTGCTGACGATACCCGTGTACTAAAGGAAGTGTCTTCAGCAACAGATGCCAATCTGCTTCAGGAAGACCTAAACATTATATACTCTTGGGCATTACAAAATAATATGTCCCTTAATGAAAATAAATTTGAACACATGAACTACAGTACTGATCGTAACATACACTATTTCACATACACTACACCTGATGGATCCTATATTGACACTAAGGAATGTATCAAAGATCTTGGCGTCACTCTCAGCCAAGATGGTACATTCAGTACACACATAACCAATGTGGCAAAGAGAGCCCGCAATCAAGCTGGCTGGATCTTGAGAATATTCCATACACGGGACTCTGCCACTATGCTGACCCTCTACAAGTCACTAGTGATACCATTGTTGGAGTACTGCTGACAACTGTGGAACCCATGGAAGGTGGGTGAGAAACAAGTTCTGGAAGCAGTCCAGCGTTCGTTCACCAGCAAAATTCACGAAGTCAATCACCTGGACTACTGGGATAGGCTAAAAACGCACAAACTTTTCTCGTTAGAGAGACGGAGAGAAAGATATGCCATCCTATATATATAATTATATAAAATACTAATGGGCCATTCAATCAACAACTTATATATCGAAACCTACACACATCAACGACGTGGTCGACTCTGCCACGTACAGCGAGCACACCCAAGAGCATCCATCAGAATAAAAACGATCAAAGAAACTGCCTTCTCGATACGAGGGCCTCTTATCTTCAACGCTCTACCCAGATATCTGCATGACTCAACTCAACCCAGTCTAGAGAAATTCAAGAAAGAGTTGGACAAATTTCTCTGGGCACTACCCGACCAACCCAAACTGCCCCATTACCACCTCCGCGCCACAAGCAATAGCATCATTGACCAGCTGGCGCAGAGACAGGCAGATGGAATGTATTAGTGGCGGCGCATCAGCGTGACCACGGGCAGACAAAGCTGCCTACAACTTCTATCTACAGGATCTACAGGTGTGTGTGTGTGTGTACGTGTGTACGTGTGTGTGTGTGTGTGTGTGTGTGTGTGTCTATAAACCAACCTGACAATGTTTTTAACACTCACTGGAGGAAGGGTTCCTCGTAGTGATGTTCCAGTGAGGCTCCAACAACCTGGAGCAACTGAATCCTCCACACTATTCCAAGCAACAGAACACCATTAGTTTTGCTATTCTGGTCCTGTTTCCTAGCAGACTTTGGAGGAATCCTGGGACTCCAATGTACCCAAAAAGAACCACCACCTTAACCAACCTGAAAAATCCATTACCTTGTCAATAAAATACATACATCAAAATAAAATACATACATGAAAATAAAATACATGTCAAGGAAATAAAATACATACAGGAAAATAAAATACTGGTCATGGAAATAAAATACATACACTGATGACCTGGGGAATAATATACACATCAATATACGTACATGAGAATACGTACATGAGAATACTTACATGAGAATACGTACATGAGAATACGTACATGAGAATACGTACATGAGAATACTTACATGAGAATACGTACATAAGAATACGTACATGAGAATACGTACATGAGAATACGTACATGAGAATACGCACATGAGAATACGTACATGAGAATACGTACATGAGAATAATTACATAAATAATAAAATACCATATATATAAAATACCATAGGCCTACCATACTGTAATTCTGTACTGTAATACTGTCCTGTACCCATACACACATTCTCTCTCTCTCTCTCTCTCTCTCTCTCTCTCTCTCTCTCTCTCTCTCTCTCTCTCTCTCTCTCTTTCATACACATACATGCACACACACACATTCTCTCTCTCTCTCTCTCTCTCTCTCTCTCTCTCTCTCTCTCATACATGCACACACACACATTCTCTCTCTCTCTCTATTTCTCTCATACACATACATGCATTCTCTCTCTTTCTCTGTCTGTCTCTCATACACATACATGCTCTCTCTCTCTACTAAAAAAATATTCAAAAGATTTTCACATGTGTGTATTTTCACATGGATAATTTTCACCTGCATAATTTCCACATATATAATTTTCACATGGATAATTATTTCATTTTCCCATGTGTGTATTTTATTTCCATGTGCATATTCTCATGTGCGTATTTTTATGTGCGTATTCTTTTCACATGTGTATTTTCATGTATTTATTTTATTCATGTGCGTATTCTCATGTACGTATTCTCATGTACGTATTCTCATGTACGTATTCTCATGTGCGTATTCTCATGTACATAATCTCTTGTGCGTAATTTCCCCTTGCATATGTATTTTATATTCACATGTACGTATTCTCATGTACGTATATTCTCCTGTGCGTAAAATCCACTTGTGAATGTATTTTATATTCTCATGTACGTATTCTCATGTACGTAAGTTTAAATAAATACCCATTATTTGTTTCAAAACGGCATTAGTTTAAATAAATACCCATTATTTGTTTCAAAACAGTGTTCTATGTACCCCAAGCCTGTCCCCCTATTCCCCCACCCCCCAGTCCCCCCCAAGCCTGTCCCCCTATTCCCCCACCCCCCAGTCCCCCCCAAGCCTGTCCCCCTATTCCCCCACCCCCCAGTCCCCCCCAAGCCTGTCCCCCTATTCCCCCACCCCCCAGTCCCCCCCAAGCCTGTCCCCTACTCCTAATCATAATAACACAGCATACATTAGCTAATAAATAATTACAGTATTAATATATAATAACAGTTATTATTATTATAAACAGATATTAGTAATTATGTTATGTAAACAAACCTTGGCTGATACTTCTCTGTTCAAATCCACATTAGCAGTGTTACCATATTGGTTACCAGTGTTACCATACATGTGTGTCACTGTAACTATTAAAAATTATATAGTCTAGAAAAAACATGTGAATAAAAAAATTATCATTCATTTATTCATTCATTCTTTCATTTATATATATTTATTTTTTTATTTTTAGGTGAGGTTTTGGGTTCAACCTCAACCTCAAACCTCAAATCAACCTCAAATCAACCTCAAACCTCAAATCAATTTATCTATTTAATAAGATGAAAATTTTTACTTTATATAATATATTTTTTACTAAAAATTGTAAAATATGACCAAAGTGTCTTAATTGTTTCATTTATTACTCGTCTACTTATCTATCTATCGACAATTTGTTCAAGGCATCGAATAGATAATTATATTGTCTATCTTTTCGTATATGCATGTATCAATTTATCTATTTCATAAGATGAGAAATTTCACTTTATATAATATATTTTTGACTAAAAATTGTAAAATATGACCAAAGTGTCCCACTTTTTTCGTTAATTACTCGTCTATTTATTTATCTATCGACAATTTGTTGATGGCATCTAATAGATAATTTTATTGTCTATCTTTTTGTATATACATGTATCAATTTATCTATTTCCTAAGATGAGAAATTTCACTTTATATAATATATTTTTGACTAAAAATAGTAAAATATGACAAAAGTGTCTTAATTTTCTTGTTAATTACTCATCTATTTATCTATTTATTGACATTTTGTTGATGGCATCTAATAGATAATTTTATTGTCTATATTTTGGTATTTACATGTATCTATTTATCTATTTCCTAAGATGAGAAATTTCACTTTATATAATATATTTTTTACTAAAAATTGTAAAATATGACAAAAATGTCTTAATTGTTTCATTTATTACTCGTCTATTTATCTATCAATTGACAATTTGTTGATGACATCTAATAGATAATTTTATTGTCTATCTTTTGGTATATACATGTATCTATTTATCTATTTCCTAAGATGAGATATTTCACTTTATATAATATATTTATAACTAAAAATAGTAAAATATGACAAAAGTGTCATAATTTTCTTGTTAATTACTCGTCTATTTATCTATTTATCGACAATTTGTTGATGGCATCTAATAGATAATTTTATCGTCTATCATTTGGTCTATACATATATGTATTTATCTTATTCCTAAGATTTGAAATTTCACTTTATATATTATATTTTTGACTAAAAATTGTAAAATATTACCAAAGTGTCCCATTTCTTCATTAATTACTCGTCTATTTATCTATCTATCAACAATTTGTTGATGGCATCTATTAGATAATTTTATCGTCTATCTTTTGGTATATACATGTATCTATTTATCTATTTTTTAAGAGGAGAAATTTCACTTTATATAATATATTTTTGACTAAAAATTGTAAAATATGACAAGTGTCTTAATTATTTCATTTATTACTCAACTATTTATCTATCTATCGACAATTTGTTAAAGGCATCTAATAGATAATTTTATTGTCTATCTTTTAGTATATACATGTATCAATTTATCTATTTCATAAGATGAGAAATGTCACTTTATATAATATATTTTTGACAAAATTGTAAAATATGACCAAAGTGTCTTTATTTATTCATTTATTACTCGTCTATTTATCTATCTATGGAAAATTTGTTGATGGCATCTAATAGATAATTTTATTGTCTATCTTTTCGTATATACATGTATCAATTTATCTATTTCCTAAGATGAGAAATTTCACTTTATATAATATATTTTTGATTAAAAATAGTAAAATATGACCAAAGTGTCCCAATTTTTCGTTAATTACTCGTCTATTTATCTATCTATCGACAATTTGTTGATAGCATCTAATAGATAATTTTATTGTCTATCTTTTGGTATATACATGTATCTTTTTATCTTTTTCCTAAGATGAGAAATTTCACTTTATATAATATATTTTTTACTAAAAATAGTAAAATATGACAAAAGTGTCTTACTTTTCTTGTTTATTACTCATCTATTTATCTATCTATCGACAATTTGTTGTTGGCCTCTAATAGATAATTGTATTGTCTATCTTTTGGTTTTTACATGTATCTATTTATCTATTTCCTAAGATGAGAAATTTCACTTTATATATTATATTTTTGACAAAAAAATGTAAAATATGACCAAAGTGTCCCATTTCTTCATTAATTACTCGTCTATTTATCTATCTATCAACAATTTGTTCATGGCATCTATTAGATAATTTTATCGTCTATCTTTTGGTATATACATGTATCTATTTATCTATTTCCTAAGATGAGAAATTTCACTTTATATAATATATTTTTGATTAAAAATAGTAAGATATGACCAAAGTGTCCCAATTTTTCGTTAATTACTCGTCTATTTATCTATCTATCGACAATTTGTTGATGGCATCTAATAGATAATGTTATTGTCTATCTTTTCGTATATACATGTATCTTTTTATCTTTTTCCTAACATGAGAAATTTCACTTTATATAATATATTTTTTACTAAAAATAGTAAAATATGACAAAAGTGTCTTACTTTTCTTGTTTATTACTCATCTATTTATCTATCTATCGACAATTTGTTGTTGGCCTCTAATAGATAATTGTATTGTCTATCTTTTGGTTTTTACATGTATCTATTTATCTATTTCCTAAGATGAGAAATTTCACTTTATATATTATATTTTTGACAAAAAAATGTAAAATATGACCAAAGTGTCCCATTTCTTCATTAATTACTCGTCTATTTATATATCTATCAACAATTTGTTCATGGCATCTATTAGATAATTTTATCGTCTATCTTTTGGTATATACATGTATCTATTTATCTATTTTTTAAAAGGAGAAATTTCACTTTATATAATATATGTTTGACTAAAAATTGTAAAATATGACAAAAGTGTCATAATTTTTTAATTTATTACTCATCTATTTATCTATCTATCGACAATTTGTTCATGGCATCTAATAGATAATTTTATTGTCTATCTTTTCGTATATACATGTATCAATTTATCTATTTCATAAGACGAGAAATTTCACTTTATATAATATATTTTTAACTAAAAATAGTAAAATATGACCAAAGTGTCCCACTTTTTTCGTTAATTACTCGTCTATTTATCTATCTATCGACAATTTGTTGATGGCATCTAATAGATAATTTTATTGTCTATCGTTTGGTATATACATGTATCTATTTATCTTATTTCTAAGATGAGAAATTTCACTTTATATATTATATTTTTTACAAAAAAAATGTAAAATATGATAAAAGTGTCCTAATTATTTCATTTATTACTCGTCTATTTATCTATCTACCGACAATTTGTTGATCGCATTTAATAGATAATTTTATTGTCTATCTTTTGGTATATACATGTATCTTTTTATATATTTCCTAAGATGAGAAACTTCACGTTATATAATATATTTTTTGACTAAAAATAGAAAAATATGACCAAAGTGTCCCACTTTTTTCGTTAATTACTCGTCTATTTATCTATCTTTCGACAATTTGTTGATGGCATCTAATAGATAATTTTATTGTCTATCGTTTGGTTTATACATGTATCTATTTACCTTATTCCTAAGATGAGAAATTTCACTTTAGATATTATATTTTTGACTAAAAATTGTAAAATATGACAAGTGTCTTAATTATTTCATTTATTACTCAACTATTTATATATCTATCGACAATTTGTTAATGGCATCTAATAGATAATTTTATTGTCTATCTTTTCGTATATACATGTATCTATTTATCTATTTCCTAAGATGAGAAATTTTACTTTATATAATATATTTTTTACTAAAAATTGTAAAATATGACAAAAGTGTCTTACTTTTCTTGTTTATTACTCATCTATTTATCTATCTATCGACAATTTGTTGATGGCATCTAATAGATAATTGTATTGTCTATCTTTTGGTTTTTACATGTATCTATTTATCTATTTCCTAAGATGAGAAATTTCACTTTATATATTATATTTTTGACCAATAAATGTAAAATATGACCAAAGTGTCCCATTTCTTTATTAATTACTCGTCTATTTATCTATCTATCAACAATTTGTTGATGGCATCTAATAGATAATTTTATCGTCTATCTTTTGGTATATACATGTATCTATTTATCTATTTTTTAAGAGGAGAAATTTCACTTTATATAATATATTTTTGACTAAAAATTGTAAAATATGACAAAAGTGTCTTAATTATTTCATTTATTACTCATCTATTTATCTATCTATCGACAATTTGTTCATGGCATCTAATAGATAATTTTATTGTTTATATTTTGGTATTTACATGTATCTATTTATCTATTTCCTAAGATGAGAAATTTCACTTTATATAATATATTTTTTACTAAAAATTGTAAAATATGACAAAAGTGTCTTAATTTTCTTGTTAATTACTCGTCTATTTATCTATTTATCGACAATTTGTTGATGGCATCTAATAGATAATTTTATTGTTTATCATTTAGTCTATACATGTATCTATTTATCTATTTCCTAAGATGAGAAATTTCACTTTATATATTATTTTTTTGACAAAAAAATGTAAAATATGACCAAAGTGTCCCATTTCTTCATTAATTACTCGTCTATTTATCTATCTATCAACAATTTGTTCATGGCATCTATTAGATAATTTTATCGTCTATCTTTTGGTATATACATGTATCTATTTATCTATTTTTTAATTGGAGAAATTTCACTTTATATAATATATTTTTGACTAAAAATTGTAAAATATGACAAAAGTGTCTTAATTATTTCATTTATTACTCATCTATTTATCTATCTATCGACAATTTGTTCATGGCATCTAATAGATAATATTATTGTCTATCTTTTGGTATATACATGTATCTATTTATCTTTTTCATAAGATGAGAAATTTCACTTTATATAATATATTTTTTACTAAAAATTGTAAAATATGACAAAAGTATCTTACTTTTCTTGTTTATTACTCATCTATTTATCTATCTATCGACAATTTGTTGATGGCATCTAATAGATAATTGTATTGTCTATCTCTTGGTTTTTACATGTATCTATTTATCTATTTCCTAAGATGAGAAATTTCACTTTATATATTATATTTTTGACAAAAAAATTGTAAAATATGAACAAAGTGTACCATTTCTTCATTAATTACTCGTCTATTTATCTATCTATCAACAATTTGTTCATGGCATCTATTAGATAATTTTATCGTCTATCTTTTGGTATATACATGTATCTATTTATCTATTTTTTAATTGGAGAAATTTCACTTTATATAATATATTTTTGACTAAAAATTGTAAAATATGACAAAAGTGTCTTAATTATTTCATTTATTACTCATCTACTTATCTATCTATCGACAATTTGTTCATGGCATTTAATAGATAATTTTATTGTCTATCTTTTGGTATATACATGTATCTATTTATCTATTTCATAAGATGAGAAATTTCACTTTATATAATATATTTTTTACTAAAAATTGTAAAATATGACAAAAGTATCTTACTTTTCTTGTTTATTACTCATCTATTTATCTATCTATCGACAATTTGTTGATGGCATCTAATAGATAATTGTATTGTCTATCTCTTGGTTTTTACATGTATCTATTTATCTATTTCCTAAGATGAGAAATTTCACTTTATATATTATATTTTTGACAAAAAATTGTAAAATATGAACAAAGTGTACCATTTCTTCATTAATTACTCGTCTATTTATCTATCTATCAACAATTTGTTCATGGCATCTATTAGATAATTTTATCGTCTATCTTTTGGTATATACATGTATCTATTTATCTATTTTTTAATTGGAGAAATTTCACTTTATATAATATATTTTTGACTAAAAATTGTAAAATATGACAAAAGTGTCTTAATTATTTCATTTATTACTCATCTACTTATCTATCTATCGACAATTTGTTCATGGCATTTAATAGATAATTTTATTGTCTATCTTTTGGTATATACATGTATCTATTTATCTATTTCATAAGATGAGAAATTTCACTTTATATAATATATTTTTTACTAAAAATTGTAAAATATGACAAAAGTATCTTACTTTTCTTGTTTATTACTCATCTATTTATCTATCTATCGACAATTTGTTGATGGCATCTAATAGATAATTGTATTGTCTATCTTTTAGTTTTTACATGTATCTATTTATCTATTTGCTAAGATGAGAAATTTCACTTTATATATTATATTTTTGACAAAAAAATGTAAAATATGACCAAAGTGTCCCATTTCTTCATTAATTACTCGTCTATTTATCTATCTATCAACAATTTGTTGATGGCATCTATTATATAATTTTATCGTCTATCTTTTGGTATATACATATATCTATTTATCTATTTTTTAAAAGGGAAATTTCACTTTATATAATATATTTTTGACTAAAAATTGTAAAATATGACTAGTATCTTAATTATTTCATTTATTACTCATCTATTTATCTATCTATCGACAATTTGTTCATGGCATCTAATAGATAATTTTATTGTCTATCTTTTCGTATATACATGTATCTATTTATCGAATTTTTAAGAGGAGAAAATTCACTTTATATAATATATTTTTGACTAAAAATTGTAAAATATGACAAAAGTGTCTTAATTATTTCATTTATTACTCATCTATTTATCTATCTATCGACAATTTGTTCATGGCATCTAATAGATAATTTTATTGTTTATATTTTGGTATTTACATGTATCTATTTATCTATTTCCTAAGATGAGAAATTTCACTTTATATAATATATTTTTTACTAAAAATTGTAAAATATGACAAAAATTTCTTAATTGTTTCATTTATTACTCGTCTATTTATATATCAATTGACAATTTGTTGATGGCATCTAATAGGTAATTTTATTGTCTATTTCTTGGTATATACATGTATCTATTTATCTATTTCCTAAGATGAGATATTTCATTTTATATAATATATTTTTAACTAAAAATAGTAAAATATGACAAAAGTGTCTTAATTTTCTTGTTAATTACTCGTCTATTTATCTATTTATCGACAATTTGTTGATGGCATCTAATAGATAATTTTATTGTTTATCATTTAGTCTATACATGTATCTATTTATCTATTTCCTAAGATGAGAAATTTCACTTTATATATTATTTTTTTGACAAAAAAATGTAAAATATGACCAAAGTGTCCCATTTCTTCATTAATTACTCGTCTATTTATCTATCTATCAACAATTTGTTCATGGCATCTATTAGATAATTTTATCGTCTATCTTTTGGTATATACATGTATCTATTTATCTATTTTTTAATTGGAGAAATTTCACTTTATATAATATATTTTTGACTAAAAATTGTAAAATATGACAAAAGTGTCTTAATTATTTCATTTATTACTCATCTATTTATCTATCTATCGACAATTTGTTCATGGCATCTAATAGATAATATTATTGTCTATCTTTTGGTATATACATGTATCTATTTATCTTTTTCATAAGATGAGAAATTTCACTTTATATAATATATTTTTTACTAAAAATTGTAAAATATGACAAAAGTATCTTACTTTTCTTGTTTATTACTCATCTATTTATCTATCTATCGACAATTTGTTGATGGCATCTAATAGATAATTGTATTGTCTATATTTTGGTTTTTACATGTATCTATTTATCTATTTCCTAAGATGAGAAATTTCACTTTATATATTATATTTTTGACAAAAAAATGTAAAATATGAACAAAGTGTCCCATTTCTTCATTAATTACTCGTCTATTTATCTATCTATCAACAATTTGTTCATGGCATCTATTAGATAATTTTATCGTCTATCTTTTGGTATATACATGTATCTATTTATCTATTTTTTAATTGGAGAAATTTCACTTTATATAATATATTTTTGACTAAAAATTGTAAAATATGACAAAAGTGTCTTAATTATTTCATTTATTACTCATCTATTTATCTATCTATCGACAATTTGTTCATGGCATTTAATAGATAATTTTATTGTCTATCTTTTGGTATATACATGTATCTATTTATCTATTTCATAAGATGAGAAATTTCACTTTATATAATATATTTTTTACTAAAAATTGTAAAATATGACAAAAGTATCTTACTTTTCTTGTTTATTACTCATCTATTTATCTATCTATCGACAATTTGTTGATGGCATCTAATAGATAATTGTATTGTCTATCTTTTAGTTTTTACATGTATCTATTTATCTATTTGCTAAGATGAGAAATTTCACTTTACATATTATATTTTTGACAAAAAAATGTAAAATATGACCAAAGTGTCCCATTTCTTCATTAATTACTCGTTTATTTATCTATCTATCAACAATTTGTTGATGGTATCTAATAGATAATTTTATCGTCTATCTTTTGGTATATACATGTATCTATTTATCTATTTTTTAAGAGGAGAAAATTCACTTTATATAATATATTTTTGACTAAAAATTGTAAAATATGACAAAAGTGTCTTAATTATTTCATTTATTACTCATTTATTTATCTATCTATCGACAATTTGTTCATGGCATCTAATAGATAATTTTATTGTCTATATTTTGGTATTTACATGTATCTATTTATCTATTTCCTAAGATGAGAAATTTCACTTTATATAATATATTTTTTACTAAAAATTGTAAAATATGACAAAAATTTCTTAATTGTTTCATTTATTACTCGTCTATTTATATATCAATTGACAATTTGTTGATGGCATCTAATAGATAATTTTATGGTCTATTTTTTGGTATATACATGTATCTATTAATTATCTATTTCCTAAGATGAGATATTTCACTTTATATAATATATTTTTAACTAAAAATAGTAAAATATGACAAAATGTCTTAATTTTCTTGTTAATTACTCGTCTATTTATCTATTTATCGACAATTTGTTGATGGCATCTAATAGATAATTTTATTGTCTATCATTTAGTCTATACATGTATCTATTTATCTATTTTCTAAGATGAGAAATTTCACTTTATATATTATATTTTTGACAAAAAAATGTAAAATATGACCAAAGTGTCCCATTTCTTCATTAATTACTCGTCTATTTATCTATCTATCAACAATTTGTTCATGGCATCTATTAGATAATTTTATCATCTATCTTTTGGTATATACATGTATCTGTTTATCTATTTTTTAATTGGAGAAATTTCACTTTATATAATATATTTTTGACTAAAAATTGTAAAATATGACAAAAGTGTTTTAATTATTTCATTTATTACTCATCTATTTATCTATCTATCGACAATTTGTTCATGGCATCTAATAGATAATATTATTGTCTATCTTTTGGTATATACATGTATCTATTTATCTATTTCATAAGATGAAAAATTTCACTTTATATAATATATTTTTTACTAAAAATTGTAAAATATGACAAAAGTATCTTACTTTTCTTGTTTATTACTCATATATTTATCTATCTATCGACAATTTGTTGATGGCATCTAATAGATAGTTGTATTGTCTATCTTTTGGTTTTTACATGTATCTATTTATCGATTTCCTAAGATGAGAAATTTCATTTTATATATTATATTTTTGACAAAAAAATGTAAAATATGACCAAAGTGTCCCATTTCTTCATTAATTACTCGTCTATTTATCTATCTATCAACAATTTGTTGATGGCATCTATTAGATAATTTTATCGTCTATCTTTTGGTATATACATATATCTATTTATCTATTTTTTAAAAGGGAAATTTCACTTTATATAATATATTTTTGACTAAAAATTGTAAAATATGACTAGTATCTTAATTATTTCATTTATTACTCATCTATTTATCTATCTATCGACAATTTGTTCATGGCATCTAATAGATAATTTTATTGTCTATCTTTTCGTATATACATGTATCAATTTATCTATTTCATAAGATGAGAAATTTCACTTTATATAATATATTTTTGACTAAAAATTGTAAAATATGACCAAAGTGTCCCACTTTTTTCGTTAATTACTCGTCTATTTATCTATCTATCGACAATTTGTTGATGGCATCTAATAGATAATTTTATTGTCAATCTTTTTGTATATACATGTATCAATTTATCTATTTCCTAAGATGAGAAATTTCACTTTATATAATATATTTTTGACTAAAAATAGTAAAATATGACAAAAGTGTCTTAATTTTCTTGTTAATTACTCATCTATTTATCTATTTATCGACAATTTGTTGATGGCATCTAATAGATAATTTTGTTGTCTATATTTTGGTATTTACATGTATCTATTTATCTATTTCCTAAGATGAGAAATTTCACTTTATATAATATATTTTTTACTAAAAATTGTAAAATATGACAAAAATGTCTTAATTGTTTCATTTATTACTCGTCTATTTATCTATCAATTGACAATTTGTTGATGGCATCTAATAGATAATTTTATCGTCTATCTTTTTTTATATACATGTATCTATTTATCTATTTCCTAAGATGAGATATTTCACTTTATATAATATATTTTTAACTAAAAATAGTAAAATATGACAAAAGTGTCATAATTTTCTTGTTAATTACTCGTCTATTTATCTATATCCTAAGATGAGATATTTCACTTTATATAATATATTTTTAACTAAAAATAGTAAAATATGACAAAAGTGTCATAATTTTCTTGTTAATTACTCGTCTATTTATCTATTTATCAACAATTTGTTGATGGCGTCTAATAGATAATTTTATTGTCTATCATTTGGTCTATTTATATATGTATTTATCTTATTCCTAAGATTTGAAATTTCACTTTATATATTATATTTTTGACTAAAAATTGTAAAATATTACCAAAGTGTCCCATTTCTTCATTAATTACTCGTCTATTTATCTATCTATCAACAATTTGTTGATGGCATCTATTAGATAATTTTATCGTCTATCTTTTGGTATATACATGTATCTATTTATCTATTTTTTATGATGAGAAATTTCACTTTATATAATATATTTTTGACTAAAAATAGTAAAATATGACAAAAGTGTCTTAATTTTCTTTTTAATTACTCATCTATTTATCTATTTTTCGACAATTTGTTGATGGCATCTAATAGATAATTTTATTGTCTATCGTTTGGTTTATACATGTATCTATTTATCTTATTCCTAAGATGAGAAATTTCACTTTATATATTTTATTTTTGACTAAAAATTGTAAAATATGACAAGTGTCTTAATTATTTCATTTATTACTCAACTATTTATCTATCTATCGACAATTTGTTAATGGCATCTAATAGATAATTTTATTGTCTATCTTTTCGTATATACATGTATCAATTTATCTATTTCATAAGATGAGAAATGTCACTTTATATAATATATTTTTGACAAAATTGTAAAATATGACCAAAGTGTTTTTATTTATTCATTTATTACTCGTCTATTTATCTATCTATGGAAAATTTGTTGATGGCATCTAATAGATAATTTTATTGTCTATCTTTTCGTATATACATGTATCAATTTATCTATTTCCTAAGATGAGAAATTTCACTTTATATAATATATTTTTGACTAAAAATTGTAAAATATGACAAAAGTGTCTTAATTATTTCATTTATTACTCATCTATTTATCTATCTATCGACAATTTGTTCATGGCATCTAATAGATAATATTATTGTCTATCTTTTGGTATATACATGTATCTATTTATCTATTTCATAAGATGAAAAATTTCACTTTATATAATATATTTTTTACTAAAAATTGTAAAATATGACAAAAGTATCTTACTTTTCTTGTTTATTACTCATATATTTATCTATCTATCGACAATGTGTTGATGGCATCTAATAGATAATTGTATTGTCTATCTTTTGTTTTTTACATGTATCTATTTATCGACTTCCTAAGATGAGAAATTTCATTTTATATATTATATTTTTGACAAAAAAATGTAAAATATGACCAAAGTGTCCCATTTCTTCATTAATTACTCGTCTATTTATCTATCTATCAACAATTTGTTGATGGCATCTATTATATAATTTTATCGTCTATCTTTTGGTATATACATATATCTATTTATCTATTTTTTAAAAGGGAAATTTCACTTTATATAATATATTTTTGACTAAAAATTGTAAAATATGACTAGTATCTTAATTATTTCATTTATTACTCATCTATTTATCTATCTATCGACAATTTGTTCATGGCATCTAATAGATAATTTTATTGTCTATCTTTTCGTATATACATGTATCAATTTATCTATTTCATAAGATGAGAAATTTCACTTTATATAATATATTTTTGACTAAAAATTGTAAAATATGACCAAAGTGTCCCACTTTTTTCGTTAATTACTCGTCTATTTATCTATCTATCGACAATTTGTTGATGGCATCTAATAGATAATTTTATTGTCAATCTTTTTGTATATACATGTATCAATTTATCTATTTCCTAAGATGAGAAATTTCACTTTATATAATATATTTTTGACTAAAAATAGTAAAATATGACAAAAGTGTCTTAATTTTCTTGTTAATTACTCATCTATTTATCTATTTATCGACAATTTGTTGATGGCATCTAATAGATAATTTTGTTGTCTATATTTTGGTATTTACATGTATCTATTTATCTATTTCCTAAGATGAGAAATTTCACTTTATATAATATATTTTTTACTAAAAATTGTAAAATATGACAAAAATGTCTTAATTGTTTCATTTATTACTCGTCTATTTATCTATCAATTGACAATTTGTTGATGGCATCTAATAGATAATTTTATCGTCTATCTTTTTTTATATACATGTATCTATTTATCTATTTCCTAAGATGAGATATTTCACTTTATATAATATATTTTTAACTAAAAATAGTAAAATATGACAAAAGTGTCATAATTTTCTTGTTAATTACTCGTCTATTTATCTATATCCTAAGATGAGATATTTCACTTTATATAATATATTTTTAACTAAAAATAGTAAAATATGACAAAAGTGTCATAATTTTCTTGTTAATTACTCGTCTATTTATCTATTTATCAACAATTTGTTGATGGCGTCTAATAGATAATTTTATTGTCTATCATTTGGTCTATTTATATATGTATTTATCTTATTCCTAAGATTTGAAATTTCACTTTATATATTATATTTTTGACTAAAAATTGTAAAATATTACCAAAGTGTCCCATTTCTTCATTAATTACTCGTCTATTTATCTATCTATCAACAATTTGTTGATGGCATCTATTAGATAATTTTATCGTCTATCTTTTGGTATATACATGTATCTATTTATCTATTTTTTATGATGAGAAATTTCACTTTATATAATATATTTTTGACTAAAAATAGTAAAATATGACAAAAGTGTCTTAATTTTCTTTTTAATTACTCATCTATTTATCTATTTTTCGACAATTTGTTGATGGCATCTAATAGATAATTTTATTGTCTATCGTTTGGTTTATACATGTATCTATTTATCTTATTCCTAAGATGAGAAATTTCACTTTATATATTTTATTTTTGACTAAAAATTGTAAAATATGACAAGTGTCTTAATTATTTCATTTATTACTCAACTATTTATCTATCTATCGACAATTTGTTAATGGCATCTAATAGATAATTTTATTGTCTATCTTTTCGTATATACATGTATCAATTTATCTATTTCATAAGATGAGAAATGTCACTTTATATAATATATTTTTGACAAAATTGTAAAATATGACCAAAGTGTCTTTATTTATTCATTTATTACTCGTCTATTTATCTATCTATGGAAAATTTGTTGATGGCATCTAATAGATAATTTTATTGTCTATCTTTTCGTATATACATGTATCAATTTATCTATTTCCTAAGATGAGAAATTTCACTTTATATAATATATTTTTGACTAAAAATTGTAAAATATGACAAAAGTGTCTTAATTATTTCATTTATTACTCATCTATTTATCTATCTATCGACAATTTGTTCATGGCATCTAATAGATAATATTATTGTCTATCTTTTGGTATATACATGTATCTATTTATCTATTTCATAAGATGAAAAATTTCACTTTATATAATATATTTTTTACTAAAAATTGTAAAATATGACAAAAGTATCTTACTTTTCTTGTTTATTACTCATATATTTATCTATCTATCGACAATGTGTTGATGGCATCTAATAGATAATTGTATTGTCTATCTTTTGTTTTTTACATGTATCTATTTATCGATTTCCTAAGATGAGAAATTTCATTTTATATATTATATTTTTGACAAAAAAATGTAAAATATGACCAAAGTGTCCCATTTCTTCATTAATTACTCGTCTATTTATCTATCTATCAACAATTTGTTGATGGCATCTATTATATAATTTTATCGTCTATCTTTTGGTATATACATATATCTATTTATCTATTTTTTAAAAGGGAAATTTCACTTTATATAATATATTTTTGACTAAAAATTGTAAAATATGACTAGTATCTTAATTATTTCATTTATTACTCATCTATTTATCTATCTATCGACAATTTGTTCATGGCATCTAATAGATAATTTTATTGTCTATCTTTTCGTATATACATGTATCAATTTATCTATTTCATAAGACGAGAAATTTCACTTTATATAATATATTTTTGACTAAAAATTGTAAAATATGACCAAAGTGTCCCACTTTTTTCGTTAATTACTCGTCTATTTATCTATCTATCGACAATTTGTTGATGGCATCTAATAGATAATTTTATTGTCAATCTTTTTGTATATACATGTATCAATTTATCTATTTCCTAAGATGAGAAATTTCACTTTATATAATATATTTTTGACTAAAAATAGTAAAATATGACAAAAGTGTCTTAATTTTCTTGTTAATTACTCATCTATTTATCTATTTATCGACAATTTGTTGATGGCATCTAATAGATAATTTTATTGTCTATATTTTGGTATTTACATGTATCTATTTATCTATTTCCTAAGATGAGAAATTTCACTTTATATAATATATTTTTTACTAAAAATTGTAAAATATGACAAAAATGTCTTAATTGTTTCATTTATTACTCGTCTATTTATCTATCAATTGACAATTTGTTGATGGCATCTAATAGATAATTTTATCGTCTATCTTTTTTTATATACATGTATCTATTTATCTATTTCCTAAGATGAGATATTTCACTTTATATAATATATTTTTAACTAAAAATCGTAAAATATGACAAAAGTGTCATAATTTTCTTGTTAATTACTCGTCTATTTATCTATTTCCTAAGATTAGATATTTCACTTTAAATAATATATTTTTAACTAAAAATAGTAAAATATGACAAAAGTGTCATAATTTTCTTGTTAATTACTCGTCTATTTATCTATTTATCGACAATTTGTTGATGGCATCTAATAGATAATTTTATTGTCTATCTTTTGGTGTATACATGTATCTGTTTATCTATTTACTAAGACGAGATATTTCACTTTATATAATATATTTTTAACTAAAAATAGTAAAATATGACAAAAGTGTCATAATTTTCTTGTTAATTACTCGTCTATTTATCTATATCCTAAGATGAGATATTTCACTTTATATAATATATTTTTAACTAAAAATAGTAAAATATGACAAAAGTGTCATAATTTTCTTGTTAATTACTCGTCTATTTATCTATTTATCAACAATTTGTTGATGGCGTCTAATAGATAATTTTATTGTCTATCATTTGGTCTATTTATATATGTATTTATCTTATTCCTAAGATTTGAAATTTCACTTTATATATTATATTTTTGACTAAAAATTGTAAAATATTACCAAAGTGTCCCATTTCTTCATTAATTACTCGTCTATTTATCTATCTATCAACAATTTGTTGATGGCATCTATTAGATAATTTTATCGTCTATCTTTTGGTATATAGATGTATCTATTTATCTATTTTTTATGATGAGAAATTTCACTTTATATAATATATTTTTGACTAAAAATAGTAAAATATGACAAAAGTGTCTTAATTTTCTTTTTAATTACTCATCTATTTATATATTTTTCGACAATTTGTTGATGGCATCTAATAGATAATTTTATTGTCTATCGTTTGGTTTATACATGTATCTATTTATCTTATTCCTAAGATGAGAAATTTCACTTTATATATTTTATTTTTGACTAAAAATTGTAAAATATGACAAGTGTCTTAATTATTTCATTTATTACTCAACTATTTATCTATCTATCGACAATTTGTTAATGGCATCTAATAGATAATTTTATTGTCTGTCTTTTCGTATATACATGTATCAATTTATCTATTTCATAAGATGAGAAATGTCACTTTATATAATATATTTTTGACAAAATTGTAAAATATGACCAAAGTGTCTTTATTTATTCATTTATTACTCGTCTATTTATCTATCTATGGAAAATTTGTTGATGGCATCTAATAGATAATTTTATTGTCTATCTTTTCGTATATACATGTATCAATTTATCTATTTCCTAAGATGAGAAATTTCACTTTATATAATATATTTTTGACTTAAAACTGTAAAATATGACCAAAGTGTCTTAATTTTCTTGTTAATTACTCGTCTATTTATCTATTAATCGACAATATGTTGATGGGATCTAATAGATAATTTTATTGTCTATCTTTTTGTATATACATATATCAATTTATCTATTTCCTAAGATGAGAAATTTCACTTTAAATAATATATTTTTGACTAAAAATAGTAAAATATGACCAAAGTGTCCAGTTTTTTCGTTAATTACTCGTCTATGTATCTATCTATCGACAATTTGTTGATGGCATCTAATAGATAATTTTATTGTCTATCTTTTGGTGTATACATGTATCTATTTATCTATTTCCTAAGATGAGAAATTTCACTTTATATATTATATTTTTAACTAAAAATAGTAAAATATGACAAAAATATCTTAATTTTCTTGTTAATTAATCTTCTATTTATCTATTTATCGACAATTTGTTGATGGCATCTAATAGATAATTTTATTGTCTATCGTTTGGTTTATACATGTATCTATTTATCTTATTCCTAAGATGAGAAATTTCACTTTATATATTATATTTTTGATTAAAAATTGTAAAATATGACAAGTGTCTTAATTATTTCATTTATTACTCAACTATTTATCTATCTATCGACAATTTGTTAATGGCATCTAATAGATAATTTTATTGTCTATCTTTCCGTATATACATGTATCAATTTATCTATTTCATAAGATGAGAAATGTCACTTTATATAATATATTTTTGACAAAATTGTAAAATATGACCAAAGTGTCTTTATTTATTCATTTATTACTCGTCTATTTATCTATCTATGGAAAATTTGTTGATGGCATCTAATAGATAATTTTATTGTCTATCTTTTCGTATTTACATGTATCAATTTATCTATTTCCTAAGATGAGAAATTTCACTTTATATAATATATTTTTGACTAAAAATTGTAAAATATTACCAAAGTGTCCCAATTTTTCGTTAATTACTCGTCTATTTATCTATCTATCGACAATTTGTTGATGGCATCTAATAGATAATTTTATTGTCTATCTTTTGGTATATACATGTATCTATTTATCTATTTCTTAAGATGAGAAATTTCACTTTATATAATATATTTTTTACTAAAAATTGTAAAATATGACAAAAGTGTCTTACTTTTCTTGTTTATTACTCATCTATTTATCTATCTATCAACAATTTGTTGTTGGCCTTCAATAGATAATTGTATTGTCTATCTTTTGGTTTTTACATGTATCTATTTATCTATTTCCTAAGATGAGAAATTTCACTTTATATATTATATTTTTGACAAAAAAAGGTAAAATATGACCAAAGTGTCCCATTTCTTCATTAATTACTCGTCTATTTATCTATCTATCAACAATTTGTTCATGGCATCTATTAGATAATTTTATCATCTATCTTTTGTTATATACATGTATCTATTTATCTATTTTTTAAGAGGAGAAATTTCACTTTATATAATATATTTTTGACTAAAAATTGTAAAATATGACAAAAGTGTCATAATTATTTCATTTATTACTCATCTATTTATCTATCTATCGACAATTTGTTCATGGCATTTAATAGATAATTTTATTGTCTATCTTTTGGTATATACATGTATCTATTTATCTATTTCATAAGATGAGAAATTTCACTTTATATAATATATTTTTTACTAAAAATTGTAAAATATGACAAAAGTATCTTACTTTTCTTGTTTATTACTCATCTATTTATCTATCTATCGACAATTTGTTGATGGCATCTAATAGATAATTGTATTGTCTATCTTTTAGTTTTTACATGTATCTATTTATCTATTTGCTAAGATGAGAAATTTCACTTTACATATTATATTTTTGACAAAAAAATGTAAAATATGACCAAAGTGTCCCATTTCTTCATTAATTACTCGTTTATTTATCTATCTATCAACAATTTGTTGATGGTATCTAATAGATAATTTTATCGTCTATCTTTTGGTATATACATGTATCTATTTATCTATTTTTTAAGAGGAGAAAATTCACTTTATATAATATATTTTTGACTAAAAATTGTAAAATATGACAAAAGTGTCTTAATTATTTCATTTATTACTCATTTATTTATCTATCTATCGACAATTTGTTCATGGCATCTAATAGATAATTTTATTGTCTATATTTTGGTATTTACATGTATCTATTTATCTATTTCCTAAGATGAGAAATTTCACTTTATATAATATATTTTTTACTAAAAATTGTAAAATATGACAAAAAATTCTTAATTGTTTCATTTATTACTCGTCTATTTATATATCAATTGACAATTTGTTGATGGCATCTAATAGATAATTTTATTGTCTATTTTTTGGTATATACATGTATCTATTAATTATCTATTTCCTAAGATGAGATATTTCACTTTATATAATATATTTTTAACTAAAAATAGTAAAATATGACAAAATGTCTTAATTTTCTTGTTAATTACTCGTCTATTTATCTATTTATCGACAATTTGTTGATGGCATCTAATAGATAATTTTATTGTCTATCATTTAGTCTATACATGTATCTATTTATCTATTTTCTAAGATGAGAAATTTCACTTTATATATTATATTTTTGACAAAAAAATGTAAAATATGACCAAAGTGTCCCATTTCTTCATTAATTACTCGTCTATTTATCTATCTATCAACAATTTGTTCATGGCATCTATTAGATAATTTTATCATCTATCTTTTGGTATATACATGTATCTGTTTATCTATTTTTAATTGGCGAAATTTCACTTTATATAATATATTTTTGACTAAAAATTGTAAAATATGACAAAAATGTTTTAATTATTTCATTTATTACTCATCTATTTATCTATCTATCGACAATTTGTTCATGGCATCTAATAGATAATATTATTGTCTATCTTTTGGTATATACATGTATCTATTTATCTATTTCATAAGATGAAAAATTTCACTTTATATAATATATTTTTTACTAAAAATTGTAAAATATGACAAAAGTATCTTACTTTTCTTGTTTATTACTCATATATTTATCTATCTATCGACAATGTGTTGATGGCATCTAATAGATAATTGTATTGTCTATCTTTTGTTTTTTACATGTATCTATTTATCGATTTCCTAAGATGAGAAATTTCATTTTATATATTATATTTTTGACAAAAAAATGTAAAATATGACCAAAGTGTCCCATTTCTTCATTAATTACTCGTCTATTTATCTATCTATCAACAATTTGTTGATGGCATCTATTATATAATTTTATCGTCTATCTTTTGGTATATACATATATCTATTTATCTATTTTTTAAAAGGGAAATTTCACTTTATATAATATATTTTTGACTAAAAATTGTAAAATATGACTAGTATCTTAATTATTTCATTTATTACTCATCTATTTATCTATCTATCGACAATTTGTTCATGGCATCTAATAGATAATTTTATTGTCTATCTTTTGGTATATACATGTATCAATTTATCTATTTCATAAGACGAGAAATTTCACTTTATATAATATATTTTTGACTAAAAATTGTAAAATATGACCAAAGTGTCCCACTTTTTTCGTTAATTACTCGTCTATTTATCTATCTATCGACAATTTGTTGATGGCATCTAATAGATAATTTTATTGTCAATCTTTTTGTATATACATGTATCAATTTATCTATTTCCTAAGATGAGAAATTTCACTTTATATAATATATTTTTGACTAAAAATAGTAAAATATGACAAAAGTGTCTTAATTTTCTTGTTAATTACTCATCTATTTATCTATTTATCGACAATTTGTTGATGGCATCTAATAGATAATTTTATTGTCTATATTTTGGTATTTACATGTATCTATTTATCTATTTCCTAAGATGAGAAATTTCACTTTATATAATATATTTTTTACTAAAAATTGTAAAATATGACAAAAATGTCTTAATTGTTTCATTTATTACTCGTCTATTTATCTATCAATTGACAATTTGTTGATGGCATCTAATAGATAATTTTATCGTCTATCTTTTTTTATATACATGTATCTATTTATCTATTTCCTAAGATGAGATATTTCACTTTATATAATATATTTTTAACTAAAAATCGTAAAATATGACAAAAGTGTCATAATTTTCTTGTTAATTACTCGTCTATTTATCTATTTCCTAAGATTAGATATTTCACTTTAAATAATATATTTTTAACTAAAAATAGTAAAATATGACAAAAGTGTCATAATTTTCTTGTTAATTACTCGTCTATTTATCTATTTATCGACAATTTGTTGATGGCATCTAATAGATAATTTTATTGTCTATCTTTTGGTGTATACATGTATCTGTTTATCTATTTACTAAGACGAGATATTTCACTTTATATAATATATTTTTAACTAAAAATAGTAAAATATGACAAAAGTGTCATAATTTTCTTGTTAATTACTCGTCTATTTATCTATATCCTAAGATGAGATATTTCACTTTATATAATATATTTTTAACTAAAAATAGTAAAATATGACAAAAGTGTCATAATTTTCTTGTTAATTACTCGTCTATTTATCTATTTATCAACAATTTGTTGATGGCGTCTAATAGATAATTTTATTGTCTATCATTTGGTCTATTTATATATGTATTTATCTTATTCCTAAGATTTGAAATTTCACTTTATATATTATATTTTTGACTAAAAATTGTAAAATATTACCAAAGTGTCCCATTTCTTCATTAATTACTCGTCTATTTATCTATCTATCAACAATTTGTTGATGGCATCTATTAGATAATTTTATCGTCTATCTTTTGGTATATACATGTATCTATTTATCTATTTTTTATGATGAGAAATTTCACTTTATATAATATATTTTTGACTAAAAATAGTAAAATATGACAAAAGTGTCTTAATTTTCTTTTTAATTACTCATCTATTTATATATTTTTCGACAATTTGTTGATGGCATCTAATAGATAATTTTATTGTCTATCGTTTGGTTTATACATGTATCTATTTATCTTATTCCTAAGATGAGAAATTTCACTTTATATATTTTATTTTTGACTAAAAATTGTAAAATATGACAAGTGTCTTAATTATTTCATTTATTACTCAACTATTTATCTATCTATCGACAATTTGTTAATGGCATCTAATAGATAATTTTATTGTCTATCTTTTCGTATATACATGTATCAATTTATCTATTTCATAAGATGAGAAATGTCACTTTATATAATATATTTTTGACAAAATTGTAAAATATGACCAAAGTGTCTTTATTTATTCATTTATTACTCGTCTATTTATCTATCTATGGAAAATTTGTTGATGGCATCTAATAGATAATTTTATTGTCTATCTTTTCGTATATACATGTATCAATTTATCTATTTCCTAAGATGAGAAATTTCACTTTATATAATATATTTTTGACTTAAAACTGTAAAATATGACCAAAGTGTCTTAATTTTCTTGTTAATTACTCGTCTATTTATCTATTAATCGACAATATGTTGATGGGATCTAATAGATAATTTTATTGTCTATCTTTTTGTATATACATATATCAATTTATCTATTTCCTAAGATGAGAAATTTCACTTTAAATAATATATTTTTGACTAAAAATAGTAAAATATGACCAAAGTGTCCAGTTTTTTCGTTAATTACTCGTCTATGTATCTATCTATCGACAATTTGTTGATGGCATCTAATAGATAATTTTATTGTCTATCTTTTGGTGTATACATGTATCTATTTATCTATTTCCTAAGATGAGAAATTTCACTTTATATATTATATTTTTAACTAAAAATAGTAAAATATGACAAAAATATCTTAATTTTCTTGTTAATTAATCTTCTATTTATCTATTTATCGACAATTTGTTGATGGCATCTAATAGATAATTTTATTGTCTATCGTTTGGTTTATACATGTATCTATTTATCTTATTCCTAAGATGAGAAATTTCACTTTATATATTATATTTTTGATTAAAAATTGTAAAATATGACAAGTGTCTTAATTATTTCATTTATTACTCAACTATTTATCTATCTATCGACAATTTGTTAATGGCATCTAATAGATAATTTTATTGTCTATCTTTCCGTATATACATGTATCAATTTATCTATTTCATAAGATGAGAAATGTCACTTTATATAATATATTTTTGACAAAATTGTAAAATATGACCAAAGTGTCTTTATTTATTCATTTATTACTCGTCTATTTATCTATCTATGGAAAATTTGTTGATGGCATCTAATAGATAATTTTATTGTCTATCTTTTCGTATTTACATGTATCAATTTATCTATTTCCTAAGATGAGAAATTTCACTTTATATAATATATTTTTGACTAAAAATTGTAAAATATTACCAAAGTGTCCCAATTTTTCGTTAATTACTCGTCTATTTATCTATCTATCGACAATTTGTTGATGGCATCTAATAGATAATTTTATTGTCTATCTTTTGGTATATACATGTATCTATTTATCTATTTCTTAAGATGAGAAATTTCACTTTATATAATATATTTTTTACTAAAAATTGTAAAATATGACAAAAGTGTCTTACTTTTCTTGTTTATTACTCATCTATTTATCTATCTATCAACAATTTGTTGTTGGCCTTCAATAGATAATTGTATTGTCTATCTTTTGGTTTTTACATGTATCTATTTATCTATTTCCTAAGATGAGAAATTTCACTTTATATATTATATTTTTGACAAAAAAAGGTAAAATATGACCAAAGTGTCCCATTTCTTCATTAATTACTCGTCTATTTATCTATCTATCAACAATTTGTTCATGGCATCTATTAGATAATTTTATCATCTATCTTTTGTTATATACATGTATCTATTTATCTATTTTTTAAGAGGAGAAATTTCACTTTATATAATATATTTTTGACTAAAAATTGTAAAATATGACAAAAGTGTCATAATTATTTCATTTATTACTCATCTATTTATCTATCTATCGACAATTTGTTCATGGCATTTAATAGATAATTTTATTGTCTATCTTTTGGTATATACATGTATCTATTTATCTATTTCATAAGATGAGAAATTTCACTTTATATAATATATTTTTTACTAAAAATTGTAAAATATGACAAAAGTATCTTACTTTTCTTGTTTATTACTCATCTATTTATCTATCTATCGACAATTTGTTGATGGCATCTAATAGATAATTGTATTGTCTATCTTTTAGTTTTTACATGTATCTATTTATCTATTTGCTAAGATGAGAAATTTCACTTTACATATTATATTTTTGACAAAAAAATGTAAAATATGACCAAAGTGTCCCATTTCTTCATTAATTACTCGTTTATTTATCTATCTATCAACAATTTGTTGATGGTATCTAATAGATAATTTTATCGTCTATCTTTTGGTATATACATGTATCTATTTATCTATTTTTTAAGAGGAGAAAATTCACTTTATATAATATATTTTTGACTAAAAATTGTAAAATATGACAAAAGTGTCTTAATTATTTCATTTATTACTCATTTATTTATCTATCTATCGACAATTTGTTCATGGCATCTAATAGATAATTTTATTGTCTATATTTTGGTATTTACATGTATCTATTTATCTATTTCCTAAGATGAGAAATTTCACTTTATATAATATATTTTTTACTAAAAATTGTAAAATATGACAAAAATTTCTTAATTGTTTCATTTATTACTCGTCTATTTATATATCAATTGACAATTTGTTGATGGCATCTAATAGATAATTTTATTGTCTATTTTTTGGTATATACATGTATCTATTAATTATCTATTTCCTAAGATGAGATATTTCACTTTATATAATATATTTTTAACTAAAAATAGTAAAATATGACAAAATGTCTTAATTTTCTTGTTAATTACTCGTCTATTTATCTATTTATCGACAATTTGTTGATGGCATCTAATAGATAATTTTATTGTCTATCATTTAGTCTATACATGTATCTATTTATCTATTTTCTAAGATGAGAAATTTCACTTTATATATTATATTTTTGACAAAAAAATGTAAAATATGACCAAAGTGTCCCATTTCTTCATTAATTACTCGTCTATTTATCTATCTATCAACAATTTGTTCATGGCATCTATTAGATAATTTTATCATCTATCTTTTGGTATATACATGTATCTGTTTATCTATTTTTTAATTGGCGAAATTTCACTTTATATAATATATTTTTGACTAAAAATTGTAAAATATGACAAAAGTGTTTTAATTATTTTATTTATTACTCATCTATTTATCTATCTATCGACAATTTGTTCATGGCATCTAATAGATAATATTATTGTCTATCTTTTGGTATATACATGTATCTATTTATCTATTTCATAAGATGAAAAATTTCACTTTATATAATATATTTTTTACTAAAAATTGTAAAATATGACAAAAGTATCTTACTTTTCTTGTTTATTACTCATATATTTATCTATCTATCGACAATGTGTTGATGGCATCTAATAGATAGTTGTATTGTCTATCTTTTGGTTTTTACATGTATCTATTTATCGATTTCCTAAGATGAGAAATTTCATTTTATATATTATATTTTTGACAAAAAAATGTAAAATATGACCAAAGTGTCCCATTTCTTCATTAATTACTCGTCTATTTATCTATCTATCAACAATTTGTTGATGGCATCTATTATATAATTTTATCGTCTATCTTTTGGTATATACATATATCTATTTATCTATTTTTTAAAAGGGAAATTTCACTTTATATAATATATTTTTGACTAAAAATTGTAAAATATGACTAGTATCTTAATTATTTCATTTATTACTCATCTATTTATCTATCTATCGACAATTTGTTCATGGCATCTAATAGATAATTTTATTGTCTATCTTTTCGTATATACATGTATCAATTTATCTATTTCATAAGATGAGAAATTTCACTTTATATAATATATTTTTGACTAAAAATTGTAAAATATGACCAAAGTGTCCCACTTTTTTCGTTAATTACTCGTCTATTTATCTATCTATCGACAATTTGTTGATGGCATCTAATAGATAATTTTATTGTCAATCTTTTTGTATATACATGTATCAATTTATCTATTTCCTAAGATGAGAAATTTCACTTTATATAATATATTTTTGACTAAAAATAGTAAAATATGACAAAAGTGTCTTAATTTTCTTGTTAATTACTCATCTATTTATCTATTTATCGACAATTTGTTGATGGCATCTAATAGATAATTTTGTTGTCTATATTTTGGTATTTACATGTATCTATTTATCTATTTCCTAAGATGAGAAATTTCACTTTATATAATATATTTTTTACTAAAAATTGTAAAATATGACAAAAATGTCTTAATTGTTTCATTTATTACTCGTCTATTTATCTATCAATTGACAATTTGTTGATGGCATCTAATAGATAATTTTATCGTCTATCTTTTTTTATATACATGTATCTATTTATCTATTTCCTAAGATGAGATATTTCACTTTATATAATATATTTTTAACTAAAAATAGTAAAATATGACAAAAGTGTCATAATTTTCTTGTTAATTACTCGTCTATTTATCTATATCCTAAGATTAGATATTTCACTTTATATAATATATTTTTAACTAAAAATAGTAAAATATGACAAAAGTGTCATAATTTTCTTGTTAATTACTCGTCTATTTATCTATTTATCAACAATTTGTTGATGGCGTCTAATAGATAATTTTATTGTCTATCATTTGGTCTATTTATATATGTATTTATCTTATTCCTAAGATTTGAAATTTCACTTTATATATTATATTTTTGACTAAAAATTGTAAAATATTACCAAAGTGTCCCATTTCTTCATTAATTACTCGTCTATTTATCTATCTATCAACAATTTGTTGATGGCATCTATTAGATAATTTTATCGTCTATCTTTTGGTATATACATGTATCTATTTATCTATTTTTTATGATGAGAAATTTCACTTTATATAATATATTTTTGACTAAAAATAGTAAAATATGACAAAAGTGTCTTAATTTTCTTTTTAATTACTCATCTATTTATCTATTTTTCGACAATTTGTTGATGGCATCTAATAGATAATTTTATTGTCTATCGTTTGGTTTATACATGTATCTATTTATCTTATTCCTAAGATGAGAAATTTCACTTTATATATTTTATTTTTGACTAAAAATTGTAAAATATGACAAGTGTCTTAATTATTTCATTTATTACTCAACTATTTATCTATCTATCGACAATTTGTTAATGGCATCTAATAGATAATTTTATTGTCTATCTTTTCGTATATACATGTATCAATTTATCTATTTCATAAGATGAGAAATGTCACTTTATATAATATATTTTTGACAAAATTGTAAAATATGACCAAAGTGTCTTTATTTATTCATTTATTACTCGTCTATTTATCTATCTATGGAAAATTTGTTGATGGCATCTAATAGATAATTTTATTGTCTATCTTTTCGTATATACATGTATCAATTTATCTATTTCCTAAGATGAGAAATTTCACTTTATATAATATATTTTTGACCAAAAATTGTAAAATATGACAAAAGTGTCTTAATTATTTCATTTATTACTCATCTATTTATCTATCTATCGACAATTTGTTCATGGCATCTAATAGATAATATTATTGTCTATCTTTTGGTATATACATGTATCTATTTATCTATTTCATAAGATGAAAAATTTCACTTTATATAATATATTTTTTACTAAAAATTGTAAAATATGACAAAAGTATCTTACTTTTCTTGTTTATTACTCATCTATTTATCTATCTATCGACAATTTGTTGATGGCATCTAATAGATAATTGTATTGTCTATCTTTTAGTTTTTACATGTATCTATTTATCTATTTGCTAAGATGAGAAATTTCACTTTACATATTATATTTTTGACAAAAAAATGTAAAATATGACCAAAGTGTCCCATTTCTTCATTAATTACTCGTTTATTTATCTATCTATCAACAATTTGTTGATGGTATCTAATAGATAATTTTATCGTCTATCTTTTGGTATATACATGTATCTATTTATCTATTTTTTAAGAGGAGAAAATTCACTTTATATAATATATTTTTGACTAAAAATTGTAAAATATGACAAAAGTGTCTTAATTATTTCATTTATTACTCATTTATTTATCTATCTATCGACAATTTGTTCATGGCATCTAATAGATAATTTTATTGTCTATATTTTGGTATTTACATGTATCTATTTATCTATTTCCTAAGATGAGAAATTTCACTTTATATAATATATTTTTTACTAAAAATTGTAAAATATGACAAAAATTTCTTAATTGTTTCATTTATTACTCGTCTATTTATATATCAATTGACAATTTGTTGATGGCATCTAATAGATAATTTTATTGTCTATTTTTTGGTATATACATGTATCTATTAATTATCTATTTCCTAAGATGAGATATTTCACTTTATATAATATATTTTTAACTAAAAATAGTAAAATATGACAAAATGTCTTAATTTTCTTGTTAATTACTCGTCTATTTATCTATTTATCGACAATTTGTTGATGGCATCTAATAGATAATTTTATTGTCTATCATTTAGTCTATACATGTATCTATTTATCTATTTTCTAAGATGAGAAATTTCACTTTATATATTATATTTTTGACAAAAAAATGTAAAATATGACCAAAGTGTCCCATTTCTTCATTAATTACTCGTCTATTTATCTATCTATCAACAATTTGTTCATGGCATCTATTAGATAATTTTATCATCTATCTTTTGGTATATACATGTATCTGTTTATCTATTTTTTAATTGGCGAAATTTCACTTTATATAATATATTTTTGACTAAAAATTGTAAAATATGACAAAAGTGTTTTAATTATTTCATTTATTACTCATCTATTTATCTATCTATCGACAATTTGTTCATGGCATCTAATAGATAATATTATTGTCTATCTTTTGGTATATACATGTATCTATTTATCTATTTCATAAGATGAAAAATTTCACTTTATATAATATATTTTTTACTAAAAATTGTAAAATATGACAAAAGTATCTTACTTTTCTTGTTTATTACTCATATATTTATCTATCTATCGACAATGTGTTGATGGCATCTAATAGATAGTTGTATTGTCTATCTTTTGGTTTTTACATGTATCTATTTATCGATTTCCTAAGATGAGAAATTTCATTTTATATATTATATTTTTGACAAAAAAATGTAAAATATGACCAAAGTGTCCCATTTCTTCATTAATTACTCGTCTATTTATCTATCTATCAACAATTTGTTGATGGCATCTATTATATAATTTTATCGTCTATCTTTTGGTATATACATATATCTATTTATCTATTTTTTAAAAGGGAAATTTCACTTTATATAATATATTTTTGACTAAAAATTGTAAAATATGACTAGTATCTTAATTATTTCATTTATTACTCATCTATTTATCTATCTATCGACAATTTGTTCATGGCATCTAATAGATAATTTTATTGTCTATCTTTTCGTATATACATGTATCAATTTATCTATTTCATAAGATGAGAAATTTCACTTTATATAATATATTTTTGACTAAAAATTGTAAAATATGACCAAAGTGTCCCACTTTTTTCGTTAATTACTCGTCTATTTATCTATCTATCGACAATTTGTTGATGGCATCTAATAGATAATTTTATTGTCAATCTTTTTGTATATACATGTATCAATTTATCTATTTCCTAAGATGAGAAATTTCACTTTATATAATATATTTTTGACTAAAAATAGTAAAATATGACAAAAGTGTCTTAATTTTCTTGTTAATTACTCATCTATTTATCTATTTATCGACAATTTGTTGATGGCATCTAATAGATAATTTTGTTGTCTATATTTTGGTATTTACATGTATCTATTTATCTATTTCCTAAGATGAGAAATTTCACTTTATATAATATATTTTTTACTAAAAATTGTAAAATATGACAAAAATGTCTTAATTGTTTCATTTATTACTCGTCTATTTATCTATCAATTGACAATTTGTTGATGGCATCTAATAGATAATTTTATCGTCTATCTTTTTTTATATACATGTATCTATTTATCTATTTCCTAAGATGAGATATTTCACTTTATATAATATATTTTTAACTAAAAATAGTAAAATATGACAAAAGTGTCATAATTTTCTTGTTAATTACTCGTCTATTTATCTATATCCTAAGATTAGATATTTCACTTTATATAATATATTTTTAACTAAAAATAGTAAAATATGACAAAAGTGTCATAATTTTCTTGTTAATTACTCGTCTATTTATCTATTTATCAACAATTTGTTGATGGCGTCTAATAGATAATTTTATTGTCTATCATTTGGTCTATTTATATATGTATTTATCTTATTCCTAAGATTTGAAATTTCACTTTATATATTATATTTTTGACTAAAAATTGTAAAATATTACCAAAGTGTCCCATTTCTTCATTAATTACTCGTCTATTTATCTATCTATCAACAATTTGTTGATGGCATCTATTAGATAATTTTATCGTCTATCTTTTGGTATATACATGTATCTATTTATCTATTTTTTATGATGAGAAATTTCACTTTATATAATATATTTTTGACTAAAAATAGTAAAATATGACAAAAGTGTCTTAATTTTCTTTTTAATTACTCATCTATTTATCTATTTTTCGACAATTTGTTGATGGCATCTAATAGATAATTTTATTGTCTATCGTTTGGTTTATACATGTATCTATTTATCTTATTCCTAAGATGAGAAATTTCACTTTATATATTTTATTTTTGACTAAAAATTGTAAAATATGACAAGTGTCTTAATTATTTCATTTATTACTCAACTATTTATCTATCTATCGACAATTTGTTAATGGCATCTAATAGATAATTTTATTGTCTATCTTTTCGTATATACATGTATCAATTTATCTATTTCATAAGATGAGAAATGTCACTTTATATAATATATTTTTGACAAAATTGTAAAATATGACCAAAGTGTCTTTATTTATTCATTTATTACTCGTCTATTTATCTATCTATGGAAAATTTGTTGATGGCATCTAATAGATAATTTTATTGTCTATCTTTTCGTATATACATGTATCAATTTATCTATTTCCTAAGATGAGAAATTTCACTTTATATAATATATTTTTGACCAAAAATTGTAAAATATGACAAAAGTGTCTTAATTATTTCATTTATTACTCATCTATTTATCTATCTATCGACAATTTGTTCATGGCATCTAATAGATAATATTATTGTCTATCTTTTGGTATATACATGTATCTATTTATCTATTTCATAAGATGAAAAATTTCACTTTATATAATATATTTTTTACTAAAAATTGTAAAATATGACAAAAGTATCTTACTTTTCTTGTTTATTACTCATATATTTATCTATCTATCGACAATGTGTTGATGGCATCTAATAGATAATTGTATTGTCTATCTTTTGTTTTTTACATGTATCTATTTATCGACTTCCTAAGATGAGAAATTTCATTTTATATATTATATTTTTGACAAAAAAATGTAAAATATGACCAAAGTGTCCCATTTCTTCATTAATTACTCGTCTATTTATCTATCTATCAACAATTTGTTGATGGCATCTATTATATAATTTTATCGTCTATCTTTTGGTATATACATATATCTATTTATCTATTTTTTAAAAGGGAAATTTCACTTTATATAATATATTTTTGACTAAAAATTGTAAAATATGACTAGTATCTTAATTATTTCATTTATTACTCATCTATTTATCTATCTATCGACAATTTGTTCATGGCATCTAATAGATAATTTTATTGTCTATCTTTTCGTATATACATGTATCAATTTATCTATTTCATAAGATGAGAAATTTCACTTTATATAATATATTTTTGACTAAAAATTGTAAAATATGACCAAAGTGTCCCACTTTTTTCGTTAATTACTCGTCTATTTATCTATCTATCGACAATTTGTTGATGGCATCTAATAGATAATTTTATTGTCAATCTTTTTGTATATACATGTATCAATTTATCTATTTCCTAAGATGAGAAATTTCACTTTATATAATATATTTTTGACTAAAAATAGTAAAATATGACAAAAGTGTCTTAATTTTCTTGTTAATTACTCATCTATTTATCTATTTATCGACAATTTGTTGATGGCATCTAATAGATAATTTTGTTGTCTATATTTTGGTATTTACATGTATCTATTTATCTATTTCCTAAGATGAGAAATTTCACTTTATATAATATATTTTTTACTAAAAATTGTAAAATATGACAAAAATGTCTTAATTGTTTCATTTATTACTCGTCTATTTATCTATCAATTGACAATTTGTTGATGGCATCTAATAGATAAGTTTATCGTCTATCTTTTTTTATATACATGTATCTATTTATCTATTTCCTAAGATGAGATATTTCACTTTATATAATATATTTTTAACTAAAAATAGTAAAATATGACAAAAGTGTCATAATTTTCTTGTTAATTACTCGTCTATTTATCTATATCCTAAGATGAGATATTTCACTTTATATAATATATTTTTAACTAAAAATAGTAAAATATGACAAAAGTGTCATAATTTTCTTGTTAATTACTCGTCTATTTATCTATTTATCAACAATTTGTTGATGGCGTCTAATAGATAATTTTATTGTCTATCATTTGGTCTATTTATATATGTATTTATCTTATTCCTAAGATTTGAAATTTCACTTTATATATTATATTTTTGACTAAAAATTGTAAAATATTACCAAAGTGTCCCATTTCTTCATTAATTACTCGTCTATTTATCTATCTATCAACAATTTGTTGATGGCATCTATTAGATAATTTTATCGTCTATCTTTTGGTATATACATGTATCTATTTATCTATTTTTTATGATGAGAAATTTCACTTTATATAATATATTTTTGACTAAAAATAGTAAAATATGACAAAAGTGTCTTAATTTTCTTTTTAATTACTCATCTATTTATCTATTTTTCGACAATTTGTTGATGGCATCTAATAGATAATTTTATTGTCTATCGTTTGGTTTATACATGTATCTATTTATCTTATTCCTAAGATGAGAAATTTCACTTTATATATTTTATTTTTGACTAAAAATTGTAAAATATGACAAGTGTCTTAATTATTTCATTTATTACTCAACTATTTATCTATCTATCGACAATTTGTTAATGGCATCTAATAGATAATTTTATTGTCTATCTTTTCGTATATACATGTATCAATTTATCTATTTCATAAGATGAGAAATGTCACTTTATATAATATATTTTTGACAAAATTGTAAAATATGACCAAAGTGTCTTTATTTATTCATTTATTACTCGTCTATTTATCTATCTATGGAAAATTTGTTGATGGCATCTAATAGATAATTTTATTGTCTATCTTTTCGTATATACATGTATCAATTTATCTATTTCCTAAGATGAGAAATTTCACTTTATATAATATATTTTTGACTAAAAATTGTAAAATATGACAAAAGTGTCTTAATTATTTCATTTATTACTCATCTATTTATCTATCTATCGACAATTTGTTCATGGCATCTAATAGATAATATTATTGTCTATCTTTTGGTATATACATGTATCTATTTATCTATTTCATAAGATGAAAAATTTCACTTTATATAATATATTTTTTACTAAAAATTGTAAAATATGACAAAAGTATCTTACTTTTCTTGTTTATTACTCATATATTTATCTATCTATCGACAATGTGTTGATGGCATCTAATAGATAATTGTATTGTCTATCTTTTGTTTTTTACATGTATCTATTTATCGATTTCCTAAGATGAGAAATTTCATTTTATATATTATATTTTTGACAAAAAAATGTAAAATATGACCAAAGTGTCCCATTTCTTCATTAATTACTCGTCTATTTATCTATCTATCAACAATTTGTTGATGGCATCTATTATATAATTTTATCGTCTATCTTTTGGTATATACATATATCTATTTATCTATTTTTTAAAAGGGAAATTTCACTTTATATAATATATTTTTGACTAAAAATTGTAAAATATGACTAGTATCTTAATTATTTCATTTATTACTCATCTATTTATCTATCTATCGACAATTTGTTCATGGCATCTAATAGATAATTTTATTGTCTATCTTTTCGTATATACATGTATCAATTTATCTATTTCATAAGACGAGAAATTTCACTTTATATAATATATTTTTGACTAAAAATTGTAAAATATGACCAAAGTGTCCCACTTTTTTCGTTAATTACTCGTCTATTTATCTATCTATCGACAATTTGTTGATGGCATCTAATAGATAATTTTATTGTCAATCTTTTTGTATATACATGTATCAATTTATCTATTTCCTAAGATGAGAAATTTCACTTTATATAATATATTTTTGACTAAAAATAGTAAAATATGACAAAAGTGTCTTAATTTTCTTGTTAATTACTCATCTATTTATCTATTTATCGACAATTTGTTGATGGCATCTAATAGATAATTTTATTGTCTATATTTTGGTATTTACATGTATCTATTTATCTATTTCCTAAGATGAGAAATTTCACTTTATATAATATATTTTTTACTAAAAATTGTAAAATATGACAAAAATGTCTTAATTGTTTCATTTATTACTCGTCTATTTATCTATCAATTGACAATTTGTTGATGGCATCTAATAGATAATTTTATCGTCTATCTTTTTTTATATACATGTATCTATTTATCTATTTCCTAAGATGAGATATTTCACTTTATATAATATATTTTTAACTAAAAATCGTAAAATATGACAAAAGTGTCATAATTTTCTTGTTAATTACTCGTCTATTTATCTATTTCCTAAGATTAGATATTTCACTTTAAATAATATATTTTTAACTAAAAATAGTAAAATATGACAAAAGTGTCATAATTTTCTTGTTAATTACTCGTCTATTTATCTATTTATCGACAATTTGTTGATGGCATCTAATAGATAATTTTATTGTCTATCTTTTGGTGTATACATGTATCTGTTTATCTATTTACTAAGACGAGATATTTCACTTTATATAATATATTTTTAACTAAAAATAGTAAAATATGACAAAAGTGTCATAATTTTCTTGTTAATTACTCGTCTATTTATCTATATCCTAAGATGAGATATTTCACTTTATATAATATATTTTTAACTAAAAATAGTAAAATATGACAAAAGTGTCATAATTTTCTTGTTAATTACTCGTCTATTTATCTATTTATCAACAATTTGTTGATGGCGTCTAATAGATAATTTTATTGTCTATCATTTGGTCTATTTATATATGTATTTATCTTATTCCTAAGATTTGAAATTTCACTTTATATATTATATTTTTGACTAAAAATTGTAAAATATTACCAAAGTGTCCCATTTCTTCATTAATTACTCGTCTATTTATCTATCTATCAACAATTTGTTGATGGCATCTATTAGATAATTTTATCGTCTATCTTTTGGTATATACATGTATCTATTTATCTATTTTTTATGATGAGAAATTTCACTTTATATAATATATTTTTGACTAAAAATAGTAAAATATGATAAAAGTGTCTTAATTTTCTTTTTAATTACTCATCTATTTATATATTTTTCGACAATTTGTTGATGGCATCTAATAGATAATTTTATTGTCTATCGTTTGGTTTATACATGTATCTATTTATCTTATTCCTAAGATGAGAAATTTCACTTTATATATTTTATTTTTGACTAAAAATTGTAAAATATGACAAGTGTCTTAATTATTTCATTTATTACTCAACTATTTATCTATCTATCGACAATTTGTTAATGGCATCTAATAGATAATTTTATTGTCTATCTTTTCGTATATACATGTATCAATTTATCTATTTCATAAGATGAGAAATGTCACTTTATATAATATATTTTTGACAAAATTGTAAAATATGACCAAAGTGTCTTTATTTATTCATTTATTACTCGTCTATTTATCTATCTATGGAAAATTTGTTGATGGCATCTAATAGATAATTTTATTGTCTATCTTTTCGTATATACATGTATCAATTTATCTATTTCCTAAGATGAGAAATTTCACTTTATATAATATATTTTTGACTTAAAACTGTAAAATATGACCAAAGTGTCTTAATTTTCTTGTTAATTACTCGTCTATTTATCTATTAATCGACAATATGTTGATGGGATCTAATAGATAATTTTATTGTCTATCTTTTTGTATATACATATATCAATTTATCTATTTCCTAAGATGAGAAATTTCACTTTAAATAATATATTTTTGACTAAAAATAGTAAAATATGACCAAAGTGTCCAGTTTTTTCGTTAATTACTCGTCTATGTATCTATCTATCGACAATTTGTTGATGGCATCTAATAGATAATTTTATTGTCTATCTTTTGGTGTATACATGTATCTATTTATCTATTTCCTAAGATGAGAAATTTCACTTTATATATTATATTTTTAACTAAAAATAGTAAAATATGACAAAAATATCTTAATTTTCTTGTTAATTAATCTTCTATTTATCTATTTATCGACAATTTGTTGATGGCATCTAATAGATAATTTTATTGTCTATCGTTTGGTTTATACATGTATCTATTTATCTTATTCCTAAGATGAGAAATTTCACTTTATATATTATATTTTTGATTAAAAATTGTAAAATATGACAAGTGTCTTAATTATTTCATTTATTACTCAACTATTTATCTATCTATCGACAATTTGTTAATGGCATCTAATAGATAATTTTATTGTCTATCTTTCCGTATATACATGTATCAATTTATCTATTTCATAAGATGAGAAATGTCACTTTATATAATATATTTTTGACAAAATTGTAAAATATGACCAAAGTGTCTTTATTTATTCATTTATTACTCGTCTATTTATCTATCTATGGAAAATTTGTTGATGGCATCTAATAGATAATTTTATTGTCTATCTTTTCGTATTTACATGTATCAATTTATCTATTTCCTAAGATGAGAAATTTCACTTTATATAATATATTTTTGACTAAAAATTGTAAAATATTACCAAAGTGTCCCAATTTTTCGTTAATTACTCGTCTATTTATCTATCTATCGACAATTTGTTGATGGCATCTAATAGATAATTTTATTGTCTATCTTTTGGTATATACATGTATCTATTTATCTATTTCTTAAGATGAGAAATTTCACTTTATATAATATATTTTTTACTAAAAATTGTAAAATATGACAAAAGTGTCTTACTTTTCTTGTTTATTACTCATCTATTTATCTATCTATCAACAATTTGTTGTTGGCCTTCAATAGATAATTGTATTGTCTATCTTTTGGTTTTTACATGTATCTATTTATCTATTTCCTAAGATGAGAAATTTCACTTTATATATTATATTTTTGACAAAAAAAGGTAAAATATGACCAAAGTGTCCCATTTCTTCATTAATTACTCGTCTATTTATCTATCTATCAACAATTTGTTCATGGCATCTATTAGATAATTTTATCATCTATCTTTTGTTATATACATGTATCTATTTATCTATTTTTTAAGAGGAGAAATTTCACTTTATATAATATATTTTTGACTAAAAATTGTAAAATATGACAAAAGTGTCATAATTATTTCATTTATTACTCATCTATTTATCTATCTATCGACAATTTGTTCATGGCATCTAATAGATAATTTTATTGTCTATCTTTTCGTATATACATGTATCAATTTATCTATTTCATAAGATGAGAAATTTCACTTTATATAATATATTTTTAACTAAAAATAGTAAAAAAAGACCAAAGTGTCCCACTTTTTTCGTTAATTACTCGTCTATTTATCTATCAATCGACAATTTGTTGATGGCATCTAATAGATAATTTTATTGTCTATCGTTTGGTATATACATGTATCTATTTATCTTATTCCTAAGATGAGAAATTTAACTTTATATATTATATTTTTTACAAAAAAAATGTAAAATATGATAAAAGTGTCCTAATTATTTCATTTATTACTCGTCTATTTATCTATCTACCGACAATTTGTTGATCGCATTTAATAGATAATTTTATTCTCTATCTTTTGGTATATACATGTATCTTTTTATATATTTCCTAAGATGAGAAACTTCACGTTATATAATATATTTTTTGACTAAAAATAGAAAAATATGACCAAAGAGTCCCACTTTTTTCGTTAATTACTCGTCTATTTATCTATCTTTCGACAATTTGTTGATGGCATCTAATAGATAATTTTATTGTCTATCGTTTGGTTTATACATGTATCTATTTATCTTATTCCTAAGATGAGAAATTTCACTTTAGATATTATATTTTTGACTAAAAATTGTAAAATATGACAAGTGTCTTAATTATTTCATTTATTACTCAAATATTTATCTATCTATCGAAAATTTGTTAATGGCATCTAATAGATAATTTTATTGTCTATCTTTTCGTATATACATGTATCTATTTATCTATTTCGTAAGATGAGAAATTTCACTTTATATAATATATTTTTTACTAAAAATTGTAAAATATGACAAAAGTGTCTTACTTTTCTTGTTTATTACTCATCTATTTATCTATCTATCGACAATTTGTTGATAGCATCTAATAGATAATTGTATTGTCTATCTTTTGGTTTTTACATGTATCTATTTATCTATTTCCTAAGATGAAAAATTTCACTTTATATATTATATTTTTGACCAATAAATGTAAAATATGACCAAAGTGTCCCATTTCTTTATTAATTACTCGTCTATTTATCTATCTATCAACAATTTGTTGATGGCATCTAATAGATAATTTTATCGTCTATCTTTTGGTATATACATGTATCTATTTATCTATTTTTTAAGAGGAGAAATTTCACTTTATATAATATATTTTTGACTAAAAATTGTAAAATATGACAAAAGTGTCTTAATTAATTCATTTATTACTCATCTATTTATCTATTTATCGACAATTTGTTCATGGCATCTAATAGATAATTTTATTTACTATCTTTTCGTATATACATGTATCAATTTATCTATTTCATAAGATGAGAAATTTCACTTTATATAATATATTTTTTAACTAAAAATAGTAAAATATGACCAAAGTGTCCCACTTTTTTCGTTAATTACTCGTCTATTTATCTATCTATCGACAATTTGTTGATAGCATCTAATAGATAATTTTATTGTCTATCGTTTGGTATATACATGTATCTATTTATCTTATTCTTAAGATGAGAAATTTCACTTTATATATTATATTTTTTCAAAAAAAAATTAAAATATGATAAGTGTCCTAATTATTTCATTTATTACTCGTCTATTTATCTATCTACCGACAATTTGTTGATCGCATTTAATAGATAATTTTATTGTCTATCTTTTGGTATATACATGTATCTTTTTATATATTTCCTAAGATGAGAAACTTCACGTTATATAATATATTTTTTGACTAAAAATAGAAAAATATGACCAAAGTGTCCCACTTTTTTCGTTAATTACTCGTCTATGTATCTATCTTTTGACAGTTTGTTCATAGCATCTAATAGATAATTTTATTGTCTATCGTTTGGTTTATACATGTATCTATTTATCTTATTCCTAAGATGAGAAATTTCACTTTATATATTATATTTTTGACTAAAAATTGTAAAATATGACAAGTGTCTTAATTATTTCATTTATAACTCAACTATTTATCTATCTATCGACAATTTGTTGATGGCATCTAATAGATAATTGTATTGTCTATCTTTTGGTTTTTACATATATCTATTTATCTATTTCCTAAGATGAGAAATTTCACTTTATATATTATATTTTTGATCAATAAATGTAAAATATGACCAAAGTGTCCCATTTCTTTATTAATTACTCGTCTATTTATCTATCTATCAACAATTTGTTCATGGCATCTATTTGATAATTTTATTGTCTATCTTTTCGTATATACATGTATCTATTTATCTATTTCCTAAGATGAGAAATTTCACTTTATATAATATATTTTTTACTAAAATTGTAAAATATGACAAAAGTGTCTTACTTTTCTTGTTTATTACTCATCTATTTATCTATCTATCGACAATTTGTTGATGGCATCTAATAGATAATTGTATTGTCTATCTTTTGGTTTTTACATGTATCTATTTATCTATTTCCTAAGATGAGAAATTTCACTTTATATATTATATTTTTGACAAAAAAATGTAAAATATGACCAAAGTGTCCCATTTCTTCATTAATTACTCGTCTATTTATCTATCTATCAACAATTTGTTCATGGCATCTATTAGACAATTTTATCGTCTATCTTTTGGTATATACATGTATCTATTTATCTATTTCTTAAGAGGAGAAAATTCACTTTATATAATATATTTTTGACTAAAAATTGTAAAATATGACAAAAGTGTCTTAATTATTTCATTTATTACTCATCTATTTATCTATCTATCGACAATTTGTTCATGGCATCTAATAGATAATTTTATTGTCTATCTTTTCGTATATACATGTATCAATTTATCTATTTCATAAGATGAGAAATTTCACTTTATATAATATATTTTTAACTAAAAATAGTAAAATATGACCAAAGTGTCACACTTTTTTCGTTAATTACTCTTCTATTTATCTATCTATCGACAATTTGTTGATGGCATCTAATAGATAATTGTATTGTCTATCTTTTGGTTTTACATGTATCTATTTATCTATTTCATAAGATGAGAAATTTCACATTATATATTATATTTTTGCCCAGTAAATGTAAAATATGACCAAAGTGTCCCATTTCTTTATTAATTACTCGTCTATTTATCTATCTATCAACAATTTGTTGATGGCATCTAATAGATAATTTTATCGTCTATCTTTTGGTATATACATGTATCTATTTATCTATTTTTTAAGAGGAGATATTTCACTTTATATAATATATTTTTGACTAAAAATTGTAAAATATGACAAAAGTGTCTTACTTATTTCATTTATTACTCATCTATTTATCTATCTATCGCCAATTTGTTCATGGCATCTAATAGATAATTTTATTGTCTATCTTTTCGTATCTACATGTATCTATTTATCTATTTCCTAAGATGAGAAATTTCACTTTATATAATATATTTTTTACTAAAAATTGTAAAATATGACAAAAGTGTCTTACTTTTCTTGTTTATTACTCATCTATTTATCTATCTATCGACAATTTGTTGATGGCATCTAATAGATAATTGTATTGTCTATCTTTTGGTTTTACATGTATCTATTTATCTATTTCATAAGATGAGAAATTTCACTTTATATATTATATTTTTGCCCAATAAATGTAAAATATGACCAAAGTGTCCCATTTCTTTATTAATTACTCGTCTATTTATCTATCTATCAACAATTTGTTGATGGCATCTAATAGATAATTTTATCGTCTATCTTTTGGTATATACATGTATCTATTTATCTATTTTTTAAGAGGAGATATTTAACTTTATATAATATATTTTTGACTAAAAATTGTAAAATATGACAAAAGTGTCTTAATTATTTCATTTATTACTCATCTATTTATCTATCTATCGACAATTTGTTCATGGCATCTAATAGATAATTTTATTGTCTATCTTTTGGTATATACATGTATCTATTTATCTATTTCCTAAGATGATAAATTTCACTTTATATATTATATTTTTGACAAAAAATGTAAAATATGACCAAAGTGTCCCATTTCTTCATTAATTACTCGTCTATTTATCTATCTATCAACAATTTGTTCATGGCATCTATTAGATAATTTTATCGTCTATCTTTTGGTATATACATGTATCTATTTATCTATTTTTTAAGAGGAGAAAATTCACTTTATATAATATATTTTTGACTAAAAATTGTAAAATATGACAAGTGTCTTAATTATTTCATTTATTACTCATCTATTTATCTATCTATCGACAATTTGTTCATGGCATCTAATAGATAATTTTATCGTCTATCTTTTGGTATATACATGTATCTATTTATCTATTTCTTAAGAGGATAAAATTCACTTTATATAATATATTTTTTACTAAAAATTGTAAAATATGACAAAAGTGTCTTAATTATTTCATTTATTACTCATCTATTTATCTATCTATCGACAATTTGTTCATGGCATCTAATAGATAATTTTATTGTCTATCTTTTCGTATATACATGTATCAATTTATCTATTTCATAAGATGAGAAATTTCACTTTATATAATATATTTTTGACTAAAAATAGTAAAATATGACAAAAGTGTCTTAATTTTCTTGTTAATTACTCATCTATTTATCTATTTATTGACAATTTGTTGATGGCATCTAATAGATAATTTTATTGTCTATATTTTGGTATTACATGTATCTATTTATCTATTTCCTAAGATGAGAAATTTCACTTTATATAATATATTTTTTAATAAAAATTGTAAAATATGACAAAAATGTCTTAATTGTTTCATTTATTACTCGTCTATTTATCTATCAATCTTTTGGTATATACATATATATGTCTATCTTTTGGTATATACATATATATATTTATCTATTTCCTAAGATGATAATTACCACTTTATATAATATATTTTTGACTAAAAATAGTAAAATATGACCTAAGTGTCCCACTTTTTTTCGTTAATTATCCGTCTATTTATCTATCTATCGACAATTTGTTGATGGCATCTAATAGATAATTTTATTGTCTATCTTTTGGTATATACATGTATCTATTTATCTATTTCCTAAGATGAGAAATTTCACTTTATATAATATATTTTTAACTAAAAATAGTAAAATATGACAAAAATATCTTAATTTTCTTGTCAATTACTCTTCTATTTATCTATTTATCGACAATTTGTTGATGGCATCTAATAGATAATTTTATTGTCTATCGTTTGGTTTATACATGTATCTATTTATCTTATTCCTATGAATCCTATGATGAGAAATTCAATTTATATATTATATTTTTGACTAAAAATTGTAAAATATGACAAGTGTCTTAATTATTTCATTTATTACTCAACTATTTATCTGTCTATCGACAATTTGTTAATGGCATCTAATAGATAATTGTATTGTCTATCTTTTCGTATATACATGTATCAATTTATCTATTTCATAAGATGAGAAATGTCACTTTATATAATATATTTTTGACAAAATTGTAAAATATGACCAAAGTGTCTTTATTTATTCATTTATTACTCGTCTATTTATATATCCATGGAAAATTTGTTGATAGCATCTAATAGATAATTTTATTGTCTATCTTTTCGTATATACATGTATCAATTTATCTATTTCCTAAGATGAGAAATTTCACTTTATATAATATATTTTTGACTAAAAATAGTAAAATATGACCAAAGTGTCCCAATTTTTCGTTTATTACTCGTTTATTTATCTATCTATCGACAATTTGTTGATGGCATCTAATAGATAATTTTATTGTCTATCTTTTGGTATATACATGTATCTATTTATCTATTTCCTAAGATGAGAAATTTCACTTTATATATTATATTTTTGACAAAAAAATGTAAAATATGACCAAAGTGTCCCATTTCTTCATTAATTACTCGTCTATTTATCTATCTATCAACAATTTGTTCATGGCATCTATTAGACAATTTTATCGTCTATCTTTTGGTATATACATGTATCTATTTATCTATTTCTTAAGAGGAGAAAATTCACTTTACATAATATATTTTTGACTAAAAATTGTAAAATATGACAAAAGTGTCTTAATTATTTCATCTATTACTCATCTATTTATCTATCTATCGACAATTTGTTCATGGCATCTAATAGATAATTTTATTGTCTATCTTTTCGTATATACATGTATCAATTTATCTATTTCATAAGATGAGAAATTTCACTTTATATAATATATTTTTAACTAAAAATAGTAAAATATGACCAAAGTGTCACACTTTTTTCGTTAATTACTCGTCTATTTATCTATCTATCGACAATTTGTTGATGGCATCTAATAGATAATTTTATTGTCTATCTTTTCGTATATACATGTATCTATTTATCTATTTCCTAAGATGAGAAATTTCACTTTATATAATATATTTTTTACTAAAAATTGTAAATTATGACAAAAGTGTCTTACTTTTCTTGTTTATTACTCATCTATTTATCTATCTATCGACAATTTGTTGATGGCATCTAATAGATAATTGTATTGTCTATCTTTTGGTTTTACATGTATCTATTTATCTATTTCATAAGATGAGAAATTTCACTTTATATATTATATTTTTGCCCAATAAATGTTAAATATGACCAAAGTGTCCCATTTCTTTATTAATTACTCGTCTATTTATCTATCTATCAACAATTTGTTGATGGCATCTAATAGATAATTTTATCGTCTATCTTTTGGTATATACATGTATCTATTTATCTATTTTTTAAGAGGAGATATTTCACTTTATATAATATATTTTTGACTAAAAATTGTAAAATATGACAAAAGTGTCTTAATTATTTCATTTATTACTCATCTATTTATCTATCTATCGACAATTTGTTGATGGCATCTAATAGATAATTTTATTGTCTATCTTTTGGTATATACATGTATCTATTTATCTATTTCCTAAGATGAGAAATTTCACTTTATATATTATATTTTTGACAAAAAAATGTAAAATATGACCAAAGTGTCCCATTTCTTCATTAATTACTCGTCTATTTATCTATCTATCAACAATTTGTTCATGGCATCTATTAGATAATTTTATCGTCTATCTTTTGGTATATACATGTATCTATTTATCTATTTTTTAAGAGGAGAAAATTCACTTTATATAATATATTTTTGACTAAAAATTGTAAAATATGACAAGTGTCTTAATTATTTCATTTATTACTCATCTATTCATCTATCTATCGACAATTTGTTCATGGCATCTATTAGATAATTTTATCGTCTATCTTTTGGTATATACATGTATCTATTTATCTATTTCTTAAGAGGAGAAAATTCACTTTATATAATATATTTTTTACTAAAAATTGTAAAATATGACAAAAGTGTCTTAATTATTTCATTTATTACTCATCTATTTATCTATATATCGACAATTTGTTCATGGCATCTAATAGATAATTTTATTGTCTATCTTTTCGTATATACATGTATCTATTTATCTTATTCCTAAGATAAGAAATTTCACTTTATATATTATATTTTTTACAAAAAAATTGTAAAATATGATAAAAGTGTCCTAATTATTTCATTTATTACTCGTCTATTTATCTATCTACCGACAATTTGTTGATCGCATATAATAGATAATTTTATTGTCTATCTTTTGGTATATACATGTATCTTTTTATATATTTCCTAAGATGAGAAACTTCATGTTATATAATATATTTTTCGACTAAAAATAGAAAAATATGACCAAAGTGTCCCACTTTTTTTCGTTAATTACCCGTCTATTTATCTATCTATCGACAATTTGTTGATGGCATCTAATAGATAATTTTATTGTCTATCGTTTGGTTTATACATGTATCTATTTATCTTATTCCTAAGATGAGAAATTCAATTTATATATTATATTTTTGACTAAAAATTGTAAAATATGACAAGTGTCTTAATTATTTCATTTATTACTCAACTATTTATCTATCTATCGACAATTTGTTAATGGCATCTAATAGATAATTTTATTGTCTATCTTTTCGTATATACATGTATCAATTTATCTATTTCATAAGATGAGAAATGTCACTTTATTTTTGACAAAATTGTAAAATATGACCAAAGTGTCTTTATTTATTCATTTATTACTCGTCTATTTATCTATCCATGGAAAATTTGTTGATAGCATCTAATAGATAATTTTATTGTCTATCTTTTCGTATATACATGTATCAATTTATCTATTTCCTAAGATGAGAAATTTCACTTTATATAATATATTTTTGACTAAAAATAGTAAAATATGACCAAAGTGTCCCAATTTTTCGTTAATTACTCGTCTATTTATCTATCTATCGACAATTTGTTGAAGGCATCTAATAGATAATTTTATTGTCTATCTTTTCGTATATACATGTATCTATTTATCTATTTCCTAAGATGAGAAATTTCACTTTATATATTATATTTTTGACAAAAAAATGTAAAATATGACCAAAGTGTCCAATTTCTTCATTAATTACTCGTCTATTTATCTATCTATCAACAATTTGTTCATGGCATCTATTAGATAATTTTATCGTCTATCTTTTGGTATATACATGTATCTATTTATCTATTTTTTAAGAGGAGATATTTCACTTTATATAATATATTTTTGACTAAAAATTGTAAAATATGACAAAAGTGTCTTAATTATTTCATTTATTACTCATCTATTTATCTATCTATCGACAATTTGTTCATGGCATCTAATAGATAATTTTATTGTCTATCTTTTGGTATATACATGTATCTATTTATCTATTTCCTAAGATGAGAAATTTCACTTTATATATTATATTTTTGACAAAAAAATGTAAAATATGACCAAAGTGTCCCATTTCTTCATTAATTACTCGTCTATTTATCTATCTATCAACAATTTGTTCATGGCATCTATTAGATAATTTTATCGTCTATCTTTTGGTATATACATGTATCTATTTATCTATTTTTTAAGAGGAGAAAATTCACTTTATATAATATATTTTTGACTAAAAATTGTAAAATATGACAAGTGTCTTAATTATTTCATTTATTACTCATCTATTTATCTATCTATCGACAATTTGTTCATGGCATCTATTAGATAATTTTATCGTCTATCTTTTGGTATATACATGTATCTATTTATCTATTTCTTAAGAGGAGAAAATTCACTTTATATAATATATTTTTTACTGAAAATTGTAAAATATGACAAAAGTGTCTTAATTATTTCATTTATTACTCATCTATTTATCTATCTATCGACAATTTGTTCATGGCATCTAATAGATAATTTTATTGTCTATCTTTTCGTATATACATGTATCTATTTATCTTATTCCTAAGATAAGAAATTTCACTTTATATATTATATTTTTTACAAAAAAATTGTAAAATATGATAAAAGTGTCCTAATTATTTCATTTATTACTCGTCTATTTATCTATCTACCGACAATTTGTTGATCGCATATAATAGATAATTTTATTGTCTATCTTTTGGTATATACATGTATCTTTTTATATATTTCCTAAGATGAGAAACTTCATGTTATATAATATATTTTTCGACTAAAAATAGAAAAATATGACCAAAGTGTCCCACTTTTTTTCGTTAATTACCCGTCTATTTATCTATCTATCGACAATTTGTTGATGGCATCTAATAGATAATTTTATTGTCTATCGTTTGGTTTATACATGTATCTATTTATCTTATTCCTAAGATGAGAAATTCAATTTATATATTATATTTTTGACTAAAAATTGTAAAATATGACAAGTGTCTTAATTATTTCATTTATTACTCAACTATTTATCTATCTATCGACAATTTGTTAATGGCATCTAATAGATAATTTTATTGTCTATCTTTTCGTATATACATGTATCAATTTATCTATTTCATAAGATGAGAAATGTCACTTTATTTTTGACAAAATTGTAAAATATGACCAAAGTGTCTTTATTTATTCATTTATTACTCGTCTATTTATCTATCCATGGAAAATTTGTTGATGGCATCTAATAGATAATTTTATTGTCTATCTTTTCGTATATACATGTATCAATTTATCTATTTCCTAAGATGAGAAATTTCACTTTATATAATATATTTTTGACTAAAAATAGTAAAATATGACCAAAGTGTCCCAATTTTTCGTTAATTACTCGTCTATTTATCTATCTATCGACAATTTGTTGAAGGCATCTAATAGATAATTTTATTGTCTATCTTTTCGTATATACATGTATCTATATATCTATTTCCTAAGATGAGAAATTTCACTTTATATATTATATTTTTGACAAAAAAATGTAAAATATGACCAAAGTGTCCCATTTCTTCATTAATTACTCGTCTATTTATCTATCTATCAACAATTTGTTCATGGCATCTATTAGATAATTTTATCGTCTATCTTTTGGTATATACATGTATCTATTTATCTATTTCTTAAGAGGAGAAAATTCACTTTATATAATATATTTTTGACTAAAAATTGTAAAATATGACAAAAGTGTCTTAATTATTTCATTTATTACTCATCTATTTATCTATCTATCGACAATTTGTTCATGGCATCTAATAGATAATTTTATTGTCTATCTTTTCGTATATACATGTATCAATTTATCTATTTCATAAGATGAGAAATTTCACTTTATATAATATATTTTTAACTAAAAATAGTAAAATATGACCAAAGTGTCACAATTTTTTCGTTAATTACTCGTCTATTTATCTATCTATCGACAATTTGTTGATGGCATCTAATAGATAATTTTATTGTCTATCGTTTGGTATATACATGTATCTATTTATCTTATTCCTAAGATGAGAAATTTCACTTTATATATTATATTTTTTACAAAAAAATTGTAAAATATGATAAAAGTGTCCTAATTATTTCATTTATTACTCGTCTATTTATCTATCTACTGACAATTTGTTGATCGCATATAATAGATAATTTTATTGTCTATCTTTTGGTATATACATGTATCTTTTTATATATTTCCTAAGATGAGAAACTTCACGTTATATAATATATTTTTCGACTAAAAATAGAAAAATATGACCAAAGTGTCCCACTTTTTTTCGTTAATTACCCGTCTATTTATCTATCTATCGACAATTTGTTGATGGCATCTAATAGATAATTTTATTGTCTATCATTTGGTTTATACATGTATCTATTTATCTTATTCCTAAGATGAGAAATTCAATTTATATATTATATTTTTGACTAAAAATTGTAAAATATGACAAGTGTCTTAATTATTTCATTTATTACTCAACTATTTATCTATCTATCGACAATTTGTTAATGGCATCTAATAGATAATTTTATTGTCTATCTTTTCGTATATACATGTATCAATTTATCTATTTCATAAGATGAGAAATGTCACTTTATTTTTGACAAAATTGTAAAATATGACCAAAGTGTCTTTATTTATTTATTTATTACTCGTCTATTTATCTATCCATGGAAAATTTGTTGATAGCATCTAATAGATAATTTTATTGTCTATCTTTTCGTATATACATGTATCAATTTATCTATTTCCTAAGATGAGAAATTTCACTTTATATAATATATTTTTGACTAAAAATAGTAAAATATGACCAAAGTGTCCCAATTTTTCGTTAATTACTCGTCTATTTATCTATCTATCGACAATTTGTTGAAGGTATCTAATAGATAATTTTATTGTCTATCTTTTGGTATATACATGTATCTATTTATCTATTTCCTAAGATGAGAAATTTCACTTTATATATTATATTTTTGACAAAAAAATGTAAAATATGACCAAAGTGTCCCATTTCTTCATTAATTACTCGTCTATTTATCTATCTATCAACAATTTGTTCATGGCATCTATTAGATAATTTTATCGTCTATCTTTTGGTATATACATGTATCTATTTATCTATTTTTTAAGAGGAGAAAATTCACTTTATATAATATATTTTTGACTAAAAATTGTAAATTATGACAAGTGTCTTAATTATTTCATTTATTACTCATCTATTTATCTATCTATCGACAATTTGTTCATGGCATCTATTAGATAATTTTATCGTCTATCTTTTGGTATATACATGTATCTATTTATCTATTTCTTAAGAGGAGAAAATTCACTTTATATAATATATTTTTTACTAAAAATTGTAAAATATGACAAAAGTGTCTTAATTATTTCATTTATTACTCATCTATTTATCTATCTATCGACAATTTGTTCATGGCATCTAATAGATAATTTTATTGTCTATCTTTTCGTATATACATGTATCTATTTATCTTATTCCTAAGATAAGAAATTTCACTTTATATATTATATTTTTTACAAAAAAATTGTAAAATATGATAAAAGTGTCCTAATTATTTCATTTATTACTCGTCTATTTATCTATCTACCGACAATTTGTTGATCGCATATAATAGATAATTTTATTGTCTATCTTTTGGTATATACATGTATCTTTTTATATATTTCCTAAGATGAGAAACTTCATGTTATATAATATATTTTTCGACTAAAAATAGAAAAATATGACCAAAGTGTCCCACTTTTTTTCGTTAATTACCCGTCTATTTATCTATCTATCGACAATTTGTTGATGGCATCTAATAGATAATTTTATTGTCTATCGTTTGGTTTATACATGTATCTATTTATCTTATTCCTAAGATGAGAAATTCAATTTATATAATATATTTTTGACTAAAAATTGTAAAATATGACAAGTGTCTTAATTATTTCATTTATTACTCAACTATTTATCTATCTATCGACAATTTGTTGAAGGCATCTAATAGATAATTTTATTTTCTATCTTTTCGTATATACATGTATCTATTTATCTATTTCCTAAGATGAGAAATTTCACTTTATATAATATATTTTTTACTAAAAATTGTAAAATATGACAAAAGTGTCTTACTTTTCTTGTTTATTACTCATCTATTTATCTATCTATCGACAATTTGTTGATGGCATCTAATAGATAATTGTATTGTCTATCTTTTGGTTTTACATGTATCTATTTATCTATTTCATAAGATGAGACATTTCACTTTATATATTATATTTTTGCCCAATAAATGTTAAATATGACCAAAGTGTCCCATTTCTTTATTAATTACTCGTCTATTTATCTATCTATCAACAATTTGTTGATGGCATCTAATAGATAATTTTATCGTCTATCTTTTGGTATATACATGTATCTATTTATCTATTTTTTAAGAGGAGATATTTCACTTTATATAATATATTTTTGACTAAAAATTGTAAAATATGACAAAAGTGTCTTAATTATTTCATTTATTACTCATCTATTTATCTATCTATCGACAATTTGTTCATGGCATCTAATAGATAATTTTATTGTCTATCTTTTGGTATATACATGTATCTATTTATCTATTTCCTAAGATGAGAAATTTCACTTTATATATTATATTTTTGACAAAAAAATGTAAAATATGACCAAAGTGTCCCATTTCTTCATTAATTACTCGTCTATTTATCTATCTATCAACAATTTGTTCATGTCATCTATTAGATAATTTCATCGTCTATCTTTTGGTATATACATGTATCTATTTATCTATTTTTTAAGAGGAGAAAATTCACTTTATATAATATATTTTTGACTAAAAATTGTAAAATATGACAAGTGTCTTAATTATTTCATTTATTACTCATCTATTCATCTATCTATCGACAATTTGTTCATGGCATCTATTAGATAATTTTATCGTCTATCTTTTGGTATATACATGTATCTATTTATCTTATTCCTAAGATAAGAAATTTCACTTTATATATTATATTTTTTACAAAAAAATTGTAAAATATGATAAAAGTGTCCTAATTATTTCATTTATTACTCGTCTATTTATCTATCTACCGACAATTTGTTGATCGCATATAATAGATAATTTTATTGTCTATCTTTTGGTATATACATGTATCTTTTTATATATTTCCTAAGATGAGAAACTTCATGTTATATAATATATTTTTCGACTAAAAATAGAAAAATATGACCAAAGTGTCCCACTTTTTTTCGTTAATTACCCGTCTATTTATCTATCTATCGACAATTTGTTGATGGCATCTAATAGATAATTTTATTGTCTATCGTTTGGTTTATACATGTATCTATTTATCTTATTCCTAAGATGAGAAATTCAATTTATATATTATATTTTTGACTAAAAATTGTAAAATATGACAAGTGTCTTAATTATTTCATTTATTACTCAACTATTTATCTATCTATCGACAATTTGTTAATGGCATCTAATAGATAATTTTATTGTCTATCTTTTCGTATATACATGTATCAATTTATCTATTTCATAAGATGAGAAATGTCACTTTATTTTTGACAAAATTGTAAAATATGACCAAAGTGTCTTTATTTATTCATTTATTACTCGTCTATTTATCTATCCATGGAAAATTTGTTGATAGCATCTAATAGATAATTTTATTGTCTATCTTTTCGTATATACATGTATCAATTTATCTATTTCCTAAGATGAGAAATTTCACTTTATATAATATATTTTTGACTAAAAATAGTAAAATATGACCAAAGTGTCCCAATTTTTCGTTAATTACTCGTCTATTTATCTATCTATCGACAATTTGTTGAAGGCATCTAATAGATAATTTTATTGTCTATCTTTTCGTATATACATGTATCTATTTATCTATTTCCTAAGATGAGAAATTTCACTTTATATATTATATTTTTGACAAAAAAATGTAAAATATGACCAAAGTGTCCCATTTCTTCATTAATTACTCGTCTATTTATCTATCTATCAACAATTTGTTCATGGCATCTATTAGATAATTTTATCGTCTATCTTTTGGTATATACATGTATCTATTTATCTATTTTTTAAGAGGAGATATTTCACTTTATATAATATATTTTTGACTAAAAATTGTAAAATATGACAAAAGTGTCTTAATTATTTCATTTATTACTCATCTATTTATCTATCTATCGACAATTTGTTCATGGCATCTAATAGATAATTTTATTGTCTATCTTTTGGTATATACATGTATCTATTTATCTATTTCCTAAGATGAGAAATTTCACTTTATATATTATATTTTTGACAAAAAAATGTAAAATATGACCAAAGTGTCCCATTTCTTCATTAATTACTCGTCTATTTATCTATCTATCAACAATTTGTTCATGGCATCTATTAGATAATTTTATCGTCTATCTTTTGGTATATACACATATCTATTTATCTATTTTTTAAGAGGAGAAAATTCACTTTATATAATATATTTTTGACTAAAAATTGTAAAATATGACAAGTGTCTTAATTATTTCATTTATTACTCATCTATTTATCTATCTATCGACAATTTGTTCATGGCATCTATTAGATAATTTTATCGTCTATCTTTTGGTATGTACATGTATCTATTTATCTATTTCTTAAGAGGAGAAAATTAACTTTATATAATATATTTTTTACTAAAAATTGTAAAATATGACAAAAGTGTCTTAATTATTTCATTTATTACTCATCTATTTATCTATCTATCGACAATTTGTTCATGGCATCTAATAGATAATTTTATTGTCTATCTTTTCGTATATACATGTATCTATTTATCTTATTCCTAAGATAAGAAATTTCACTTTATATATTATATTTTTTACAAAAAAATTGTAAAATATGATAAAAGTGTCCTAATTATTTCATTTATTACTCGTCTATTTATCTATCTACCGACAATTTGTTGATCGCATATAATAGATAATTTTATTGTCTATCTTTTGGTATATACATGTATCTTTTTATATATTTCCTAAGATGAGAAACTTCATGTTATATAATATATTTTTCGACTAAAAATAGAAAAATATGACCAAAGTGTCCCACTTTTTTTCGTTAATTACCCGTCTATTTATCTATCTATCGACAATTTGTTGATGGCATCTAATAGATAATTTTATTGTCTATCGTTTGGTTTATACATGTATCTATTTATCTTATTCCTAAGATGAGAAATTCAATTTATATATTATATTTTTGACTAAAAATTGTAAAATATGACAAGTGTCTTAATTATTTCATTTATTACTCAACTATTTATCTATCTATCGACAATTTGTTAATGGCATCTAATAGATAATTTTATTGTCTATCTTTTCGTATATACATGTATCAATTTATCTATTTCATAAGATGAGAAATGTCACTTTATTTTTGACAAAATTGTAAAATATGACCAAAGTGTCTTTATTTATTCATTTATTACTCGTCTATTTATCTATCCATGGAAAATTTGTTGATGGCATCTAATAGATAATTTTATTGTCTATCTTTTCGTATATACATGTATCAATTTATCTATTTCCTAAGATGAGAAATTTCACTTTATATAATATATTTTTGACTAAAAATAGTAAAATATGACCAAAGTGTCCCAATTTTTCGTTAATTACTCGTCTATTTATCTATCTATCGACAATTTGTTGAAAGCATCTAATAGATAATTTTATTGTCTATCTTTTCGTATATACATGTATCTATTTATCTATTTCCTAAGATGAGAAATTTCACTTTATATATTATATTTTTGACAAAAAAATGTAAAATATGACCAAAGTGTCCCATTTCTTCATTAATTACTCGTCTATTTATCTATCTATCAACAATTTGTTCATGGCATCTATTAGATAATTTTATCGTCTATCTTTTGGTATATACATGTATCTATTTATCTATTTCTTAAGAGGAGAAAATTCACTTTATATAATATATTTTTGACTAAAAATTGTAAAATATGACAAAAGTGTCTTAATTATTTCATTTATTACTCATCTATTTATCTATCTATCGACAATTTGTTCATGGCATCTAATAGATAATTTTATTGTCTATCTTTTCGTATATACATGTATCAATTTATCTATTTCATAAGATGAGAAATTTCACTTTATATAATATATTTTTAACTAAAAATAGTAAAATATGACCAAAGTGTCACACTTTTTTCGTTAATTACTCGTCTATTTATCTATCTATCGACAATTTGTTGATGGCATCTAATAGATAATTTTATTGTCTATCGTTTGGTATATACATGTATCTATTTATCTTATTCCTAAGATGAGAAATTTCACTTTATATATTATATTTTTTACAAAAAAATTGTAAAATATGATAAAAGTGTCCTAATTATTTCATTTATTACTCGTCTATTTATCTATCTACTGACAATTTGTTGATCGCATATAATAGATAATTTTATTGTCTATCTTTTGGTATATACATGTATCTTTTTATATATTTCCTAAGATGAGAAACTTCACGTTATATAATATATTTTTCGACTAAAAATAGAAAAATATGACCAAAGTGTCCCACTTTTTTTCGTTAATTACCCGTCTATTTATCTATCTATCGACAATTTGTTGATGGCATCTAATAGATAATTTTATTGTCTATCATTTGGTTTATACATGTATCTATTTATCTTATTCCTAAGATGAGAAATTCAATTTATATATTATATTTTTGACTAAAAATTGTAAAATATGACAAGTGTCTTAATTATTTCATTTATTACTCAACTATTTATCTATCTATCGACAATTTGTTAATGGCATCTAATAGATAATTTTATTGTCTATCTTTTCGTATATACATGTATCAATTTATCTATTTCATAAGATGAGAAATGTCACTTTATTTTTGACAAAATTGTAAAATATGACCAAAGTGTCTTTATTTATTTATTTATTACTCGTCTATTTATCTATCCATGGAAAATTTTTTGATAGCATCTAATAGATAATTTTATCGTCTATCTTTTGGTATATACATGTATCTATTTATCTATTTTTTAAGAGGAGAAAATTCACTTTATATAATATATTTTTGACTAAAAATTGTAAAATATGACAAGTGTCTTAATTATTTCATTTATTACTCATCTATTTATCTATCTATCGACAATTTGTTCATGGCATCTATTAGATAATTTTATCGTCTATCTTTTGGTATATACATGTATCTATTTATCTATTTCTTAAGAGGAGAAAATTCACTTTATATAATATATTTTTTACTAAAAATTGTAAAATATGACAAAAGTGTCTTAATTATTTCATTTATTACTCATCTATTTATCTATCTATCGACAATTTGTTCATGGCATCTAATAGATAATTTTATTGTCTATCTTTTCGTATATACATGTATCTATTTATCTTATTCCTAAGATAAGAAATTTCACTTTATATATTATATTTTTTACAAAAAAATTGTAAAATATGATAAAAGTGTCCTAATTATTTCATTTATTACTCATCTATTTATCTATCTACCGACAATTTGTTGATCGCATATAATAGATAATTTTATTGTCTATCTTTTGGTATATACATGTATCTTTTTATATATTTCCTAAGATGAGAAACTTCATGTTATATAATATATTTTTCGACTAAAAATAGAAAAATATGACCAAAGTGTCCCATTTTTTCGTTAATTACCCGTCTATTTATCTATCTATCGACAATTTGTTGATGGCATCTAATAGATAATTTTATTGTCTATCGTTTGGTTTATACATGTATCTATTTATCTTATTCTTAAGATGAGAAATTCAATTTATATAATATATTTTTGACTAAAAATTGTAAAATATGACAAGTGTCTTAATTATTTCATTTTTTACTCAACTATTTATCTATCTATCGACAATTTGTTAATGGCATCTAATAGATAATTTTATTGTCTATCTTTTCGTATATACATGTATCAATTTATCTATTTCATAAGATGAGAAATGTCACTTTATTTTTGACAAAATTGTAAAATATGACCAAAGTGTCTTTATTTATTCATTTATTACTCGTCTATTTATCTATCCATGGAAAATTTGTTGATAGCATCTAATAGATAATTTTATTGTCTATCTTTTCGTATATACATGTATCAATTTATCTATTTCCTAAGATGAGAAATTTCACTTTATATAATATATTTTTGACTAAAAATAGTAAAATATGACCAAAGTGTCCCAATTTTTCGTTAATTACTCGTCTATTTATCTATCTATCGACAATTTGTTGAAGGCATCTAATAGATAATTTTATTGTCTATCTTTTCGTATATACATGTATCTATTTATCTATTTCCTAAGATGAGAAATTTCACTTTATATATTATATTTTTGACAAAAAAATGTAAAATATGACCAAAGTGTCCCATTTCTTCATTAATTACTCGTCTATTTATCTATCTATCAACAATTTGTTCATGGCATCTATTAGATAATTTTATCGTCTATCTTTTGGTATATACATGTATCTATTTATCTATTTCTTAAGAGGAGAAAATTCACTTTATATAATATATTTTTGAGTAAAAGTTGTAAAATATGACAAAAGTGTCTTAATTATTTCATTTATTACTCATCTATTTATCTATCTACCGACAATTTGTTGATCGCATATAATAGATAATTTTATTGTCTATCTTTTGGTATATACATGTATCTTTTTATATATTTCCTAAGATGAGAAACTTCATGTTATATAATATATTTTTCGACTAAAAATAGAAAAATATGACCAAAGTGTCCCACTTTTTTTCGTTAATTACCCGTCTATTTATCTATCTATCGACAATTTGTTGATGGCATCTAATAGATAATTTTATTGTCTATCGTTTGGTTTATACATGTATCTATTTATCTTATTCCTAAGATGAGAAATTCAATTTATATATTATATTTTTGACTAAAAATTGTAAAATATGACAAGTGTCTTAATTATTTCATTTATTACTCAACTATTTATCTATCTATCGACAATTTGTTAATGGCATCTAATAGATAATTTTATTGTCTATCTTTTCGTATATACATGTATCAATTTATCTATTTCATAAGATGAGAAATGTCACTTTATTTTTGACAAAATTGTAAAATATGACCAAAGTGTCTTTATTTATTCATTTATTACTCGTCTATTTATCTATCCATGGAAAATTTGTTGATGGCATCTAATAGATAATTTTATTGTCTATCTTTTCGTATATACATATATCAATTTATCTATTTCCTAAGATGAGAAATTTCACTTTATATAATATATTTTTGACTAAAAATAGTAAAATATGACCAAAGTGTCCCAATTTTTCGTTAATTACTCGTCTATTTATCTATCTATCGACAATTTGTTGAAGGCATCTAATAGATAATTTTATTGTCTATCTTTTCGTATATACATGTATCTATTTATCTATTTCCTAAGATGAGAAATTTCACTTTATATATTATATTTTTGACAAAAAAATGTAAAATATGACCAAAGTGTCCCATTTCTTCATTAATTACTCGTCTATTTATCTATCTATCAACAATTTGTTCATGGCATCTATTAGATAATTTTATCGTCTATCTTTTGGTATATACATGTATCTATTTATCTATTTCTTAAGAGGAGAAAATTCACTTTATATAATATATTTTTGACTAAAAATTGTAAAATATGACAAAAGTGTCTTAATTATTTCATTTATTACTCATCTATTTATCTATCTATCGACAATTTGTTCATGGCATCTAATAGATAATTTTATTGTCTATCTTTTCGTATATACATGTATCAATTTATCTATTTCATAAGATGAGAAATTTCACTTTATATAATATATTTTTAACTAAAAATAGTAAAATATGACCAAAGTGTCACACTTTTTTCGTTAATTACTCGTCTATTTATCTATCTATCGACAATTTGTTGATGGCATCTAATAGATAATTTTATTGTCTATCGTTTGGTATATACATGTATCTATTTATCTTATTCCTAAGATGAGAAATTTCACTTTATATATTATATTTTTTACAAAAAAATTGTAAAATATGATAAAAGTGTCCTAATTATTTCATTTATTACTCGTCTATTTATCTATCTACTGACAATTTGTTGATCGCATATAATAGATAATTTTATTGTCTATCTTTTGGTATATACATGTATCTTTTTATATATTTCCTAAGATGAGAAACTTCACGTTATATAATATATTTTTCGACTAAAAATAGAAAAATATGACCAAAGTGTCCCACTTTTTTTCGTTAATTACCCGTCTATTTATCTATCTATCGACAATTTGTTGATGGCATCTAATAGATAATTTTATTGTCTATCATTTGGTTTATACATGTATCTATTTATCTTATTCCTAAGATGAGAAATTCAATTTATATATTATATTTTTGACTAAAAATTGTAAAATATGACAAGTGTCTTAATTATTTCATTTATTACTCAACTATTTATCTATCTATCGACAATTTGTTAATGGCATCTAATAGATAATTTTATTGTCTATCTTTTCGTATATACATGTATCAATTTATCTATTTCATAAGATGAGAAATGTCACTTTATTTTTGACAAAATTGTAAAATATGACCAAAGTGTCTTTATTTATTTATTTATTACTCGTCTATTTATCTATCCATGGAAAATTTTTTGATAGCATCTAATAGATAATTTTATTGTCTATCTTTTCGTATATACATGTATCAATTTATCTATTTCCTAAGATGAGAAATTTCACTTTATATAATATATTTTTGACTAAAAATAGTAAAATATGACCAAAGTGTCCCAATTTTTCGTTAATTACTCGTCTATTTATCTATCTATCGACAATTTGTTGAAGGTATCTAATAGATAATTTTATTGTCTATCTTTTGGTATATACATGTATCTATTTATCTATTTCCTAAGATGAGAAATTTCACTTTATATATTATATTTTTGACAAAAAAATGTAAAATATGACCAAAGTGTCCCATTTCTTCATTAATTACTCGTCTATTTATCTATCTATCAACAATTTGTTCATGGCATCTATTAGATAATTTTATCGTCTATCTTTTGGTATATACATGTATCTATTTATCTATTTTTTAAGAGGAGAAAATTCACTTTATATAATATATTTTTGACTAAAAATTGTAAAATATGACAAGTGTCTTAATTATTTCATTTATTACTCATCTATTTATCTATCTATCGACAATTTGTTCATGGCATCTATTAGATAATTTTATCGTCTATCTTTTGGTATATACATGTATCTATTTATCTATTTCTTAAGAGGAGAAAATTCACTTTATATAATATATTTTTTACTAAAAATTGTAAAATATGACAAAAGTGTCTTAATTATTTCATTTATTACTCATCTATTTATCTATCTATCGACAATTTGTTCATGGCATCTAATAGATAATTTTATTGTCTATCTTTTCGTATATACATGTATCTATTTATCTTATTCCTAAGATAAGAAATTTCACTTTATATATTATATTTTTTACAAAAAAATTGTAAAATATGATAAAAGTGTCCTAATTATTTCATTTATTACTCATCTATTTATCTATCTACCGACAATTTGTTGATCGCATATAATAGATAATTTTATTGTCTATCTTTTGGTATATACATGTATCTTTTTATATATTTCCTAAGATGAGAAACTTCATGTTATATAATATATTTTTCGACTAAAAATAGAAAAATATGACCAAAGTGTCCCACTTTTTTTCGTTAATAACCCGTCTATTTATCTATCTATCGACAATTTGTTGATGGCATCTAATAGATAATTTTATTGTCTATCGTTTGGTTTATACATGTATCTATTTATCTTATTCTTAAGATGAGAAATTCAATTTATATAATATATTTTTGACTAAAAATTGTAAAATATGACAAGTGTCTTAATTATTTCATTTTTTACTCAACTATTTATCTATCTATCGACAATTTGTTAATGGCATCTAATAGATAATTTTATTGTCTATCTTTTCGTATATACATGTATCAATTTATCTATTTCATAAGATGAGAAATGTCACTTTATTTTTGACAAAATTGTAAAATATGACCAAAGTGTCTTTATTTATTCATTTATTACTCGTCTATTTATCTATCCATGGAAAATTTGTTGATAGCATCTAATAGATAATTTTATTGTCTATCTTTTCGTATATACATGTATCAATTTATCTATTTCCTAAGATGAGAAATTTCACTTTATATAATATATTTTTGACTAAAAATAGTAAAATATGACCAAAGTGTCCCAATTTTTCGTTAATTACTCGTCTATTTATCTATCTATCGACAATTTGTTGAAGGCATCTAATAGATAATTTTATTGTCTATCTTTTCGTATATACATGTATCTATTTATCTATTTCCTAAGATGAGAAATTTCACTTTATATATTATATTTTTGACAAAAAAATGTAAAATATGACCAAAGTGTCCCATTTCTTCATTAATTACTCGTCTATTTATCTATCTATCAACAATTTGTTCATGGCATCTATTAGATAATTTTATCGTCTATCTTTTGGTATATACATGTATCTATTTATCTATTTCTTAAGAGGAGAAAATTCACTTTATATAATATATTTTTGACTAAAAGTTGTAAAATATGACAAAAGTGTCTTAATTATTTCATTTATTACTCATCTATTTATCTATCTATCGACAATTTGTTCATGGCATCTAATAGATAATTTTATTGTCTATCTTTTCGTATATACATGTATCAATTTATCTATTTCATAAGATGAGAAATTTCACTTTATATAATATATTTTTAACTAAAAATAGTAAAATATGACCAAAGTGTCACACTTTTTTCGTTAATTACTCGTCTATTTATCTATCTATCGACAATTTGTTGATGGCATCTAATAGATAATTTTATTGTCTATCATTTGGTATATACATGTATCTATTTATCTTATTCCTAAGATGAGAAATTTCACTTTATATATTATATTTTTTACAAAAAAATTGTAAAATATGATAAAAGTGTCCTAATTATTTCATTTATTACTCGTCTATTTATCTATCTACTGACAATTTGTTGATCGCATATAATAGATAATTTTATTGTCTATCTTTTGGTATATACATGTATCTTTTTATATATTTCCTAAGATGAGAAACTTCACGTTATATAATATATTTTTCGACTAAAAATAGAAAAATATGACCAAAGTGTCCCACTTTTTTTCGTTAATTACCCGTCTATTTATCTATCTATCGACAATTTGTTGATGGCATCTAATAGATAATTTTATTGTCTATCATTTGGTTTATATATGTATCTATTTATCTTATTCCTAAGATGAGAAATTCAATTTATATATTATATTTTTGACTAAAAATTGTAAAATATGACAAGTGTCTTAATTATTTCATTTATTACTCAACTATTTATCTATCTATCGACAATTTGTTAATGGCATCTAATAGATAATTTTATTGTCTATCTTTTCGTATATACATGTATCAATTTATCTATTTCATAAGATGAGAAATGTCACTTTATTTTTGACAAAATTGTAAAATATGACCAAAGTGTCTTTATTTATTTATTTATTACTCGTCTATTTATCTATCCATGGAAAATTTGTTGATAGCATCTAATAGATAATTTTATTGTCTATCTTTTCGTATATACATGTATCAATTTATCTATTTCCTAAGATGAGAAATTTCACTTTATATAATATATTTTTGACTAAAAATAGTAAAATATGACCAAAGTGTCCCAATTTTTCGTTAATTACTCGTCTATTTATCTATCTATCGACAATTTGTTGAAGGCATCTAATAGATAATTTTATTGTCTATCTTTTCGTATATACATGTATCTATTTATCTATTTCCTAAGATGAGAAATTTCACTTTATATATTATATTTTTGACAAAAAAATGTAAAATATGACCAAAGTGTCCCATTTCTTCATTAATTACTCGTCTATTTATCTATCTATCAACAATTTGTTCATGGCATCTATTAGATAATTTTATCGTCTATCTTTTGGTATATACATGTATCTATTTATCTATTTCTTAAGAGGAGAAAATTCACTTTATATAATATATTTTTGACTAAAAATTGTAAAATATGACAAAAGTGTCTTAATTATTTCATTTATTACTCATCTATTTATCTATCTATCGACAATTTGTTCATGGCATCTAATAGATAATTTTATTGTCTATCATTTGGTATATACATGTATCTATTTATCTTATTCCTAAGATGAGAAATTTCACTTTATATATTATATTTTTTACAAAAAAATTGTAAAATATGATAAAAGTGTCCTAATTATTTCATTTATTACTCGTCTATTTATCTATCTACTGACAATTTGTTGATCGCATATAATAGATAATTTTATTGTCTATCTTTTGGTATATACATGTATCTTTTTATATATTTCCTAAGATGAGAAACTTCACGTTATATAATATATTTTTCGACTAAAAATAGAAAAATATGACCAAAGTGTCCCACTTTTTTTCGTTAATTACCCGTCTATTTATCTATCTATCGACAATTTGTTGATGGCATCTAATAGATAATTTTATTGTCTATCATTTGGTTTATATATGTATCTATTTATCTTATTCCTAAGATGAGAAATTCAATTTATATATTATATTTTTGACTAAAAATTGTAAAATATGACAAGTGTCTTAATTATTTCATTTATTACTCAACTATTTATCTATCTATCGACAATTTGTTAATGACATCTAATAGATAATTTTATTGTCTATCTTTTCGTATATACATGTATCAATTTATCTATTTCATAAGATGAGAAATGTCACTTTATTTTTGACAAAATTGTAAAATATGACCAAAGTATCTTTATTTATTTATTTATTACTCGTCTATTTATCTATCCATGGAAAATTTGTTGATAGCATCTAATAGATAATTTTATTGTCTATCTTTTCGTATATACATGTATCAATTTATCTATTTCCTAAGATGAGAAATTTCACTTTATATAATATATTTTTGACTAAAAATAGTAAAATATGACCAAAGTGTCCCAATTTTTCGTTAATTACTCGTCTATTTATCTATCTATCGACAATTTGTTGAAGGCATCTAATAGATAATTTTATTGTCTATCTTTTGGTATATACATGTATCTATTTATCTATTTCCTAAGATGAGAAATTTCACTTTATATATTATATTTTTGACAAAAAAATGTAAAATATGACCAAAGTGTCCCATTTCTTCATTATTTACTCGTCTATTTATCTATCTATCAACAATTTGTTCATGGCATCTATTAGATAATTTTATCGTCTATCTTTTGGTATATACATGTATCTATTTATCTATTTCTTAAGAGGAGAAAATTCACTTTATATAATATATTTTTGACTAAAAATTGTAAAATCTGACAAAAGTGTCTTAATTATTTCATTTATTACTCATCTATTTATCTATCTATCAACAATTTGTTGATGGCATCTAATAGATAATTTTATCGTCTATCTTTTTGTATATACATGTATCAATTTATCTATTTCATAAGATGAGAAATGTCACTTTATATAATATATTTTTGACTAAAAATTGTAAAATATGACCAAAGTGTCCCAATTTTTCGTTAATTACTCGTCTATTTATCTATCTATCGACAATTTGTTGATGGCATCTAATAGATAATTTTATTGTCTATATTTTGGTATATACATGTATCTATTTATCTATTTCCTAAGATGAGAAATTTCACTTTATATAATATATTTTTTACTAAAAATTGTAAAATATGACAAAAGTGTCTTACTTTTCTTGTTTATTACTCATCTATTTATCTATCTATCGACAATTTGTTGTTGGCCTCTAATAGATAAATGTATTGTCTATCTTTTGGTTTTTACATGTATCTATTTATCTTTTTCCTAAGATGAGAAATTTCACTTTATATATTATATTTTTGACAAAAAAAGGTTAAATATGACCAAAGTGTCCCATTTCTTCATTAATTACTCGTCTATTTATCTATCTATCAACAATTTGTTCATGGCATCTATTAGATAATTTTATTGTCTATCTTTTGGTATATACATGTATCTATTTATCTATTTTTTAAGAGGAGAAATTTCACTTTATATAATATATTTTTAACTAAAAATAGTAAAAAAAGACCAAAGTGTCCCACTTTTTTCGTTAATTACTCGTCTATTTATCTATCTATCGACAATTTGTTGAAGGCATCTAATAGATAATTTTATTGTCTATCTTTTCGTATATACATGTATCTATTTATCTATTTCCTAAGATGAGAAATTTCACTTTATATATTATATTTTTGACAAAAAAATGTAAAATATGACCAAAGTGTCCCATTTCTTCATTAATTACTCGTCTATTTATCTATCTATCAACAATTTGTTATGGCATCTATTAGATAATTTTATCGTCTATCTTTTGGTATATACATGTATCTATTTATCTATTTCTTAAGAGGAGAAAATTCACTTTATATAATATATTTTTGACTAAAAATTGTAAAATATGACAAAAGTGTCTTAATTATTTCATTTATTACTCATCTATTTATCTATCTATCGACAATTTGTTCATGGCATCTAATAGATAATTTTATTGTCTATCTTTTCGTATATACATGTATCAATTTATCTATTTCATAAGATGAGAAATTTCACTTTATATAATATATTTTTAACTAAAAATAGTAAAATATGACCAAAGTGTCACACTTTTTTCGTTAATTACTCGTCTATTTATCTATCTATCGACAATTTGTTGATGGCATCTAATAGATAATTTTATTGTCTATCGTTTGGTATATACATGTATCTATTTATCTTATTCCTAAGATGAGAAATTTCACTTTATATATTATATTTTTTACAAAAAAATTGTAAAATATGATAAAAGTGTCCTAATTATTTCATTTATTACTCGTCTATTTATCTATCTACTGACAATTTGTTGATCGCATATAATAGATAATTTTATTGTCTATCTTTTGGTATATACATGTATCTTTTTATATATTTCCTAAGATGAGAAACTTCACGTTATATAATATATTTTTCGACTAAAAATAGAAAAATATGACCAAAGTGTCCCACTTTTTTTCGTTAATTACCCGTCTATTTATCTATCTATCGACAATTTGTTGATGGCATCTAATAGATAATTTTATTGTCTATCATTTGGTTTATACATGTATCTATTTATCTTATTCCTAAGATGAGAAATTCAATTTATATATTATATTTTTGACTAAAAATTGTAAAATATGACAAGTGTCTTAATTATTTCATTTATTACTCAACTATTTATCTATCTATCGACAATTTGTTAATGGCATCTAATAGATAATTTTATTGTCTATCTTTTCGTATATACATGTATCAATTTATCTATTTCATAAGATGAGAAATGTCACTTTATTTTTGACAAAATTGTAAAATATGACCAAAGTGTCTTTATTTATTTATTTATTACTCGTCTATTTATCTATCCATGGAAAATTTGTTGATAGCATCTAATAGATAATTTTATTGTCTATCTTTTCGTATATACATGTATCAATTTATCTATTTCCTAAGATGAGAAATTTCACTTTATATAATATATTTTTGACTAAAAATAGTAAAATATGACCAAAGTGTCCCAATTTTTCGTTAATTACTCGTCTATTTATCTATCTATCGACAATTTGTTGAAGGCATCTAATAGATAATTTTATTGTCTATCTTTTGGTATATACATGTATCTATTTATCTATTTCCTAAGATGAGAAATTTCACTTTATATATTATATTTTTGACAAAAAAATGTAAAATATGACCAAAGTGTCCCATTTCTTCATTAATTACTCGTCTATTTATCTATCTATCAACAATTTGTTCATGGCATCTATTAGATAATTTTATCGTCTATCTTTTGGTATATACATGTATCTATTTATCTATTTCTTAAGAGGAGAAAATTCACTTTATATAATATATTTTTGACTAAAAATTGTAAAATCTGACAAAAGTGTCTTAATTATTTCATTTATTACTCATCTATTTATCTATCTATCGACAATTTGTTCATGGCATCTAATAGATAATTTTATTGTCTATCTTTTCGTATATACATGTATCAATTTATCTATTTCATAAGATGAGAAATTTCACTTTATATAATATATTTTTAACTAAAAATAGTAAAATATGACCAAAGTGTCACACTTTTTTCGTTAATTACTCGTCTATTTATCTATCTATCGACAATTTGTTGATGGCATCTAATAGATAATTTTATTGTCTATCGTTTGGTATATACATGTATCTATTTATCTTATTCCTAAGATGAGAAATTTCACTTTATATATTATATTTTTTACAAAAAAAATGTAAAATATGATAAAAGTGTCCTAATTATTTCATTTATTACTCGTCTATTTATCTATCTACCGACAATTTGTTGATCGCATTTAATAGATAATTTTATTGTCTATCTTTTGGTATATACATGTATCTTTTTATACATTTCCTATGATGAGAAACTTCACGTTATATAATATATTTTTTGACTAAAAATAGAAAAATATGACCAAAGTGTCCCACTTTTTTCGTTAATTACTCATCTATTTATCTATCTTTCGACAATTTGTTGATGGCATCTAATAGATAATTTTATTGTCTATCGTTTGGTTTATACATGTATATATTTATCTTATTCCTAAGATGAGAAATTTCACTTTATATATTATATTTTTGACTAAAAATTGTAAAATATGACAAGTGTCTTAATTATTTCATTTATTACTCAACTATTTATCTATCTATTGACAATTTGTTGATGGCATCTAATAGATAATTGTATTGTCTATCTTTTGGTTTTTACATGTATCTATTTATCTATTTCCTAAGATGAGAAATTTCACTTTATATATTATATTTTTGACCAATAAATGTAAAATATGACCAAAGTGTCCCATTTCTTTATTAATTACTCGTCTATTTATCTATCTATCAACAATTTGTTGATGGCATCTAATAGATAATTTTATCGTCTATCTTTTTGTATATACATGTATCAATTTATCTATTTCCTAAGATGAGAAATTTCACTTTATATAATATATTTTTGACTAAAAATAGTAAAATATGACAAAGTGTCTTAATTTTCTTGTTAATGACTCATCTATTTATCTATTTATCCACAATTTGTTGATGGCATCTAATAGATAATTTTATTGTCTATCTTTTGGTATATACATGTATCTATTTATCTATTTCCTAAGATGAGAAATTTCACTTTATATAATATATTTTTAACTAAAAATAGTAAAATATGACAAAAATATCTTAATTTTCTTGTTAATTACTCTTCTATTTATCTATTTATCGACAATTTGTTGATGGCAACTAATAGATAATTTTATTGTCTATCGTTTGGTTTATACATGTATCTATTTATCTTATTCCTAAGATGAGAAATTTCACTTTATATATTATATTTTTTATTAAAAATTGTAAAATATGACAAGTGTCTTAATTATTTCATTTATTACTCAACTATTTATCTATCTATCGACAATTTGTTAATGGCATCTAATAGATAATTTTATTGTCTATCTTTTGGTATATACATGTATCTATTTATCTATTTCCTAAGATGAGAAATTTCACTTTATATAATATATTTTTAACTAAAAATAAAAAAATATGACCAAAGTGTCACACTTTTTTCGTTAATTACTCGTCTATTTATCTATCTATCGACAATTTGTTGATGGCATCTAATAGATAATTTTATTGTCTATATTTTGGTATATACATGTATCTATTTATCTATTTTCTAAGATGAGAAATTTCACTTTATATAATATATTTTTTACTAAAAATTGTAAAATATGACAAAAGTGTCTTACTTTTCTTGTTTATTACTCATCTATTTATCTATCTATCGACAATTTGTTGTTGGCCTCTAATAGATAAATGTATTGTCTATCTTTTGGTTTTTACATATATCTATTTATCTTTTTCCTAAGATGAGAAATTTCACTTTATATATTATATTTTTGACAAAAAAAGGTTAAATATGACCAAAGTGTCCCATTTCTTCATTAATTACTCGTCTATTTATCTATCTATCAACAATTTGTTCATGGCATCTATTAGATAATTTTATTGTCTATCTTTTGGTATATACATGTATCTATTTATCTATTTTTTAAGAGGAGAAATTTCACTTTATATAATATATTTTTAACTAAAAATAGTAAAAAAAGACCAAAGTGTCCCACTTTTTTCGTTAATTACTCGTCTATTTATCTATCTATCGACAATTTGTTGATGGCATCTAATAGATAATTTTATTGTCTATCGTTTGGTATATACATGTATCTATTTATCTTTTTCCTAAGATGAGAAATTTCACTTTATATATTATATTTTTTACAAAAAAAATGTAAAATATGATAAAAGTGTCCTAATTATTTCATTTATTACTCGTCTATTTATCTATCTACCGACAATTTGTTGATCGCATTTAATAGATAATTTTATTGTCTATCTTTTGGTATATACATGTATCTTTTTATATATTTCCTAAGATGAGAAACTTCACGTTATATAATATATTTTTTTACTAAAAATAGAAAAATATGACCAAAGTGTCCCACTTTTTTCGTTAATTACTCGTCTATTTATCTATCTTTCTACAATTTGTTGATGGCATCTAATAGATAATTTTATTGTCTATCGTTTGGTTTATACATGTATCTATTTATCTTATTTCTAAGATGAGAAATTTCACTTTATATATTATATTTTTGACTAAAAATTGTAAAATATGACAAGTGTCTTAATTATTTCATTTATTACTCAAATATTTATCTATCTATCGACAATTTGTTAATGGCATCAAATAGATAATTTTATAGTCTATCTTTTCGTATATACATGTATCTATTCATCTATTTCCTAAGATGAGAAATTTCACTTTATATAATATATTTTTTACTAAAAATTGTAAAATATGACAAAAGTGTCTTACTTTTCTTGTTTATTACTCATCTATTTATCTATCTATCAACAATTTGTTGATGGCATCTAATAGATAATTTTATCGTCTATCTTTTGGTATATACATGTATCTATTTATCTATTTCTTAAGAGAAGAAAATTCACTTTATATAATATATTTTTTACTAAAAATTGTAAAATATGACAAAAGTGTCTTAATTATTTCATTTATTACTCATCTATTTATCTATCTATCGACAATTTGTTCATGGCATCTAATAGATAATTTTATTGTCTATCTTTTCGTATATACATGTATCAATTTATCTATTTCATAAGATGTGGAAATTTCACTTTATATAATATATTTTTAACTAAAAATAGTAAAATATGACCAAAGTGTCACACTTTTTTCGTTAATTACTCGTCTATTTATCTATCTATCGACAATTTGTTGATGGCATCTAATAGATAATTTTATTTGTTATCGTTTGGTATATACATGTATCTATTTATCTTATTCCTAAGATGAGAAATTTCACTTTATATATTATATTTTTTACAAAAAAATTGTAAAATATGATAAAAGTGTCCTAATTATTTCATTTATTACTCGTCTATTTATCTATCTACCGACAATTTGCTGATCGCATTTAATAGATAATTTTATTGTCTATCTTTTGGTATATACATGTATCTTTTTATATATTTCCTAAGATGAGAAACTTCATGTTATATAATATATTTTTCGACTAAAAATAGAAAAATATGACCAAAGTGTCCCACTTTTTTTCGTTAATTACCCGTCTATTTATCTATCTATCAACAATTTGTTCATGGCATCTATTAGATAATTTTATCGTCTATCTTTTGGTATATACATGTATCTATTTATCTATTTTTTAAGAGGAGAAAATTCACTTTATATAATATATTTTTGACTAAAAATTGTAAAATATGACAAGTGTCTTAATTATTTCATTTATTACTCATCTATTTATCTATCTATCGACAATTTGTTCATGGCATCTATTAGATAATTTTATCGTCTATCTTTTGGTATATACATGTATCTATTTATCTATTTCTTAAGAGGAGAAAATTCACTTTATATAATATATTTTTTACTAAAAATTGTAAAATATGACAAAAGTGTCTTAATTATTTCATTTATTACTCATCTATTTATCTATCTATCGACAATTTGTTCATGGCATCTAATAGATAATTTTATTGTCTATCTTTTCGTATATACATGTATCTATTTATCTTATTCCTAAGATAAGAAATTTCACTTTATATATTATATTTTTTACAAAAAAATTGTAAAATATGATAAAAGTGTCCTAATTATTTCATTTATTACTCGTCTATTTATCTATCTACCGACAATTTGTTGATCGCATATAATAGATAATTTTATTGTCTATCTTTTGGTATATACATGTATCTTTTTATATATTTCCTAAGATGAGAAACTTCATGTTATATAATATATTTTTCGACTAAAAATAGAAAAATATGACCAAAGTGTCCCACTTTTTTTCGTTAATTACCCGTCTATTTATCTATCTATCGACAATTTGTTGATGGCATCTAATAGATAATTTTATTGTCTATCGTTTGGTTTATACATGTATCTATTTATCTTATTCCTAAGATGAGAAATTCAATTTATATATTATATTTTTGACTAAAAATTGTAAAATATGACAAGTGTCTTAATTATTTCATTTATTACTCAACTATTTATCTATCTATCGACAATTTGTTAATGGCATCTAATAGATAATTTTATTGTCTATCTTTTCGTATATACATGTATCAATTTATCTATTTCATAAGATGAGAAATGTCACTTTATTTTTGACAAAATTGTAAAATATGACCAAAGTGTCTTTATTTATTCATTTATTACTCGTCTATTTATCTATCCATGGAAAATTTGTTGGTAGCATCTAATAGATAATTTTATTGTCTATCTTTTCGTATATACATGTATCAATTTATCTATTTCCTAAGATGAGAAATTTCACTTTATATAATATATTTTTGACTAAAAATAGTAAAATATGACCAAAGTGTCCCAATTTTTCGTTAATTACTCGTCTATTTATCTATCTATCGACAATTTGTTGAAGGCATCTAATAGATAATTTTATTGTCTATCTTTTCGTATATACATGTATCTATTTATCTATTTCCTAAGATGAGAAATTTCACTTTATATATTATATTTTTGACAAAAAAATGTAAAATATGACCAAAGTGTCCCATTTCTTCATTAATTACTCGTCTATTTATCTATCTATCAACAATTTGTTCATGGCATCTATTAGATAATTTTATCGTCTATCTTTTGGTATATACATGTATCTATTTATCTATTTCTTAAGAGGAGAAAATTCACTTTATATAATATATTTTTGACTAAAAATTGTAAAATATGACAAAAGTGTCTTAATTATTTCATTTATTACTCATCTATTTATCTATCTATCGACAATTTGTTCATGGCATCTAATAGATAATTTTATTGTCTATCTTTTCGTATATACATGTATCAATTTATCTATTTCATAAGATGAGAAATTTCACTTTATATAATATATTTTTAACTAAAAATAGTAAAATATGACCAAAGTGTCACATTTTTTTCGTTAATTACTCGTCTATTTATCTATCTATCGACAATTTGTTGATGGCATCTAATAGATAATTTTATTGTCTATCGTTTGGTATATACATGTATCTATTTATCTTATTCCTAAGATGAGAAATTTCACTTTATATATTTTATTTTTTACAAAAAAATTGTAAAATATGATAAAAGTGTCCTAATTATTTCATTTATTACTCGTCTATTTATCTATCTACTGACAATTTGTTGATCGCATATAATAGATAATTTTATTGTCTATCTTTTGGTATATACATGTATCTTTTTATATATTTCCTAAGATGAGAAACTTCACGTTATATAATATATTTTTCGACTAAAAATAGAAAAATATGACCAAAGTGTCCCACTTTTTTTCGTTAATTACCCGTCTATTTATCTATCTATCGACAATTTGTTGATGGCATCTAATAGATAATTTTATTGTCTATCATTTGGTTTATACATGTATCTATTTATCTTATTCCTAAGATGAGAAATTCAATTTATATATTATATTTTTGACTAAAAATTGTAAAATATGACAAGTGTCTTAATTATTTCATTTATTACTCAACTATTTATCTATCTATCGACAATTTGTTAATGGCATCTAATAGATAATTTTATTGTCTATCTTTTCGTATATACATGTATCAATTTATCTATTTCATAAGATGAGAAATGTCACTTTATTTTTGACAAAATTGTAAAATATGACCAAAGTGTCTTTATTTATTTATTTATTACTCGTCTATTTATCTATCCATGGAAAATTTGTTGATAGCATCTAATAGATAATTTTATTGTCTATCTTTTCGTATATACATGTATCAATTTATCTATTTCCTAAGATGAGAAATTTCACTTTATATAATATATTTTTGACTAAAAATAGTAAAATATGACCAAAGTGTCCCAATTTTTCGTTAATTACTCGTCTATTTATCTATCTATCGACAATTTGTTGAAGGCATCTAATAGATAATTTTATTGTCTATCTTTTGGTATATACATGTATCTATTTATCTATTTCCTAAGATGAGAAATTTCACTTTATATATTATATTTTTGACAAAAAAATGTAAAATATGACCAAAGTGTCCCATTTCTTCATTAATTACTCGTCTATTTATCTATCTATCAACAATTTGTTCATGGCATCTATTAGATAATTTTATCGTCTATCTTTTGGTATATACATGTATCTATTTATCTATTTCTTAAGAGGAGAAAATTCACTTTATATAATATATTTTTGACTAAAAATTGTAAAATCTGACAAAAGTGTCTTAATTATTTCATTTATTACTCATCTATTTATCTATCTATCGACAATTTGTTCATGGCATCTAATAGATAATTTTATTGTCTATCTTTTCGTATATACATGTATCAATTTATCTATTTCATAAGATGAGAAATTTCACTTTATATAATATATTTTTAACTAAAAATAGTAAAATATGACCAAAGTGTCACACTTTTTTCGTTAATTACTCGTCTATTTATCTATCTATCGACAATTTGTTGATGGCATCTAATAGATAATTTTATTGTCTATCGTTTGGTATATACATGTATCTATTTATCTTATTCCTAAGATGAGAAATTTCACTTTATATATTATATTTTTTACAAAAAAAATGTAAAATATGATAAAAGTGTCCTAATTATTTCATTTATTACTCGTCTATTTATCTATCTACCGACAATTTGTTGATCGCATTTAATAGATAATTTTATTGTCTATCTTTTGGTATATACATGTATCTTTTTATACATTTCCTATGATGAGAAACTTCACGTTATATAATATATTTTTTGACTAAAAATAGAAAAATATGACCAAAGTGTCCCACTTTTTTCGTTAATTACTCATCTATTTATCTATCTTTCGACAATTTGTTGATGGCATCTAATAGATAATTTTATTGTCTATCGTTTGGTTTATACATGTATATATTTATCTTATTCCTAAGATGAGAAATTTCACTTTATATATTATATTTTTGACTAAAAATTGTAAAATATGACAAGTGTCTTAATTATTTCATTTATTACTCAACTATTTATCTATCTATTGACAATTTGTTGATGGCATCTAATAGATAATTGTATTGTCTATCTTTTGGTTTTTACATGTATCTATTTATCTATTTCCTAAGATGAGAAATTTCACTTTATATATTATATTTTTGACCAATAAATGTAAAATATGACCAAAGTGTCCCATTTCTTTATTAATTACTCGTCTATTTATCTATCTATCAACAATTTGTTGATGGCATCTAATAGATAATTTTATCGTCTATCTTTTTGTATATACATGTATCAATTTATCTATTTCCTAAGATGAGAAATTTCACTTTATATAATATATTTTTGACTAAAAATAGTAAAATATGACAAAGTGTCTTAATTTTCTTGTTAATGACTCATCTATTTATCTATTTATCCACAATTTGTTGATGGCATCTAATAGATAATTTTATTGTCTATCTTTTGGTATATACATGTATCTATTTATCTATTTCCTAAGATGAGAAATTTCACTTTATATAATATATTTTTAACTAAAAATAGTAAAATATGACAAAAATATCTTAATTTTCTTGTTAATTACTCTTCTATTTATCTATTTATCGACAATTTGTTGATGGCAACTAATAGATAATTTTATTGTCTATCGTTTGGTTTATACATGTATCTATTTATCTTATTCCTAAGATGAGAAATTTCACTTTATATATTATATTTTTTATTAAAAATTGTAAAATATGACAAGTGTCTTAATTATTTCATTTATTACTCAACTATTTATCTATCTATCGACAATTTGTTAATGGCATCTAATAGATAATTTTATTGTCTATCTTTTGGTATATACATGTATCTATTTATCTATTTCCTAAGATGAGAAATTTCACTTTATATAATATATTTTTAACTAAAAATAGTAAAATATGACCAAAGTGTCACACTTTTTTCGTTAATTACTCGTCTATTTATCTATCTATCGACAATTTGTTGATGGCATCTAATAGATAATTTTATTGTCTATATTTTGGTATATACATGTATCTATTTATCTATTTTCTAAGATGAGAAATTTCACTTTATATAATATATTTTTTACTAAAAATTGTAAAATATGACAAAAGTGTCTTACTTTTCTTGTTTATTACTCATCTATTTATCTATCTATCGACAATTTGTTGTTGGCCTCTAATAGATAAATGTATTGTCTATCTTTTGGTTTTTACATATATCTATTTATCTTTTTCCTAAGATGAGAAATTTCACTTTATATATTATATTTTTGACAAAAAAAGGTTAAATATGACCAAAGTGTCCCATTTCTTCATTAATTACTCGTCTATTTATCTATCTATCAACAATTTGTTCATGGCATCTATTAGATAATTTTATTGTCTATCTTTTGGTATATACATGTATCTATTTATCTATTTTTTAAGAGGAGAAATTTCACTTTATATAATATATTTTTAACTAAAAATAGTAAAAAAAGACCAAAGTGTCCCACTTTTTTCGTTAATTACTCGTCTATTTATCTATCTATCGACAATTTGTTGATGGCATCTAATAGATAATTTTATTGTCTATCGTTTGGTATATACATGTATCTATTTATCTTTTTCCTAAGATGAGAAATTTCACTTTATATATTATATTTTTTACAAAAAAAATGTAAAATATGATAAAAGTGTCCTAATTATTTCATTTATTACTCGTCTATTTATCTATCTACCGACAATTTGTTGATCGCATTTAATAGATAATTTTATTGTCTATCTTTTGGTATATACATGTATCTTTTTATATATTTCCTAAGATGAGAAACTTCACGTTATATAATATATTTTTTTACTAAAAATAGAAAAATATGACCAAAGTGTCCCACTTTTTTCGTTAATTACTCGTCTATTTATCTATCTTTCTACAATTTGTTGATGGCATCTAATAGATAATTTTATTGTCTATCGTTTGGTTTATACATGTATCTATTTATCTTATTTCTAAGATGAGAAATTTCACTTTATATATTATATTTTTGACTAAAAATTGTAAAATATGACAAGTGTCTTAATTATTTCATTTATTACTCAAATATTTATCTATCTATCGACAATTTGTTAATGGCATCAAATAGATAATTTTATTGTCTATCTTTTCGTATATACATGTATCTATTCATCTATTTCCTAAGATGAGAAATTTCACTTTATATAATATATTTTTTACTAAAAATTGTAAAATATGACAAAAGTGTCTTACTTTTCTTGTTTATTACTCATCTATTTATCTATCTATCAACAATTTGTTGATGGCATCTAATAGATAATTTTATCGTCTATCTTTTGGTATATACATGTATCTATTTATCTATTTCTTAAGAGAAGAAAATTCACTTTATATAATATATTTTTTACTAAAAATTGTAAAATATGACAAAAGTGTCTTAATTATTTCATTTATTACTCATCTATTTATCTATCTATCGACAATTTGTTCATGGCATCTAATAGATAATTTTATTGTCTATCTTTTCGTATATACATGTATCAATTTATCTATTTCATAAGATGTGGAAATTTCACTTTATATAATATATTTTTAACTAAAAATAGTAAAATATGACCAAAGTGTCACACTTTTTTCGTTAATTACTCGTCTATTTATCTATCTATCGACAATTTGTTGATGGCATCTAATAGATAATTTTATTTGTTATCGTTTGGTATATACATGTATCTATTTATCTTATTCCTAAGATGAGAAATTTCACTTTATATATTATATTTTTTACAAAAAAATTGTAAAATATGATAAAAGTGTCCTAATTATTTCATTTATTACTCGTCTATTTATCTATCTACCGACAATTTGCTGATCGCATTTAATAGATAATTTTATTGTCTATCTTTTGGTATATACATGTATCTTTTTATATATTTCCTAAGATGAGAAACTTCATGTTATATAATATATTTTTCGACTAAAAATAGAAAAATATGACCAAAGTGTCCCACTTTTTTTCGTTAATTACCCGTCTATTTATCTATCTATCAACAATTTGTTCATGGCATCTATTAGATAATTTTATCGTCTATCTTTTGGTATATACATGTATCTATTTATCTATTTTTTAAGAGGAGAAAATTCACTTTATATAATATATTTTTGACTAAAAATTGTAAAATATGACAAGTGTCTTAATTATTTCATTTATTACTCATCTATTTATCTATCTATCGACAATTTGTTCATGGCATCTATTAGATAATTTTATCGTCTATCTTTTGGTATATACATGTATCTATTTATCTATTTCTTAAGAGGAGAAAATTCACTTTATATAATATATTTTTTACTAAAAATTGTAAAATATGACAAAAGTGTCTTAATTATTTCATTTATTACTCATCTATTTATCTATCTATCGACAATTTGTTCATGGCATCTAATAGATAATTTTATTGTCTATCTTTTCGTATATACATGTATCTATTTATCTTATTCCTAAGATAAGAAATTTCACTTTATATATTATATTTTTTACAAAAAAATTGTAAAATATGATAAAAGTGTCCTAATTATTTCATTTATTACTCGTCTATTTATCTATCTACCGACAATTTGTTGATCGCATATAATAGATAATTTTATTGTCTATCTTTTGGTATATACATGTATCTTTTTATATATTTCCTAAGATGAGAAACTTCATGTTATATAATATATTTTTCGACTAAAAATAGAAAAATATGACCAAAGTGTCCCACTTTTTTTCGTTAATTACCCGTCTATTTATCTATCTATCGACAATTTGTTGATGGCGTCTAATAGATAATTTTATTGTCTATCGTTTGGTTTATACATGTATCTATTTATCTTATTCCTAAGATGAGAAATTCAATTTATATATTATATTTTTGACTAAAAATTGTAAAATATGACAAGTGTCTTAATTATTTCATTTATTACTCAACTATTTATCTATCTATCGACAATTTGTTAATGGCATCTAATAGATAATTTTATTGTCTATCTTTTCGTATATACATGTATCAATTTATCTATTTCATAAGATGAGAAATGTCACTTTATTTTTGACAAAATTGTAAAATATGACCAAAGTGTCTTTATTTATTCATTTATTACTCGTCTATTTATCTATCCATGGAAAATTTGTTGATAGCATCTAATAGATAATTTTATTGTCTATCTTTTCGTATATACATGTATCAATTTATCTATTTCCTAAGATGAGAAATTTCACTTTATATAATATATTTTTGACTAAAAATAGTAAAATATGACCAAAGTGTCCCAATTTTTCGTTAATTACTCGTCTATTTATCTATCTATCGACAATTTGTTGAAGGCATCTAATAGATAATTTTATTGTCTATCTTTTGGTATATACATGTATCTATTTATCTATTTCCTAAGATGAGAAATTTCACTTTATATATTATATTTTTGACAAAAAAATGTAAAATATGACCAAAGTGTCCCATTTCTTCATTAATTACTCGTCTATTTATCTATCTATCAACAATTTGTTCATGGCATCTATTAGATAATTTTATCGTCTATCTTTTGGTATATACATGTATCTATTTATCTATTTCTTAAGAGGAGAAAATTCACTTTATATAATATATTTTTGACTAAAAATTGTAAAATATGACAAAAGTGTCTTAATTATTTCATTTATTACTCATCTATTTATCTATCTATCGACAATTTGTTCATGGCATCTAATAGATAATTTTATTGTCTATCTTTTCGTATATACATGTATCAATTTATCTATTTCATAAGATGAGAAATTTCACTTTATATAATATATTTTTAACTAAAAATAGTAAAATATGACCAAAGTGTCACACTTTTTTCGTTAATTACTCGTCTATTTATCTATCTATCGACAATTTGTTGATGGCATCTAATAGATAATTTTATTGTCTATCGTTTGGTATATACATGTATCTATTTATCTTATTCCTAAGATGAGAAATTTCACTTTATATATTTTATTTTTTACAAAAAAATTGTAAAATATGATAAAAGTGTCCTAATTATTTCATTTATTACTCGTCTATTTATCTATCTACTGACAATTTGTTGATCGCATATAATAGATAATTTTATTGTCTATCTTTTGGTATATACATGTATCTTTTTATATATTTCCTAAGATGAAAAACTTCACGTTATATAATATATTTTTCGACTAAAAATAGAAAAATATGACCAAAGTGTCCCACTTTTTTTCGTTAATTACCCGTCTATTTATCTATCTATCGACAATTTGTTGATGGCATCTAATAGATAATTTTATTGTCTATCATTTGGTTTATACATGTATCTATTTATCTTATTCCTAAGATGAGAAATTCAATTTATATATTATATTTTTGACTAAAAATTGTAAAATATGACAAGTGTCTTAATTATTTCATTTATTACTCAACTATTTATCTATCTATCGACAATTTGTTAATGGCATCTAATAGATACTTTTATTGTCTATCTTTTCGTATATACATGTATCAATTTATCTATTTCATAAGATGAGAAATGTCACTTTATTTTTGACAAAATTGTAAAATATGACCAAAGTGTCTTTATTTATTTATTTATTACTCGTCTATTTATCTATCCATGGAAAATTTGTTGATAGCATCTAATAGATAATTTTATTGTCTATCTTTTCGTATATACATGTATCAATTTATCTATTTCCTAAGATGAGAAATTTCACTTTATATAATATATTTTTGACTAAAAATAGTAAAATATGACCAAAGTGTCCCAATTTTTCGTTAATTACTCGTCTATTTATCTATCTATCGACAATTTGTTGAAGGCATCTAATAGATAATTTTATTGTCTATCTTTTGGTATATACATGTATCTATTTATCTATTTCCTAAGATGAGAAATTTCACTTTATATATTATATTTTTGACAAAAAAATGTAAAATATGACCAAAGTGTCCCATTTCTTCATTAATTACTCGTCTATTTATCTATCTATCAACAATTTGTTGATCGCATTTAATAGATAATTTTATTGTCTATCTTTTGGTATATACATGTATCTTTTTATATATTTCCTTAGATGAGAAACTTCACGTTATATAATATATTTTTTTACTAAAAATAGAAAAATATGACCAAAGTGTCCCACTTTTTTCGTTAATTACTCGTCTATTTATCTATCTTTCTACAATTTGTTGATGGCATCTAATAGATAATTTTATTGTCTATCGTTTGGTTTATACATGTATCTATTTATCTTATTTCTAAGATGAGAAATTTCACTTTATATATTATATTTTTGACTAAAAATTGTAAAATATGACAAGTGTCTTAATTATTTCATTTATTACTCAAATATTTATCTATCTATCGACAATTTGTTAATGGCATCAAATAGATAATTTTATTGTCTATCTTTTCGTATATACATGTATCTATTCATCTATTTCCTAAGATGAGAAATTTCACTTTATATAATATATTTTTTACTAAAAATTGTAAAATATGACAAAAGTGTCTTACTTTTCTTGTTTATTACTCATCTATTTATCTATCTATCAACAATTTGTTGATGGCATCTAATAGATAATTTTATCGTCTATCTTTTGGTATATACATGTATCTATTTATCTATTTCTTAAGAGATGAAAATTCACTTTATATAATATATTTTTTACTAAAAATTGTAAAATATGACAAAAGTGTCTTAATTATTTCATTTATTACTCATCTATTTATCTATCTATCGACAATTTGTTCATGGCATCTAATAGATAATTTTATTGTCTATCTTTTCGTATATACATGTATCAATTTATCTATTTCATAAGATGTGGAAATTTCACTTTATATAATATATTTTTAACTAAAAATAGTAAAATATGACCAAAGTGTCACACTTTTTTCGTTAATTACTCGTCTATTTATCTATCTATCGACAATTTGTTGATGGCATCTAATAGATAATTTTATTTGTTATCGTTTGGTATATACATGTATCTATTTATCTTATTCCTAAGATGAGAAATTTCACTTTATATATTATATTTTTTACAAAAAAATTGTAAAATATGATAAAAGTGTCCTAATTATTTCATTTATTACTCGTCTATTTATCTATCTACCGACAATTTGTTGATCGCATTTAATAGATAATTTTATTGTCTATCTTTTGGTATATACATGTATCTTTTTATATATTTCCTAAGATGAGAAACTTCATGTTATATAATATATTTTTCGACTAAAAATAGAAAAATATGACCAAAGTGTCCCACTTTTTTTCGTTAATTACCCGTCTATTTATCTATCTATCAACAATTTGTTCATGGCATCTATTAGATAATTTTATCGTCTATCTTTTGGTATATACATGTATCTATTTATCTATTTTTTAAGAGGAGAAAATTCACTTTATATAATATATTTTTGACTAAAAATTGTAAAATATGACAAGTGTCTTAATTATTTCATTTATTACTCATCTATTTATCTATCTATCGACAATTTGTTCATGGCATCTATTAGATAATTTTATCGTCTATCTTTTGGTATATACATGTATCTATTTATCTATTTCTTAAGAGGAGAAAATTCACTTTATATAATATATTTTTTACTAAAAATTGTAAAATATGACAAAAGTGTCTTAATTATTTCATTTATTACTCATCTATTTATCTATCTATCGACAATTTGTTCATGGCATCTAATAGATAATTTTATTGTCTATCTTTTCGTATATACATGTATCTATTTATCTTATTCCTAAGATAAGAAATTTCACTTTATATATTATATTTTTTACAAAAAAATTGTAAAATATGATAAAAGTGTCCTAATTATTTCATTTATTACTCGTCTATTTATCTATCTACCGACAATTTGTTGATCGCATATAATAGATAATTTTATTGTCTATCTTTTGGTATATACATGTATCTTTTTATATATTTCCTAAGATGAGAAACTTCATGTTATATAATATATTTTTCGACTAAAAATAGAAAAATATGACCAAAGTGTCCCACTTTTTTTCGTTAATTACCCGTCTATTTATCTATCTATCGACAATTTGTTGATGGCATCTAATAGATAATTTTATTGTCTATCGTTTGGTTTATACATGTATCTATTTATCTTATTCCTAAGATGAGAAATTCAATTTATATATTATATTTTTGACTAAAAATTGTAAAATATGACAAGTGTCTTAATTATTTCATTTATTACTCAACTATTTATCTATCTATCGACAATTTGTTAATGGCATCTAATAGATAATTTTATTGTCTATCTTTTCGTATATACATGTATCAATTTATCTATTTCATAAGATGAGAAATGTCACTTTATTTTTGACAAAATTGTAAAATATGACCAAAGTGTCTTTATTTATTCATTTATTACTCGTCTATTTATCTATCCATGGAAAATTTGTTGATAGCATCTAATAGATAATTTTATTGTCTATCTTTTCGTATATACATGTATCAATTTATCTATTTCCTAAGATGAGAAATTTCACTTTATATAATATATTTTTGACTAAAAATAGTAAAATATGACCAAAGTGTCCCAATTTTTCGTTAATTACTCGTCTATTTATCTATCTATCGACAATTTGTTGAAGGCATCTAATAGATAATTTTATTGTCTATCTTTTCGTATATATATGTATCTATTTATCTATTTCCTAAGATGAGAAATTTCACTTTATATATTATATTTTTGACAAAAAAATGTAAAATATGACCAAAGTGTCCCATTTCTTCATTAATTACTCGTCTATTTATCTATCTATCAACAATTTGTTCATGGCATCTATTAGATAATTTTATCGTCTATCTTTTGGTATATACATGTATCTATTTATCTATTTCTTAAGAGGAGAAAATTCACTTTATATAATATATTTTTGACTAAAAATTGTAAAATATGACAAAAGTGTCTTAATTATTTCATTTATTACTCATCTATTTAACTATCTATCGACAATTTGTTCATGGCATCTAATAGATAATTTTATTGTCTATCTTTTCGTATATACATGTATCAATTTATCTATTTCATAAGATGAGAAATTTCACTTTATATAATATATTTTTAACTAAAAATAGTAAAATATGACCAAAGTGTCACACTTTTTTCGTTAATTACTCGTCTATTTATCTATCTATCGACAATTTGTTGATGGCATCTAATAGATAATTTTATTGTCTATCGTTTGGTATATACATGTATCTATTTATCTTATTCCTAAGATGAGAAATTTCACTTTATATATTTTATTTTTTACAAAAAAATTGTAAAATATGATAAAAGTGTCCTAATTATTTCATTTATTACTCGTCTATTTATCTATCTACTGACAATTTGTTGATCGCATATAATAGATAATTTTATTGTCTATCTTTTGGTATATACATGTATCTTTTTATATATTTCCTAAGATGAGAAACTTCACGTTATATAATATATTTTTCGACTAAAAATAGAAAAATATGACCAAAGTGTCCCACTTTTTTTCGTTAATTACCCGTCTATTTATCTATCTATCGACAATTTGTTGATGGCATCTAATAGATAATTTTATTGTCTATCATTTGGTTTATACATGTATCTATTTATCTTATTCCTAAGATGAGAAATTCAATTTATATATTATATTTTTGACTAAAAATTGTAAAATATGACAAGTGTCTTAATTATTTCATTTATTACTCAACTATTTATCTATCTATCGACAATTTGTTAATGGCATCTAATAGATACTTTTATTGTCTATCTTTTCGTATATACATGTATCAATTTATCTATTTCATAAGATGAGAAATGTCACTTTATTTTTGACAAAATTGTAAAATATGACCAAAGTGTCTTTATTTATTTATTTATTACTCGTCTATTTATCTATCCATGGAAAATTTGTTGATAGCATCTAATAGATAATTTTATTGTCTATCTTTTCGTATATACATGTATCAATTTATCTATTTCCTAAGATGAGAAATTTCACTTTATATAATATATTTTTGACTAAAAATAGTAAAATATGACCAAAGTGTCCCAATTTTTCGTTAATTACTCGTCTATTTATCTATCTATCGACAATTTGTTGAAGGCATCTAATAGATAATTTTATTGTCTATCTTTTGGTATATACATGTATATATTTATCTATTTCCTAAGATGAGAAATTTCACTTTATATATTATATTTTTGACAAAAAAATGTAAAATATGACCAAAGTGTCCCATTTCTTCATTAATTACTCGTCTATTTATCTATCTATCAACAATTTGTTCATGGCATCTATTAGATAATTTTATCGTCTATCTTTTGGTATATACATGTATCTATTTATCTATTTCTTAAGAGGAGAAAATTCACTTTATATAATATATTTTTGACTAAAAATTGTAAAATATGACAAGTGTCTTAATTATTTCATTTATTACTCATCTATTTATCTATCTATCGACAATTTGTTCATGGCATCTAATAGATAATTTTATTGTCTATCTTTTGGTATATACATGTATCTATTTATCTATTTCCTAAGATGAGAAATTTCACTTTATATATTATATTTTTGACAAAAAAATGTAAAATATGACCAAAGTGTCCCATTTCTTCATTAATTACTCGTCTATTTATCTATCTATCAACAATTTGTTCATGGCATCTATTAGATAATTTTATCGTCTATCTTTTGGTATATACATGTATCTATTTATCTATTTCTTAAGATGAGAAATTTCACTTTATATAATATATTTTTAACTAAAAATAGTAAAATATGACCAAAGTGTCACACTTTTTTCGTTAATTACTCGTCTATTTATCTATCTATCGACAATTTGTTGATGGCATCTAATAGATAATTTTATTGTCTATCGTTTGGTATATACATGTATCTATTTATCTTATTCCTAAGATGAGAAATTTCACTTTATATATTTTATTTTTTACAAAAAAATTGTAAAATATGATAAAAGTGTCCTAATTATTTCATTTATTACTCGTCTATTTATCTATCTACTGACAATTTGTTGATCGCATATAATAGATAATTTTATTGTCTATCTTTTGGTATATACATGTATCTTTTTATATATTTCCTAAGATGAGAAACTTCACGTTATATAATATATTTTTCGACTAAAAATAGAAAAATATGACCAAAGTGTCCCACTTTTTTTCGTTAATTACCCGTCTATTTATCTATCTATCGACAATTTGTTGATGGCATCTAATAGATAATTTTATTGTCTATCATTTGGTTTATACATGTATCTATTTATCTTATTCCTAAGATGAGAAATTCAATTTATATATTATATTTTTGACTAAAAATTGTAAAATATGACAAGTGTCTTAATTATTTCATTTATTACTCAACTATTTATCTATCTATCGACAATTTGTTAATGGCATCTAATAGATACTTTTATTGTCTATCTTTTCGTATATACATGTATCAATTTATCTATTTCATAAGATGAGAAATGTCACTTTATTTTTGACAAAATTGTAAAATATGACCAAAGTGTCTTTATTTATTTATTTATTACTCGTCTATTTATCTATCCATGGAAAATTTGTTGATAGCATCTAATAGATAATTTTATTGTCTATCTTTTCGTATATACATGTATCAATTTATCTATTTCCTAAGATGAGAAATTTCACTTTATATAATATATTTTTGACTAAAAATAGTAAAATATGACCAAAGTGTCCCAATTTTTCGTTAATTACTCGTCTATTTATCTATCTATCGACAATTTGTTGAAGGCATCTAATAGATAATTTTATTGTCTATCTTTTGGTATATACATGTATATATTTATCTATTTCCTAAGATGAGAAATTTCACTTTATATATTATATTTTTGACAAAAAAATGTAAAATATGACCAAAGTGTCCCATTTCTTCATTAATTACTCGTCTATTTATCTATCTATCAACAATTTGTTCATGGCATCTATTAGATAATTTTATCGTCTATCTTTTGGTATATACATGTATCTATTTATCTATTTCTTAAGAGGAGAAAATTCACTTTATATAATATATTTTTGACTAAAAATTGTAAAATATGACAAGTGTCTTAATTATTTCATTTATTACTCATCTATTTATCTATCTATCGACAATTTGTTCATGGCATCTAATAGATAATTTTATTGTCTATCTTTTGGTATATACATGTATCTATTTATCTATTTCCTAAGATGAGAAATTTCACTTTATATATTATATTTTTGACAAAAAAATGTAAAATATGACCAAAGTGTCCCATTTCTTCATTAATTACTCGTCTATTTATCTATCTATCAACAATTTGTTCATGGCATCTATTAGATAATTTTATCGTCTATCTTTTGGTATATACATGTATCTATTTATCTATTTCTTAAGAGGAGAAAATTCACTTTATATAATATATTTTTTACTAAAAATTGTAAAATATGACAAAAGTGTCTTAATTATTTCATTTATTACTCATCTATTTATCTATCTATCGACAATTTGTTCATGGCATCTAATAGATAATTTTATTGTCTATCTTTTCGTATATACATGTATCTATTTATCTTATTCCTAAGATAAGAAATTTCACTTTATATATTATATTTTTTACAAAAAAATTGTAAAATATGATAAAAGTGTCCTAATTATTTCATTTATTACTCGTCTATTTATCTATCTACCGACAATTTGTTGATCGCATATAATAGATAATTTTATTGTCTATCTTTTGGTATATACATGTATCTTTTTATATATTTCCTAAGATGAGAAACTTCATGTTATATAATATATTTTTCGACTAAAAATAGAAAAATATGACCAAAGTGTCCCACTTTTTTTCGTTAATTACCCGTCTATTTATCTATCTATCGACAATTTGTTGATGGCATCTAATAGATAATTTTATTGTCTATCGTTTGGTTTATACATGTATCTATTTATCTTATTCCTAAGATGAGAAATTCAATTTATATAATATATTTTTGACTAAAAATTGTAAAATATGACAAGTGTCTTAATTATTTCATTTATTACTCAACTATTTATCTATCTATCGACAATTTGTTAATGGCATCTAATAGATAATTTTATTGTCTATCTTTTCGTATATACATGTATCAATTTATATATTTCATAAGATGAGAAATGTCACTTTATTTTTGACAAAATTGTAAAATATGACCAAAGTGTCTTTATTTATTCATTTATTACTCGTCTATTTATCTATCCATGGAAAATTTGTTGATAGCATCTAATAGATAATTTTATTGTCTATCTTTTCGTATATACATGTATCAATTTATCTATTTCCTAAGATGAGAAATTTCACTTTATATAATATATTTTTGACTAAAAATAGTAAAATATGACCAAAGTGTCCCAATTTTTCGTTAATTACTCGTCTATTTATCTATCTATCGACAATTTGTTGAAGGCATCTAATAGATAATTTTATTGTCTATCTTTTCGTATATACATGTATCTATTTATCTATTTCCTAAGATGAGAAATTTCACTTTATATATTATATTTTTGACAAAAAAATGTAAAATATGACCAAAGTGTCCCATTTCTTCATTAATTACTCGTCTATTTATCTATCTATCAACAATTTGTTCAGGGCATCTATTAGATAATTTTATCGTCTATCTTTTGGTATATACATGTATCTATTTATCTATTTCTTAAGAGGAGAAAATTCACTATATATAATATATTTTTGACTAAAAGTTGTAAAATATGACAAAAGTGTCTTAATTATTTCATTTATTACTCATCTATTTATCTATCTATCGACAATTTGTTCATGGCATCTAATAGATAATTTTATTGTCTATCTTTTCGTATATACATGTATCAATTTATCTATTTCATAAGATGAGAAATTTCACTTTATATAATATATTTTTAACTAAAAATAGTAAAATATGACCAAAGTGTCACACTTTTTTCGTTAATTACTCGTCTATTTATCTATCTATCGACAATTTGTTGATGGCATCTAATAGATAATTTTATTGTCTATCATTTGGTATATACATGTATCTATTTATCTTATTCCTAAGATGAGAAATTTCACTTTATATATTATATTTTTTACAAAAAAATTGTAAAATATGATAAAAGTGTCCTAATTATTTCATTTATTACTCGTCTATTTATCTATCTACTGACAATTTGTTGATCGCATATAATAGAAAATTTTATTGTCTATCTTTTGGTATATACATGTATCTTTTTATATATTTCCTAAGATGAGAAACTTCACGTTATATAATATATTTTTCGACTAAAAATAGAAAAATATGACCAAAGTGTCCCACTTTTTTTCGTTAATTACCCGTCTATTTATCTATCTATCGACAATTTGTTGATGGCATCTAATAGATAATTTTATTGTCTATCTTTTGGTATATACATGTATCTATTTATCTATTTCCTAAGATGAGAAATTTCACTTTATATATTATATTTTTGACAAAAAAATGTAAAATATGACCAAAGTGTCCCATTTCTTCATTAATTACTCATCTATTTATCTATCTTTCGACAATTTGTTGATGGCATCTAATAGATAATTTTATTGTCTATCGTTTGGTTTATACATGTATATATTTATCTTATTCCTAAGATGAGAAATTTCACTTTATATATTATATTTTTGACTAAAAATTGTAAAATATGACAAGTGTCTTAATTATTTCATTTATTACTCAACTATTTATCTATCTATTGACAATTTGTTGATGGCATCTAATAGATAATTGTATTGTCTATCTTTTGGTTTTTACATGTATCTATTTATCTATTTCCTAAGATGAGAAATTTCACTTTATATATTATATTTTTGACCAATAAATGTAAAATATGACCAAAGTGTCCCATTTTTTTATTAATTACTCGTCTATTTATCTATCTATCAACAATTTGTTGATGGCATCTAATAGATAATTTTATCGTCTATCTTTTTGTATATACATGTATCAATTTATCTATTTCCTAAGATGAGAAATTTCACTTTATATAATATATTTTTGACTAAAAATAGTAAAATATGACAAAGTGTCTTAATTTTCTTGTTAATGACTCATCTATTTATCTATTTATCCACAATTTGTTGATGGCATCTAATAGATAATTTTATTGTCTATCTTTTGGTATATACATGTATCTATTTATCTATTTCCTAAGATGAGAAATTTCACTTTATATAATATATTTTTAACTAAAAATAGTAAAATATGACAAAAATATCTTAATTTTCTTGTTAATTACTCTTCTATTTATCTATTTATCGACAATTTGTTGATGGCAACTAATAGATAATTTTATTGTCTATCGTTTGGTTTATACATGTATCTATTTATCTTATTCCTAAGATGAGAAATTTCACTTTATATATTATATTTTTGATTAAAAATTGTAAAATATGACAAGTGTCTTAATTATTTCATTTATTACTCAACTATTTATCTATCTATCGACAATTTGTTAATGGCATCTAATAGATAATTTTATTGTCTATCTTTTCGTATATACATGTATCAATTTATCTATTTCATAAGATGAGAAATGTCACTTTATATAATATATTTTTGACTAAAAATTGTAAAATATGACCAAAGTGTCCCAATTTTTCGTTAATTACTCGTCTATTTATCTATCTATCGACAATTTGTTGATGGCATCTAATAGATAATTTTATTGTCTATATTTTGGTATATACATGTATCTATTTATCTATTTCCTAAGATGAGAAATTTCACTTTATATAATATATTTTTTACTAAAAATTGTAAAATATGACAAAAGTGTCTTACTTTTCTTGTTTATTACTCATCTATTTATCTATCTATCGACAATTTGTTGTTGGCCTCTAATAGATAAATGTATTGTCTATCTTTTGGTTTTTACATGTATCTATTTATCTTTTTCCTAAGATGAGAAATTTCACTTTATATATTATATTTTTGACAAAAAAAGGTTAAATATGACCAAAGTGTCCCATTTCTTCATTAATTACTCGTCTATTTATCTATCTATCAACAATTTGTTCATGGCATCTATTAGATAATTTTATTGTCTATCTTTTGGTATATACATGTATCTATTTATCTATTTTTTAAGAGGAGAAATTTCACTTTATATAATATATTTTTAACTAAAAATAGTAAAAAAAGACCAAAGTGTCCCACTTTTTTCGTTAATTACTCGTCTATTTATCTATCTATCGACAATTTGTTGAAGGCATCTAATAGATAATTTTATTGTCTATCTTTTCGTATATACATGTATCTATTTATCTATTTCCTAAGATGAGAAATTTCACTTTATATATTATATTTTTGACAAAAAAATGTAAAATATGACCAAAGTGTCCCATTTCTTCATTAATTACTCGTCTATTTATCTATCTATCAACAATTTGTTCATGGCATCTATTAGATAATTTTATCGTCTATCTTTTGGTATATACATGTATCTATTTATCTATTTCTTAAGAGGAGAAAATTCACTTTATATAATATATTTTTGACTAAAAATTGTAAAATATGACAAAAGTGTCTTAATTATTTCATTTATTACTCATCTATTTATCTATCTATCGACAATTTGTTCATGGCATCTAATAGATAATTTTATTGTCTATCTTTTCGTATATACATGTATCAATTTATCTATTTCATAAGATGAGAAATTTCACTTTATATAATATATTTTTAACTAAAAATAGTAAAATATGACCAAAGTGTCACACTTTTTTCGTTAATTACTCGTCTATTTATCTATCTATCGACAATTTGTTGATGGCATCTAATAGATAATTTTATTGTCTATCGTTTGGTATATACATGTATCTATTTATCTTATTCCTAAGATGAGAAATTTCACTTTATATATTATATTTTTTACAAAAAAATTGTAAAATATGATAAAAGTGTCCTAATTATTTCATTTATTACTCGTCTATTTATCTATCTACTGACAATTTGTTGATCGCATATAATAGATAATTTTATTGTCTATCTTTTGGTATATACATGTATCTTTTTATATATTTCCTAAGATGAGAAACTTCACGTTATATAATATATTTTTCGACTAAAAATAGAAAAATATGACCAAAGTGTCCCACTTTTTTTCGTTAATTACCCGTCTATTTATCTATCTATCGACAATTTGTTGATGGCATCTAATAGATAATTTTATTGTCTATCATTTGGTTTATACATGTATCTATTTATCTTATTCCTAAGATGAGAAATTCAATTTATATATTATATTTTTGACTAAAAATTGTAAAATATGACAAGTGTCTTAATTATTTCATTTATTACTCAACTATTTATCTATCTATCGACAATTTGTTAATGGCATCTAATAGATAATTTTATTGTCTATCTTTTCGTATATACATGTATCAATTTATCTATTTCATAAGATGAGAAATGTCACTTTATTTTTGACAAAATTGTAAAATATGACCAAAGTGTCTTTATTTATTTATTTATTACTCGTCTATTTATCTATCCATGGAAAATTTGTTGATAGCATCTAATAGATAATTTTATTGTCTATCTTTTCGTATATACATGTATCAATTTATCTATTTCCTAAGATGAGAAATTTCACTTTATATAATATATTTTTGACTAAAAATAATAAAATATGACCAAAGTGTCCCAATTTTTCGTTAATTACTCGTCTATTTATCTATCTATCGACAATTTGTTGAAGGCATCTAATAGATAATTTTATTGTCTATCTTTTGGTATATACATGTATCTATTTATCTATTTCCTAAGATGAGAAATTTCACTTTATATATTATATTTTTGACAAAAAAATGTAAAATATGACCAAAGTGTCCCATTTCTTCATTAATTACTCGTCTATTTATCTATCTATCAACAATTTGTTCATGGCATCTATTAGATAATTTTATCGTCTATCTTTTGGTATATACATGTATCTATTTATCTATTTCTTAAGAGGAGAAAATTCACTTTATATAATATATTTTTGACTAAAAATTGTAAAATCTGACAAAAGTGTCTTAATTATTTCATTTATTACTCATCTATTTATCTATCTATCGACAATTTGTTCATGGCATCTAATAGATAATTTTATTGTCTATCTTTTCATATATACATGTATCAATTTATCTATTTCATAAGATGAGAAATTTCACTTTATATAATATATTTTTAACTAAAAATAGTAAAATATGACCAAAGTGTCACACTTTTTTCGTTAATTACTCGTCTATTTATCTATCTATCGACAATTTGTTGATGGCATCTAATAGATAATTTTATTGTCTATCGTTTGGTATATACATGTATCTATTTATCTTATTCCTAAGATGAGAAATTTCACTTTATATATTATATTTTTTACAAAAAAAATGTAAAATATGATAAAAGTGTCCTAATTATTTCATTTATTACTCGTCTATTTATCTATCTACCGACAATTTGTTGATCGCATTTAATAGATAATTTTATTGTCTATCTTTTGGTATATACATGTATCTTTTTATACATTTCCTAAGATGAGAAACTTCACGTTATATAATATATTTTTTGACTAAAAATAGAAAAATATGACCAAAGTGTCCCACTTTTTTCGTTAATTACTCATCTATTTATCTATCTTTCGACAATTTGTTGATGGCATCTAATAGATAATTTTATTGTCTATCGTTTGGTTTATACATGTATATATTTATCTTATTCCTAAGATGAGAAATTTCACTTTATATATTATATTTTTGACTAAAAATTGTAAAATATGACAAGTGTCTTAATTATTTCATTTATTACTCAACTATTTATCTATCTATTGACAATTTGTTGATGGCATCTAATAGATAATTGTATTGTCTATCTTTTGGTTTTTACATGTATCTATTTATCTATTTCCTAAGATGAGAAATTTCACTTTATATATTATATTTTTGACCAATAAATGTAAAATATGACCAAAGTGTCCCATTTCTTTATTAATTACTCGTCTATTTATCTATCTATCAACAATTTGTTGATGGCATCTAATAGATAATTTTATCGTCTATCTTTTTGTATATACATGTATCAATTTATCTATTTCCTAAGATGAGAAATTTCACTTTATATAATATATTTTTGACTAAAAATAGTAAAATATGACAAAGTGTCTTAATTTTCTTGTTAATGACTCATCTATTTATCTATTTATCCACAATTTGTTGATGGCATCTAATAGATAATTTTATTGTCTATCTTTTGGTATATACATGTATCTATTTATCTATTTCCTAAGATGAGAAATTTCACTTTATATAATATATTTTTAACTAAAAATAGTAAAATATGACAAAAATATCTTAATTTTCTTGTTAATTACTCTTCTATTTATCTATTTATCGACAATTTGTTGATGGCAACTAATAGATAATTTTATTGTCTATCGTTTGGTTTATACATGTATCTATTTATCTTATTCCTAAGATGAGAAATTTCACTTTATATATTATATTTTTTATTAAAAATTGTAAAATATGACAAGTGTCTTAATTATTTCATTTATTACTCAACTATTTATCTATCTATCGACAATTTGTTAATGGCATCTAATAGATAATTTTATTGTCTATCTTTTGGTATATACATGTATCTATTTATCTATTTCCTAAGATGAGAAATTTCACTTTATATAATATATTTTTAACTAAAAATAGTAAAATATGACCAAAGTGTCACACTTTTTTCGTTAATTACTCGTCTATTTATCTATCTATCGACAATTTGTTGATGGCATCTAATAGATAATTTTATTGTCTATATTTTGGTATATACATGTATCTATTTATCTATTTTCTAAGATGAGAAATTTCACTTTATATAATATATTTTTTACTAAAAATTGTAAAATATGACAAAAGTGTCTTACTTTTCTTGTTTATTACTCATCTATTTATCTATCTATCGACAATTTGTTGTTGGCCTCTAATAGATAAATGTATTGTCTATCTTTTGGTTTTTACATGTATCTATTTATCTTTTTCCTAAGATGAGAAATTTCACTTTATATATTATATTTTTGACAAAAAAAGGTTAAATATGACCAAAGTGTCCCATTTCTTCATTAATTACTCGTCTATTTATCTATCTATCAACAATTTGTTCATGGCATCTATTAGATAATTTTATTGTCTATCTTTTGGTATATACATGTATCTATTTATCTATTTTTTAAGAGGAGAAATTTCACTTTATATAATATATTTTTAACTAAAAATAGTAAAATATGACAAAAATATCTTAATTTTCTTGTTAATTACTCTTCTATTTATCTATTTATCGACAATTTGTTGATGGCAACTAATAGATAATTTTATTGTCTATCGTTTGGTTTATACATGTATCTATTTATCTTATTCCTAAGATGAGAAATTTCACTTTATATATTATATTTTTTATTAAAAATTGTAAAATATGACAAGTGTCTTAATTATTTCATTTATTACTCAACTATTTATCTATCTATCGACAATTTGTTAATGGCATCTAATAGATAATTTTATTGTCTATCGTTTGGTATATACATGTATCTATTTATCTTTTTCCTAAGATGAGAAATTTCACTTTATATATTATATTTTTTACAAAAAAAATGTAAAATATGATAAAAGTGTCCTAATTATTTCATTTATTACTCGTCTATTTATCTATCTACCGACAATTTGTTGATCGCATTTAATAGATAATTTTATTGTCTATCTTTTGGTATATACATGTATCTTTTTATATATTTCCTAAGATGAGAAACTTCACGTTATATAATATATTTTTTTACTAAAAATAGAAAAATATGACCAAAGTGTCCCACTTTTTTCGTTAATTACTCGTCTATTTATCTATCTTTCTACAATTTGTTGATGGCATCTAATAGATAATTTTATTGTCTATCGTTTGGTTTATACATGTATCTATTTATCTTATTTCTAAGATGAGAAATTTCACTTTATATATTATATTTTTGACTAAAAATTGTAAAATATGACAAGTGTCTTAATTATTTCATTTATTACTCAAATATTTATCTATCTATCGACAATTTGTTAATGGCATCAAATAGATAATTTTATTGTCTATCTTTTCGTATATACATGTATCTATTTATCTATTTCCTAAGATGAGAAATTTCACTTTATATAATATATTTTTTACTAAAAATTGTAAAATATGACAAAAGTGTCTTACTTTTCTTGTTTATTACTCATCTATTTATCTATCTATCAACAATTTGTTGATGGCATCTAATAGATAATTTTATCGTCTATCTTTTGGTATATACATGTATCTATTTATCTATTTCTTAAGAGAAGAAAATTCACTTTATATAATATATTTTTTACTAAAAATTGTAAAATATGACAAAAGTGTCTTAATTATTTCATTTATTACTCATCTATTTATCTATCTATCGACAATTTGTTCATGGCATCTAATAGATAATTTTATTGTCTATCTTTTCGTATATACATGTATCAATTTATCTATTTCATAAGATGTGGAAATTTCACTTTATATAATATATTTTTAACTAAAAATAGTAAAATATGACCAAAGTGTCACACTTTTTTCGTTAATTACTCGTCTATTTATCTATCTATCGACAATTTGTTGATGGCATCTAATAGATAATTTTATTTGTTATCGTTTGGTATATACATGTATCTATTTATCTTATTCCTAAGATGAGAAATTTCACTTTATATATTATATTTTTTACAAAAAAATTGTAAAATATGATAAAAGTGTCCTAATTATTTCATTTATTACTCGTCTATTTATCTATCTACCGACAATTTGTTGATCGCATTTAATAGATAATTTTATTGTCTATCTTTTGGTATATACATGTATCTTTTTATATATTTCCTAAGATGAGAAACTTCACGTTATATAATATATTTTTTGACTAAAAATAGAAAAATATGACCAAAGTGTCCCATTTTTTTCGTTAATTACTCGTCTATTTATCAATCTTTTGACAATTTGTTCATGGCATCTAATAGATAATTTTATTGTCTATCGTTTGGTTTATACATGTATCTATTTATCTTATTCCTAAGATGAGAAATTTCACTTTATATATTATATTTTTGACTAAAAATTGTAAAATATGACAAGTGTCTTAATTATTTCATTTATAACTCAACTATTTATCTATCTATAGACAATTTGTTGATGGCATCTAATAGATAATTGTATTGTCTATCTTTTGGTTTTTACATATATCTATTTATCTATTTCCTAAGATGAGAAATTTCACTTTATATATTATATTTTTGACCAATAAATGTAAAATATGACCAAAGTGTCCCATTTCTTTATTAATTACTCGTCTATTTATCTATCTATCAACAATTTGTTCATGGCATCTATTAGATAATTTTATCGTCTATCTTTTGGTATATACATGTATCTATTTATCTATTTTTTAAGAGGAGAAATTTCACTTTATATAATATATTTTTGACTAAAAATTGTAAAATATGACAAAAGTGTCTTAATTATTTCATTTATTACTCATCTATTTATCTATCTATCGACAATTTGTTCATGGCATCTAATAGATAATTTTATTGTCTATCTTTACGTATATACATGTATCAATTTATCTATTTCATAAGATGAGAAATTTCACTTTATATAATATATTTTTAACTAAAAATAGTAAAATATGACCAAAGTGTCCCACCTTTTTCGTTAATTACTCGTCTATTTATCTATCTATCGACAATTTGTTGATGGCATCTAATAGATAATTGTATTGTCTATCTTTTGGGTTTTACATGTGTCTATTTATCTATTTCCTAAGATGAGAAATTTCACTTTACATATTATATTTTTGACAAAAAAATGTAAAATATGACCAAAGTGTCCCATTTCTTCATTAATTACTCGTCTATTTATCTAGCAATTGACAATTTGTTGATGGCATCTAATAGATAATTTTATTGTCTATCTTTTGGTATATACATGTATCTATTTATCTCTTTCCTAAGATGAGATATTTCATTTTATATAATATATTTTTAACTAAAAATAGTAAAATATAACAAAAGTGTCTTAATTTTCTTGTTAATTACTCGTCTATTTATCTATTTATCGACAATTTGTTGATGGCATCTAATAGATAATTTTATTGTCTATCTTTTGGTATATACATGTATCTATTTATCTATTTTTTATGATGAGAAATTTCACTCTATATAATATATTTTTGACTAAAAATAGTAAAATATGACAAAAGTGTCTTAATTTTCTTGTTAATTACTTATCTATTTATCTATTTAGCGACAATTTGTTGATGGCATCTAATAGATCTTTTGGTATATACATATATATGTCTATCTTTTGGTATATACATATATATATTTATCTATTTCCTAAGATGAGAATTACCACTTTATATAATATATTTTTGACTAAAAATAGTAAAATATGACCAAAGTGTCCCAATTTTTTTCGTTAATTACCCGTCTATTTATCTATCTATCGACAATTTGTTGATGGCATCTAATAGATAATTTTATTGTCTATCTTTTGGTATATACATGTATCTATTTATCTATTTCCTAAGATGAGAAATTTCACTTTATATAATATATTTTTAACTAAAAATAGTAAAATATGACAAAAATATCTTAATTTTCTTGTTAATTACTCTTCTATTTATCTATTTATCGACAATTTGTTGATGGCATCTAATAGATAATTTTATTGTCTATCGTTTGGTTTATACATGTATCTATTTATCTTATTCCTAAGATGAGAAATTCAATTTATATATTATATTTTTGACTAAAAATTGTAAAATATGACAAGTGTCTTAATTATTTCATTTATTACTCAACTATTTATCTATCTATCGACAATTTGTTAATGGCATCTAATAGATAATTTTATTGTCTATCTTTTCGTATATACATGTATCAATTTATCTATTTCATAAGATGAGAAATGTCACTTTATTTTTGACAAAATTGTAAAATATGACCAAAGTGTCTTTATTTATTCATTTATTACTCGTCTATTTATCGATCCATGGAAAATTTGTTGATAGCATCTAATAGATAATTTTATTGTCTATCTTTTCGTATATACATGTATCAATTTATCTATTTCCTAAGATGAGAAATTTCACTTTATATAATATATTTTTGACTAAAAAGAGTAAAATATGACCAAAGTGTTCCAATTTTTCGTTAATTACTCGTCAATTTATCTATCTATCGACAATTTGTTGATGGCATCTAATAGATAATTTTATTGTCTATCTTTTGGTATATACATGTATCTATTTATCTATTTCCTAAGATGAGAAATTTCACTTTATATATTATATTTTTGACAAAAAAATGTAAAATATGACCAAAGTGTCCCATTTCTTCATTAATTACTCGTCTATTTATCTATCTATCAACAATTTGTTCATGGCATCTATTAGATAATTTTATCGTCTATCTTTTGGTATATACATGTATCTATTTATCTATTTCTTAAGAGGAGAAAATTCACTTTATATAATATATTTTTGACTAAAAATTGTAAAATATGACAAAAGTGTCTTAATTATTTCATTTATTACTCATCTATTTATCTATCTATCGACAATTTGTTCATGGCATCTAATAGATAATTTTATTGTCTATCTTTTCGTATATACATGTATCAATTTATCTATTTCATAAGATGAGAAATTTCACTTTATATAATATATTTTTAACTAAAAATAGTAAAATATGACCAAAGTGTCACACTTTTTTCGTTAATTACTCGTCTATTTATCTATCTATCGACAATGTGTTAATGGCATCAAATAGATAATTTTATTGTCTATCTTTTCGTATATACATGTATCTATTTATCTATTTCCTAAGATGAGAAATTTCACTTTATATAATATATTTTTTACTAAAAATTGTAAAATATGACAAAAGTGTCTTACTTTTCTTGTTTATTACTCATCTATTTATCTATCTATCAACAATTTGTTGATAGCATCTAATAGATAATTGTATTGTCTATCTTTTGGTTTTTACATGTATCTATTTATATATTTCCTAAGATGAGAAATTTCAATTTATATATTATATTTTTGACCAATAAATGTAAAATATGACCAAAGTGTCCCATTTCTTTATTAATTACTCGTCTATTTATCTATCTATCAACAATTTGTTGATGGCATCTAATAGATAATTTTATCGTCTATCTTTTGGTATATACATGTATCTATTTATCTATTTCTTAAGAGAAGAAAATTCACTTTATATAATATATTTTTTACTAAAAATTGTAAAATATGACAAAAGTGTCTTAATTATTTCATTTATTACTCATCTATTTATCTATCTATCGACAATTTGTTCATGGCATCTAATAGATAATTTTATTGTCTATCTTTTCGTATATACATGTATCAATTTATCTATTTCATAAGATGTGGAAATTTCACTTTATATAATATATTTTTAACTAAAAATAGTAAAATATGACCAAAGTGTCACACTTTTTTCGTTAATTACTCGTCTATTTATCTATCTATCGACAATTTGTTGATGGCATCTAATAGATAATTTTATTTTCTATCGTTTGGTATATACATGTATCTATTTATCTTATTCCTAAGATGAGAAATTTCACTTTATATATTATATTTTTTACAAAAAAATTGTAAAATATGATAAAAGTGTCCTAATTATTTCATTTATTACTCGTCTATTTATCTATCTACCGACAATTTGTTGATCGCATTTAATAGATAATTTTATTGTCTATCTTTAGGTATATACATGTATCTTTTTATATATTTCCTAAGATGAGAAACTTCACGTTATATAATATATTTTTTGACTAAAAATAGAAAAATATGACCAAAGTGTCCCACTTTTTTCGTTAATTACTCGTCTATTTATCAATCTTTTGACAATTTGTTCATGGCATCTAATAGATAATTTTATTGTCTATCGTTTGGTTTATACATGTATCTATTTATCTTATTCCTAAGATGAGAAATTTCACTTTATATATTATATTTTTGACTAAAAATTGTAAAATATGACAAGTGTCTTAATTATTTCATTTATAACTCAACTATTTATCTATCTATAGACAATTTGTTGATGGCATCTAATAGATAATTGTATTGTCTATCTTTTGGTTTTTACATATATCTATTTATCTATTTCCTAAGATGAGAAATTTCACTTTATATATTATATTTTTGACCAATAAATGTAAAATATGACCAAAGTGTCCCATTTCTTTATTAATTACTCGTCTATTTATCTATCTATCAACAATTTGTTCATGGCATCTATTAGATAATTTTATTGTCTATCTTTTCGTATATACATGTATCTATTTATCTATTTCCTAAGATGAGAAATTTCTCTTTATATAATATATTTTTGACTAAAAATTGTAAAATATGACAAAAGTGTCTTAATTTTCTTGTTTATTACTCATCTATTTATCTATCTATCGACAATTTGTTGATGGCACCTAATAGATAATTGTATTGTCTATCTTTTGGTTTTTACATGTATCTATTTATCTATTTCCTAAGATGAGAAATTTCACTTTATATATTATATTTTTGACCAATAAATGTAAAATATGACCAAAGTGTCCCATTTCTTTATTAATTACTCGTCTATTTATCTATCTATCAACAATTTGTTCATGGCATCTATTAGATAATTTTATCGTCTATCTTTTGGTATATACATGTATCTATTTATCTATTTTTTAAGAGGAGAAATTTCACTTTATATAATATATTTTTGACTAAAAATTGTAAAATATGACAAAAGTGTCTTAATTATTTCATTTATTACTCATCTATTTATCTATCTATCGACAATTTGTTCATGGCATCTAATAGATAATTTTATTGTCTATCTTTACGTATATACATGTATCAATTTATCTATTTCATAAGATGAGAAATTTCACTTTATATAATATATTTTTAACTAAAAATAGTAAAATATGACCAAAGTGTCCCACCTTTTTCGTTAATTACTCGTCTATTTATCTATCTATCGACAATTTGTTGATGGCATCTATTAGATAATTTTATTGTCTATATTTTGGTATATACATGTATCTATTTATCTATTTCCTAAGATGAGAGATTTCACTTTATACAATATATTTTTTACTAAAAATTGTAAAATATGACAAAAGTGTCTTACTTTTCTTGTTTATAACTCATCTATTTATCTATCTATCGACAATTTGTTGATGGCATCTAATAGATAATTGTATTGTCTATCTTTTGGGTTTTACATGTATCTATTTATCTATTTCCTAAGATGAGAAATTTCACTTTATATATTATATTTTTGACAAAAAAATGTAAAATATGACCAAAGTGTCCCATTTCTTCATTAATTACTCGTCTATTTATCTATCAATTGACAATTTGTTGATGGCATCTAATAGATAATTTTATTGTCTATCTTTTGGTATATAAATGTATCTATTTATCTCTTTCCTAAGATGAGATATTTCATTTTATATAATATATTTTTAACTAAAAATAGTAAAATATAACAAAAGTGTCTTAATTTTCTTGTTAATTACTCTTCTATTTATCTATTTATCGACAATTTGTTGATGGCATCTAATAGATAATTTTATTGTCTATCGTTTGGTTTATACATGTATCTATTTATCTTATTCCTAAGATGAGAAATTCAATTTATATATTATATTTTTGACTAAAAATTGTAAAATATGACAAGTGTCTTAATTATTTCATTTATTACTCAACTATTTATCTATCTATCGACAATTTGTTAATGGCATCTAATAGATAATTTTATTGTCTATCTTTTCGTATATACATGTATCAATTTATCTATTTCATAAGATGAGAAATGTCATTTTATATAATATATTTTTGACAAAATTGTAAAATATGACCAAAGTGTCTTTATTTATTCATTTATTACTCGTCTACTTATCGATCCATGGAAAATTTGTTGATAGCATCTAATAGATAATTTTATTGTCTATCTTTTCGTATATACATGTATCAATTTATCTATTTCCTAAGATGAGAAATTTCACTTTATATAATATATTTTTGACTAAAAATAGTAAAATATGACCAAAGTGTCCCAATTTTTCGTTAATTACTCGTCTATTTATCTATCTATCGACAATTTGTTGATGGCATCTAATAGATAATTTTATTGTCTATCTTTTGGTATATACATGTATCTATTTATCTATTTCCTAAGATGAGAAATTTCACTTTATATAATATATTTTTGACTAAAAATTGTAAAATATGACAAAAGTGTCTTAATTATTTCATTTATTACTCATCTATTTATCTATCTATCGACAATTTGTTCATGGCATCTAATAGATAATTTTATTGTCTATCTTTTCGTATATACATGTATCAATTTATCTATTTCATAAAATGAGAAATTTCACTTTATATAATATATTTTTAACTAAAAATAGTAAAATATGACCAAAGTGTCACACTTTTTTCGTTAATTACTCGTCTATTTATCTATCTATCGACAATTTGTTAATGGCATCAAATAGATAATTTTATTGTCTATCTTTTCGTATATACATGTATCTATTTATCTATTTCCTAAGATGAGAAATTTCACTTTATATAATATATTTTTTACTAAAAATTGTAAAATATGACAAAAGTGTCTTACTTTTCTTGTTTATTACTCATCTATTTATCTATCTATCAACAATTTGTTGATAGCATCTAATAGATAATTGTATTGTCTATCTTTTGGTTTTTACATGTATCTATTTATATATTTCCTAAGATGAGAAATTTCAATTTATATATTATATTTTTGACCAATAAATGTAAAATATGACCAAAGTGTCCCATTTCTTTATTAATTACTCGTCTATTTATCTATCTATCAACAATTTGTTGATGGCATCTAATAGATAATTTTATCGTCTATCTTTTGGTATATACATGTATCTATTTATCTATTTCTTAAGAGAAGAAAATTCACTTTATATAATATATTTTTTACTAAAAATTGTAAAATATGACAAAAGTGTCTTAATTATTTCATTTATTACTCATCTATTTATCTATCTATCGACAATTTGTTCTTGGCATCTAATAGATAATTTTATTGTCTATCTTTTCGTATATACATGTATCAATTTATCTATTTCATAAGATGTGGAAATTTCACTTTATATAATATATTTTTAACTAAAAATAGTAAAATATGACCAAAGTGTCACACTTTTTTCGTTAATTACTCGTCTATTTATCTATCTATCGACAATTTGTTGATGGCATCTAATAGATAATTTTATTTTCTATCGTTTGTTATATACATGTATCTATTTATCTTATTCCTAAGATGAGAAATTTCACTTTATATAATATATTTTTTACAAAAAAATTGTAAGATATGATAAAAGTGTCCTAATTATTTCATTTATTACTCGTCTATTTATCTATCTACCGACAATTTGTTCATGGCATCTAATAGATAATTTTATTGTCTATCGTTTGGTTTATACATGTATCTATTTATCTTATTCCTAAGATGAGAAATTTCACTTTATATATTATATTTTTGACTAAAAATTGTAAAATATGACAAGTGTCTTAATTATTTCATTTATAACTCAACTATTTATCTATCTATAGACAATTTGTTGATGGCATCTAATAGATAATTGTATTGTCTATCTTTTGGTTTTTACATATATCTATTTATCTATTTCCTAAGATGAGAAATTTCACTTTATATATTATATTTTTGACCAATAAATGTAAAATATGACCAAAGTGTCCCATTTCTTTATTAAATACTCGTCTATTTATCTATCTATCAACAATTTGTTCATGGCATCTATTAGATAATTTTATTGTCTATCTTTTCGTATATACATGTATCTATTTATCTATTTCCTAAGATGAGAAATTTCTCTTTATATAATATATTTTTGACTAAAAATTGTAAAATATGACAAAAGTGTCTTACTTTTCTTGTTTATTACTCATCTATTTATCTATCTATCGACAATTTGTTGATGGCATCTAATAGATAATTGTATTGTCTATCTTTTGGTTTTTACATGTATCTATTTATCTATTTCCTAAGATGAGAAATTTCACTTTATATATTATATTTTTGACCAATAAATGTAAAATATGACCAAAGTGTCCCATTTCTTTATTAATTACTCGTCTATTTATCTATCTATCAACAATTTGTTCATGGCATCTATTAGATAATTTTATCGTCTATCTTTTGGTATATACATGTATCTATTTATCTATTTTTTAAGAGGAGAAATTTCACTTTATATAATATATTTTTGACTAAAAATTGTAAAATATGACAAAAGTGTCTTAATTATTTCATTTATTACTCATCTATTTATCTATCTATCGACAATTTGTTCATGGCATCTAATAGATAATTTTATTGTCTATCTTTACGTATATACATGTATCAATTTATCTATTTCATAAGATGAGAAATTTCACTTTATATAATATATTTTTAACTAAAAATAGTAAAATATGACCAAAGTGTCCCACCTTTTTCGTTAATTACTCGTCTATTTATCTATCTATCGACAATTTGTTGATGGCATCTATTAGATAATTTTATTGTCTATATTTTGGTATATACATGTATCTATTTATCTATTTCCTAAGATGAGAAATTTCACTTTATACAATATATTTTTTTCTAAAAATTGTAAAATATGACAAAAGTGTCTTATTTTTCTTGTTTATAACTCATCTATTTATCTATCTATCGACAATTTGTTGATGGCATCTAATAGATAATTGTATTGTCTATCTTTTGGGTTTTACATGTATCTATTTATCTATTTCCTAAGATGAGAAATTTCACTTTATATATTATATTTTTGACAAAAAAATGTAAAATATGACCAAAGTGTCCCATTTCTTCATTAATTACTCGTCTATTTATCTATCAATTGACAATTTGTTGATGGCATCTAATAGATAATTTTATTGTCTATCTTTTGGTATATAAATGTATCTATTTATCTCTTTCCTAAGATGAGATATTTCATTTTATATAATATATTTTTAACTAAAAATAGTAAAATATAACAAAAGTGTCTTAATTTTCTTGTTAATTACTCGTCTATTTATCTATTTATCAACAATTTGTTGATGGCATCTAATAGATAATTTTATTGTCTATCTTTTGGTATATACATGTATCTATTTATCTATTTTTTATGATGAGAAATTTCACTCTATATAATATATTTTTGACTAAAAATAGTAAAATATGACAAAAGTGTCTTAATTTTCTTGTTAATTACTTATCTATTTATCTATTTAGCGACAATTTGTTGATGGCATCTAATAGATCTTTTGGTATATACATATATATGTCTATCTTTTGGTATATACATATATATATTTATCTATTTCCTAAGATGAGAATTACCACTTTATATAATATATTTTTGACTAAAAATAGTAAAATATGACCAAAGTGTCCCAATTCTTTTCGTTAATTACCCGTCTATTTATCTATCTATCGACAATTTGTTGATGGCATCTAATAGATAATTTTATTGTCTATCTTTTGGAATATACATGTATCTATTTATCTATTTCCTAGGATGAGAAATTTCACTTTATATAATATATTTTTAACGAAAAATAGTAAAATATGACAAAAATATCTTAATTTTCTTGTTAATTACTCTTCTATTTATCTATTTATCGACAATTTGTTGATGGCATCTAATAGATAATTTTATTGTCTATCGTTTGGTTTATACATGTATCTATTTATCTTATTCCTAAGATGAGAAATTCAATTTATATATTATATTTTTGACTAAAAATTGTAAAATATGACAAGTGTCTTAATTATTTCATTTATTACTCAACTATTTATCTATCTATCGACAATTTGTTAATGGCATCTAATAGATAATTTTATTGTCTATCTTTTCGTATATACATGTATCAATTTATCTATTTCATAAGATGAGAAATGTCATTTTATATAATATATTTTTGACAAAATTGTAAAATATGACCAAAGTGTCTTTATTTATTCATTTATTACTCGTCTATTTATCGATCCATGGAAAATTTGTTGATAGCATCTAATAGATAATTTTATTGTCTATCTTTTCGTATATACATGTATCAATTTATCTATTTCCTAAGATGAGAAATTTCACTTTATATAATATATTTTTGACTAAAAATAGTAAAATATGACCAAAGTGTCCCAATTTTTCGTTAATTCCTCGTCTATTTATCTATCTATCGACAATTTGTTGATGGCATCTAATAGATAATTTTATTGTCTATCTTTTGGTATATACATGTATCTATTTATCTATTTCCTAAGATGAGAAATTTCACTTTATATATTATATTTTTGACAAAAAAATGTAAAATATGACCAAAGTGTCCCATTTCTTCATTAATTACTCGTCTATTTATCTATCTATCAACAATTTGTTCATGGCATCTATTAGATAATTTTATCGTCTATCTTTTGGTATATACATGTATCTATTTATCTATTTCTTAAGAGGAGAAAATTCACTTTATATAATATATTTTTGACTAAAAATTGTAAAATATGACAAAAGTGTCTTAATTATTTCATTTATTACTCATCTATTTATCTATCTATCGACAATTTGTTCATGGCATCTAATAGATAATTTTATTGTCTATCTTTTCGTATATACATGTATCAATTTATTTATTTCATAAGATGAGAAATTTCACTTTATATAATATATTTTTAACTAAAAATAGTAAAATATGACCAAAGTGTCACACTTTTTTCGTTAATTACTCGTCTATTTATCTATCTATCGACAATTTGTTGATGGCATCTAATAGATAATTTTATTGTCTATCTTTTGGTATATACATGTATCTATTTATCTATTTCCTAAGATGAGAAATTTCACTTTATATAATATATTTTTTACTAAAAATTGTAAAATATGACAAAAGTGTCTTACTTTTCTTGTTTATTACTCATCTATTTATCTATCTATCGACAATTTGTTGATGGCATCTAATAGATAATTGTATTGTCTATCTTTTGGTTTTACATGTATCTATTTATCTATTTCCTAAGATGAGAAATTTCACTTTATATATTATATTTTTGCCCAATAAATGTAAAATATGACCAAAGTGTCCCATTTCTTTATTAATTACTCGTCTATTTATCTATCTATCAACAATTTGTTGATGGCATCTAATAGATAATTTTATCATCTATCTTTTGGTATATACATGTATCTATTTATCTATTTCTTATGAGGAGAAAATTCACTTTATATAATATATTTTTTACTAAAAATTGTAAAATATGACAAAAGTGTCTTAATTATTTCATTTATTACTCATCTATTTATCTATCTATCGACAATTTGTTCATGGCATCTAATAGATAATTTTATTGTCTATCTTTTCGTATATACATGTATCAATTTATCTATTTCATAAGATGTGAAATTTCACTTTATATAATATATTTTTAACTAAAAATAGTAAAATATGACCAAAGTGTCACACTTTTTTCGTTAATTACTCGTCTATTTATCTATCTATCGACAATTTGTTGATGGCATCTAATAGATAATTTTAATGTCTATCGTTTGGTATATACATGTATCTATTTATCTTATTCCTAAGATGAGAAATTTCACTTTATATATTATATTTTTTACAAAAAAATTGTAAAATATAATAAAAGTGTCCTAATTATTTCATTTATTACTCGTCTATTTTTCTATCTACCGACAATTTGTTGATCGCATATAATAGATAATTTTATTGTCTATCTTTTGGTATATACATGTATCTTTTTATATATTTCCTAAGATGAGAAACTTCACGTTATATAATATATTTTTCGACTAAAAATAGAAAAATATGACCAAAGTGTCCCACTTTTTTTCGTTAATTACCCGTCTATTTATCTATCTATCGACAATTTGTTGATGGCATCTAATAGATAATTTTATTGTCTATCGTTTGGTTTATACATGTATCAATTTATCTTATTCCTAAGATGAGAAATTCAATTTATATATTATATTTTTGACTAAAAATTGTAAAATATGACAAGTGTCTTAATTATTTCATTTATTACTCAACTATTTATCTATCTATCGACAATTTGTTGAAGGCATCTAATAGATAATTTTATTGTCTATCTTTTCGTATATACATGTATCAATTTATCTATTTCATAAGATGAGAAATGTCACTTTATTTTTGACAAAATTGTAAAATATGACCAAAGTGTCTTTATTTATTCATTTATTACTCGTCTATTTATCTATCCATGGAAAATTTGTTGATAGCATCTAATAGATAATTTTATTGTCTATCTTTTCGTATATACATGTATCAATTTATCTATTTCCTAAGATGAGAAATTTCACTTTATATAATATATTTTTGACTAAAAATAGTAAAATATGACCAAAGTGTCCCAATTTTTCGTTAATTACTCGTCTATTTATCTATCTATCGACAATTTGTTGATGGCATCTAATAGATAATTGTATTGTCTATCTTTTGGTATATACATGTATCTATTTATCTATTTCCTAAGATGAGAAATTTCACTTTATATATTATATTTTTGACAAAAAAATGTAAAATATGACCAAAGTGTCCCATTTCTTCATTAATTACTCGTCTATTTATCTATCTATCAACAATTTGTTCATAGCATCTATTAGATAATTTTATCGTCTATCTTTTGGTATATACATGTATCTATTTATCTATTTCTTAAGAGGAGAAAATTCACTTTATATAATATATTTTTGACTAAAAATTGTAAAATATGACAAAAGTGTCTTAATTATTTCATTTATTACTCATCTATTTATCTATCTATCGACAAATTGTTCATGGCATCTAATAGATAATTTTATTGTCTATCTTTTCGTATATACATGTATCAATTTATCTATTTCATAAGATGAGAAATTTCACTTTATATAATATATTTTTAACTAAAAATAGTAAAATATGACCATAGTGTCACACTTTTTTCGTTAATTACTCGTCTATTTATCTATCTATCGACAATTTGTTAATGGCATCTAATAGATAATTTTATTGTCTATCGTTTGGTATATACAAGTATCTATTTATCTTATTCCTAAGATGAGAAATTTCACTTTATATATTATATTTTTGACTAAAAATTGTAAAATATGACAAGTGTCTTAATTATTTCATTTATAACTCAACTATTTATCTATCTATAGACAATTTGTTGATTGCATCTAATAGATAATTGTATTGTCTATCTTTTGGTTTTTACATATATCTATTTATCTATTTCCTAAGATGAGAAATTTCACTTTATATATTATATTTTTGACCAATAAATGTAAAATATGACCAAAGTGTCCCATTTCTTTATTAATTACTCGTCTATTTATCTATCTATCAACAATTTGTTCATGGCATCTATTAGATAATTTTATTGTCTATCTTTTCGTATATACATGTATCTATTTATCTATTTCCTAAGATGAGAAATTTCTCTTTATATAATATATTTTTGACTAAAAATTGTAAAATATGACAAAAGTGTCTTACTTTTCTTGTTTATTACTCATTTATTTATCTATCTATCGACAATTTGTTGATGGCATCTAATAGATAATTGTATTGTCTATCTTTTGGTTTTTACATGTATCTATTTATCTATTTCCTAAGATGAGAAATTTCACTTTATATATTATATTTTTGACCAATAAATGTAAAATATGACCAAAGTGTCCCATTTCTTTATTAATTACTCGTCTATTTATCTATCTATCAACAATTTGTTCATGGCATCTATTAGATAATTTTATCGTCTATCTTTTGGTATATACATGTATCTATTTATCTATTTTTTAAGAGGAGAAATTTCACTTTATATAATATATTTTTGACTAAAAATTGTAAAATATGACAAAAGTGTCTTAATTATTTCATTTATTACTCATCTATTTATCTATCTATCGACAATTTGTTCATGGCATCTAATAGATAATTTTATTGTCTATCTTTACGTATATACATGTATCAATTTATCTATTTCATAAGATGAGAAATTTCACTTTATATAATATATTTTTAACTAAAAATAGTAAAATATGACCAAAGTGTCCCACCTTTTTCGTTAATTACTCGTCTATTTATCTATCTATCGACAATTTGTTGATGGCATCTATTAGATAATTTTATTGTCTATATTTTGGTATATACATGTATCTATTTATCTATTTCCTAAGATGAGAAATTTCACTTTATACAATATATTTTTTTCTAAAAATTGTAAAATATGACAAAAGTGTCTTACTTTTCTTGTTTATAACTCATCTATTTATCTATCTATCGACAATTTGTTGATGGCATCTAATAGATAATTGTATTGTCTATCTTTTGGGTTTTACATGTATCTATTTATCTATTTCCTAAGATGAGAAATTTCACTTTATATATTATATTTTTGACAAAAAAATGTAAAATATGACCAAAGTGTCCCATTTCTTCATTAATTACTCGTCTATTTATCTATCAATTGACAATTTGTTGATGGCATCTAATAGATAATTTTATTGTCTATCTTTTGGTATATAAATGTATCTATTTATCTCTTTCCTAAGATGAGATATTTCATTTTATATAATATATTTTTAACTAAAAATAGTAAAATATAACAAAAGTGTCTTAATTTTCTTGTTAATTACTCGTCTATTTATCTATTTATCGACAATTTGTTGATGGCATCTAATAGATAATTTTATTGTCTATCTTTTGGTATATACATGTATCTATTTATCTATTTTTTATGATGAGAAATTTCACTCTATATAATATATTTTTGACTAAAAATAGTAAAATATGACAAAAGTGTCTTAATTTTCTTGTTAATTACTTATCTATTTATCTATTTAGCGACAATTTGTTGATGGCATCTAATAGATCTTTTGGTATATACATATATATGTCTATCTTTTGGTATATACATATATATATTTATCTATTTCCTAAGATGAGAATTACCACTTTATATAATATATTTTTGACTAAAAATAGTAAAATATGACCAAAGTGTCCCAATTTTTTTCGTTAATTACCCGTCTATTTATCTATCTATCGACAATTTGTTGATGGCATCTAATAGATAATTTTATTTTCTATCTTTTGGTATATACATGTATCTATTTATCTATTTCCTAGGATGAGAAATTTCACTTTATATAATATATTTTTAACTAAAAATAGTAAAATATGACAAAAATATCTTAATTTTTTTGTTAATTACTCTTCTATTTATCTATTTATCGACAATTTGTTGATGGCATCTAATAGATAATTTTATTGTCTATCGTTTGGTTTATACATGTATCTATTTATCTTATTCCTAAGATGAGAAATTCAATTTATATATTATATTTTTGACTAAAAATTGTAAAATATGACAAGTGTCTTAATTATTTCATTTATTACTCAACTATTTATCTATCTATCGACAATTTGTTAATGGCATCTAATAGATAATTTTATTGTCTATCTTTTCGTATATACATGTATCAATTTATCTATTTCATAAGATGAGAAATGTCATTTTATATAATATATTTTTGACAAAATTGTAAAATATGACCAAAGTGTCTTTATTTATTCATTTATTACTCGTCTATTTATCGATCCATGGAAAATTTGTTGATAGCATCTAATAGATAATTTTATTGTCTATCTTTTCGTATATACATGTATCAATTTATCTATTTCCTAAGATGAGAAATTTCACTTTATATTATATATTTTTGACTAAAAATAGTAAAATATGACCAAAGTGTCCCAATTTTTCGTTAATTACTCGTCTATTTATCTATCTATCGACAATTTGTTGATGGCATCTAATAGATAATTTTATTGTCTATCTTTTGGTATATACATGTATCTATTTATCTATTTCCTAAGATGAGAAATTTCACTTTATATATTATATTTTTGACAAAAAAATGTAAAATATGACCAAAGTGTCCCATTTCTTCATTAATTACTCGTCTATTTATCTATCTATCAACAATTTGTTCATGGCATCTATTAGATAATTTTATCGTCTATCTTTTGGTATATACATGTATCTATTTATCTATTTCTTAAGAGGAGAAAATTCACTTTATATAATATATTTTTGACTAAAAATTGTAAAATATGACAAAAGTGTCTTAATTATTTCATTTATTACTCATCTATTTATCTATCTATCGACAATTTGTTCATGGCATCTAATAGATAATTTTATTGTCTATCTTTTCGTATATACATGTATCAATTTATCTATTTCATAAGATGAGAAATTTCACTTTATATAATATATTTTTAACTAAAAATAGTAAAATATGACCAAAGTGTCACACTTTTTTCGTTAATTACTCGTCTATTTATCTATCTATCGACAATTTGTTGATGGCATCTAATAGATAATTTTAATGTCTATCGTTTGGTATATACATGTATCTATTTATCTTATTCCTAAGATGAGAAATTTCACTTTATATATTATATTTTTTACAAAAAAATTGTAAAATATGATAAAAGTGTCCTAATTATTTCATTTATTACTCGTCTATTTATCTATCTACCGACAATTTGTTGATCGCATATAATAGATAATTTTATTGTCTATCTTTTGGTATATACATGTATCTTTTTATATATTTCCTAAGATGAGAAACTTCACGTTATATAATATATTTTTCGACTAAAAATTGAAAAATATGACCAAAGTGTCCCACTTTTTTTCGTTAATTACCCGTCTATTTATCTATCTATCGACAATTTGTTGATGGCATCTAATAGATAATTTTATTGTCTATCGTTTGGTTTATACATGTATCAATTTATCTTATTCCTAAGATGAGAAATTCAATTTATATATTATATTTTTGACTAAAAATTGTAAAATATGACAAGTGTCTTAATTATTTCATTTATTACTCAACTATTTATCTATCTATCGACAATTTGTTAATGGCATCTAATAGATAATTTTATTGTCTATCTTTTCGTATATACATGTATCAATTTATCTATTTCATAAGATGAGAAATGTCATTTTATATAATATATTTTTGACAAAATTGTAAAATATGACCAAAGTGTCTTTATTTATTCATTTATTACTCGTCTATTTATCGATCCATGGAAAATTTGTTGATAGCATCTAATAGATAATTTTATTGTCTATCTTTTCGTATATACATGTATCAATTTATCTATTTCCTAAGATGAGAAATTTCACTTTATATAATATATTTTTTACTAAAAATAGTAAAATATGACCAAAGTGTCCCAATTTTTCGTTAATTACTCGTCTATTTATCTATCTATCGACAATTTGTTGATGGCATCTAATAGATAATTTTATTGTCTATCTTTTCGTATATACATGTATCTATTTATCTATTTCCTAATATGAGAAATTTCACTTTATATAATATATTTTTAACTAAAAATAGTAAAATATGACCATAGTGTCCCATTTCTTCATTAATTACTCGTCTATTTATCTATCTATCAACAATTTGTTCATGGCATCTATTAGATAATTTTATCGTCTATCTTTTGGTATATACATGTATCTATTTATCTATTTCTTAAGAGGAGAAAATTCACTTTATATAATATATTTTTGACTAAAAATTGTAAAATATGACAAAAGTGTCTTAATTATTTCATTTATTACTCATCTATTTATCTATTTATCGACAATTTGTTCATGGCATCTAATAGATAATTTTATTGTCTATCTTTTCGTATATACATGTATCAATTTATCTATTTCATAAGATGAGAAATTTCACTTTATATAATATATTTTTAACTAAAAATAGTAAAATATGACCATAGTGTCACACTTTTTTCGTTAATTACTCGTCTATTTATCTATCTATCGACAATTTGTTGATGGCATCTAATAGATAATTTTATTGTCTATCGTTTGGTATATACATGTATCTATTTATCTTATTCCTAAGATGAGAAATTTCACTTTATATATTATATTTTTTACAAAAAAATTGTAAAATATGATAAAAGTGTCCTAATTATTTCATTTATTACTCGTCTATTTATCTATCTACCGACAATTTGTTGATCGCATTTAATAGATAATTTTATTGTCTATCTTTTGGTATATACATGTATCATTTTATACATTTCCTAAGATTAGAAACATCACGTTATATAATATATTTTTTGACTAAAAATAGAAAAATATGACCAAAGTGTCCCACTTTTTTCGTTAATTACTCATCTATTTATCTATCTTTCGACAATTTGTTGATGGCATCTAATAGATAATTTTATTGTCTATCGTTTGGTTTATACATGTATCTATTTATCTTATTCCTAAGATGAGAAATTTCACTTTATATATTATATTTTTGACTAAAAATTGTAAAATATGACAAGTGTCTTAATTATTTCATTTATTACTCAACTATTTATCTATCTATCGACAATTTGTTGATGGCATCTAATAGATAATTGTATTGTCTATCTTTTGGTTTTTACATGTATCTATTTATCTATTTCCTAAGATGAGAAATTTCACTTTATATATTATATTTTTGACCAATAAATGTAAAATATGACCAAAGTGTCCCATTTCTTTATTAATTACTCGTCTATTTATCTATCTATCAACAATTTGTTCATGGCATCTATTAGATACTTTTGTTGTCTATCTTTTCGTATATACATGTATCTCTTTATCTATTTCCTAAGATGAGAAATTTCACTTTATATAATATATTTTTTACTAAAAATTGTAAAATATGACAAAAGTGTCTTACTTTTCTTGTTTATTAATCATCTATTTATCAATCTATCGACAATTTGTTGATGGCATCTAATAGATAATTGTATTGTCTATCTTTTGGTTTTTACATGTATCTATTTATCTATTTCCTAAGATGAGAAATTTCACTTTATTAATTATATTTTTGACCAATAAATGTAAAATATGACCAAAGTGTCCCATTTCTTTATTAATTACTCGTCTATTTATCTATCTATCAACAATTTGTTGATGGCATCTAATAGATAATTTTATCATCTATCTTTTGGTATATACATGTATCTATTTACCTATTTTTTTAAGAGGAGAAATTTCACTTTATATAATATATTTTTGACTAAAAATTGTAAAATATGACAAGTGTCTTAATTATTTCATTTATTACTCAACTATTTATCTATCTATCGACAATTTGTTAATGGCATCTAATAGATAATTTTATTGTCTATCTTTTCGTATATACATGTATCAATTTATCTATTTCATAAGATGAGAAATGTCATTTTATATAATATATTTTTGACAAAATTGTAAAATATGACCAAAGTGTCTTTATTTATTCATTTATTACTCGTCTATTTATCGATCCATGGAAAATTTGTTGATAGCATCTAATAGATAATTTTATTGTCTATCTTTTCGTATATACATGTATCAATTTATCTATTTCCTAAGATGAGAAATTTCACTTTATATAATATATTTTTTACTAAAAATAGTAAAATATGACCAAAGTGTCCCAATTTTTCGTTAATTACTCGTCTATTTATCTATCTATCGACAATTTGTTGATGGCATCTAATAGATAATTTTATTGTCTATCTTTTGGTATATACATGTATCTATTTATCTATTTCCTAATATGAGAAATTTCACTTTATATATTATATTTTTGACAAAAAAATGTAAAATATGACCAAAGTGTCCCATTTCTTCATTAATTACTCGTCTATTTATCTATCTATCAACAATTTGTTCATGGCATCTATTAGATAATTTTATCGTCTATCTTTTGGTATATACATGTATCTATTTATCTATTTCTTAAGAAGAGAAAATTCACTTTATATAATATATTTTTGACTAAAAATTGTAAAATATGACAAAAGTGTCTTAATTATTTCATTTATTACTCATCTATTTATCTATTTATCGACAATTTGTTCATGGCATCTAATAGATAATTTTATTGTCTATCTTTTCGTATATACATGTATCAATTTATCTATTTCATAAGATGAGAAATTTCACTTTATATAATATATTTTTAACTAAAAATAGTAAAATATGACCAAAGTGTCACATTTTTTTCGTTAATTACTCGTCTATTTATCTATCTATCGACAATTTGTTGATGGCATCTAATAGATAATTTTATTGTCTATCTTTTGGTATATACATGTATCTATTTATCTTATTCCTAAGATGAGAAATTTCACTTTATATATTATATTTTTTACAAAAAAAATGTAAAATATGATAAAAGTGTCCTAATTATTTCATTTATTACTCGTCTATTTATCTATCTACCGACAATTTGTTGATCGCATATAATAGATAATTTTATTGTCTATCTTTTGGTATATACATGTATCTTTTTATATATTTCCTAAGATGAGAAACTTCACGTTATATAATATATTTTTCGACTAAAAAAAGAAAAATATGACCAAAGTGTCCCACTTTTTTTCGTTAATTACCCGTCTATTTATCTATCTATCGACAATTTGTTGATGGCATCTAATAGATAATTTTATTGTCTATCGTTTGGTTTATACATGTATCAATTTATCTTATTCCTAAGATGAGAAATTCAATTTATATATTATATTTTTGACTAAAAATTGTAAAATATGACAAGTGTCTTAATTATTTCATTTATTACTCAACCATTTATCTATCTATCGACAATTTGTTAATGGCATCTAATAGATAATTTTATTGTCTATCTTTTCGTATATACATGTATCAATTTATCTATTTCATAAGATGAGAAATGTCACTTTATTTTTGACAAAATTGTAAAATATGACCAAAGTGTCTTTATTTATTCATTTATTACTCGTCTATTTATCTATCCATGGAAAATTTGTTGATAGCATCTAATAGATAATTTTATTGTCTATCTTTTCGTATATACATGTATCAATTTATCTATTTCCTAAGATGAGAAATTTCACTTTATATAATATATTTTTGACTAAAAATAGTAAAATATGACCAAAGTGTCCCAATTTTTCGTTAATTACTCGTCTATTTATCTATCTATCGACAATTTGTTGATGGCATCTAATAGATAATTTTATTGTCTATCTTTTGGTATATACATGTATCTATTTATCTATTTCCTAAGATGAGAAATTTCACTTTATATATTATATTTTTGACAAAAAAATGTAAAATATGACCAAAGTGTCCCATTTCTTCATTAATTACTCGTCTATTTATCTATCTATCAACAATTTGTTCATGGCATCTATTAGATAATTTTATCGTCTATCTTTTGGTATATACATGTATCTATTTATCTATTTCTTAAGAGGAGAAAATTCACTTTATATAATATATTTTTGACTAAAAATTGTAAAATATGACAAAAGTGTCTTAATTATTTCATTTATTACTCATCTATTTATCTATCTATCGACAATTTGTTCATGGCATCTAATAGATAATTTTATTGTCTATCTTTTCGTATATACATGTATCAATTTATCTATTTCATAAGATGAGAAATTTCACTTTATATAATATATTTTTAACTAAAAATAGTAAAATATGACCAAAGTGTCACACTTTTTTCGTTAATTACTCGTCTATTTATCTATCTATCGACAATTTGTTGATGGCATCTAATAGATAATTTTAATGTCTATCGTTTGGTATATACATGTATCTATTTATCTTATTCCTAAGATGAGAAATTTCACTTTATATATTATATTTTTTACAAAAAAATTGTAAAATATGATAAAAGTGTCCTAATTATTTCATTTATTACTCGTCTATTTATCTATCTACCGACAATTTGTTGATCGCATATAATAGATAATTTTATTGTCTATCTTTTGGTATATACATGTATCTTTTTATATATTTCCTAAGATGAGAAACTTCACGTTATATAATATATTTTTCGACTAAAAATTGACAAATATGACCAAAGTGTCCCACTTTTTTTCGTTAATTACCCGTCTATTTATCTATCTATCGACAATTTGTTGATGGCATCTAATAGATAATTTTATTGTCTATCGTTTGGTTTATACATGTATCAATTTATCTTATTCCTAAGATGAGAAATTCAATTTATATATTATATTTTTGACTAAAAATTGTAAAATATGACAAGTGTCTTAATTATTTCATTTATTACTCAACTATTTATCTATCTATCGACAATTTGTTAATGGCATCTAATAGATAATTTTATTGTCTATCTTTTCGTATATACATGTATCAATTTATCTATTTCATAAGATGAGAAATGTCACTTTATTTTTGACAAAATTGTAAAATATGACCAAAGTGTCTTTATTTATTCATTTATTACTCGTCTATTTATCTATCCATGGAAAATTTGTTGATAGCATCTAATAGATAATTTTATTGTCTATCTTTTCGTATATACATGTATCAATTTATCTATTTCCTAAGATGAGAAATTTCACTTTATATAATATATTTTTGACTAAAAATAGTAAAATATGACCAAAGTGTCCCAATTTTTCGTTAATTACTCGTCTATTTATCTATCTATCGACAATTTGTTGATGGCATCTAATAGATAATTGTATTGTCTATCTTTTGGTATATACATGTATCTATTTATCTATTTCCTAAGATGAGAAATTTCACTTTATATATTATATTTTTGACAAAAAAATGTAAAATATGACCAAAGTGTCCCATTTCTTCATTAATTACTCGTCTATTTATCTATCTATCAACAATTTGTTCATAGCATCTATTAGATAATTTTATCGTCTATCTTTTGGTATATACATGTATCTATTTATCTATTTCTTAAGAGGAGAAAATTCACTTTATATAATATATTTTTGACTAAAAATTGTAAAATATGACAAAAGTGTCTTAATTATTTCATTTATTACTCATCTATTTATCTATCTATCGACAATTTGTTCATGGCATCTAATAGATAATTTTATTGTCTATCTTTTCGTATATACATGTATCAATTTATCTATTTCATAAGATGAGAAATTTCACTTTATATAATATATTTTTAACTAAAAATAGTAAAATATGACCATAGTGTCACACTTTTTTCGTTAATTACTCGTCTATTTATCTATCTATCGACAATTTGTTGATGGCATCTAATAGATAATTTTATTGTCTATCGTTTGGTATATACATGTATCTATTTATCTTATTCCTAAGATGAGAAATTTCACTTTATATATTATATTTTTTACAAAAAAATTGTAAAATATGATAAAAGTGTCCTAATTATTTCATTTATTACTCGTCTATTTATCTATCTACCGACAATTTGTTGATCGCATTTAATAGATAATTTTATTGTCTATCTTTTGGTATATACATGTATCATTTTATACATTTCCTAAGATTAGAAACATCACGTTATATAATATATTTTTTGACTAAAAATAGAAAAATATGACCAAAGTGTCCCACTTTTTTCGTTAATTACTCATCTATTTATCTATCTTTCGACAATTTGTTGATGGCATCTAATAGATAATTTTATAGTCTATCGTTTGGTTTATACATGTATCTATTTATCTTATTCCTAAGATGAGAAATTTCACTTTATATATTATATTTTTGACTAAAAATTGTAAAATATGACAAGTGTCTTAATTATTTCATTTATTACTCAACTATTTATCTATCTATCGACAATTTGTTGATGGCATCTAATAGATAATTGTATTGTCTATCTTTTGGTTTTTACATGTATCTATTTATCTATTTCCTAAGATGAGAAATTTCACTTTATATATTATATTTTTGACCAATAAATGTAAAATATGACCAAAGTGTCCCATTTCTTTATTAATTACTCGTCTATTTATCTATCTATCAACAATTTGTTCATGGCATCTATTAGATACTTTTGTTGTCTATCTTTTCGTATATACATGTATCTCTTTATCTATTTCCTAAGATGAGAAATTTCACTTTATATAATATATTTTTTACTAAAAATTGTAAAATATGACAAAAGTGTCTTACTTTTCTTGTTTATTAATCATCTATTTATCAATCTATCGACAATTTGTTGATGGCATCTAATAGATAATTGTATTGTCTATCTTTTGGTTTTTACATGTATCTATTTATCTATTTCCTAAGATGAGAAATTTCACTTTATTAATTATATTTTTGACCAATAAATGTAAAATATGACCAAAGTGTCCCATTTCTTTATTAATTACTCGTCTATTTATCTATCTATCAACAATTTGTTGATGGCATCTAATAGATAATTTTATCATCTATCTTTTGGTATATACATGTATCTATTTACCTATTTTTTTAAGAGGAGAAATTTCACTTTATATAATATATTTTTGACTAAAAATTGTAAAATATGACAAGTGTCTTAATTATTTCATTTATTACTCAACTATTTATCTATCTATCGACAATTTGTTAATGGCATCTAATAGATAATTTTATTGTCTATCTTTTCGTATATACATGTATCAATTTATCTATTTCATAAGATGAGAAATGTCATTTTATATAATATATTTTTGACAAAATTGTAAAATATGACCAAAGTGTCTTTATTTATTCATTTATTACTCGTCTATTTATCGATCCATGGAAAATTTGTTGATAGCATCTAATAGATAATTTTATTGTCTATCTTTTCGTATATACATGTATCAATTTATCTATTTCCTAAGATGAGAAATTTCACTTTATATAATATATTTTTTACTAAAAATAGTAAAATATGACCAAAGTGTCCCAATTTTTCGTTAATTACTCGTCTATTTATCTATCTATCGACAATTTGTTGATGGCATCTAATAGATAATTTTATTGTCTATCTTTTGGTATATACATGTATCTATTTATCTATTTCCTAATATGAGAAATTTCACTTTATATATTATATTTTTGACAAAAAAATGTAAAATATGACCAAAGTGTCCCATTTCTTCATTAATTACTCGTCTATTTATCTATCTATCAACAATTTGTTCATGGCATCTATTAGATAATTTTATCGTCTATCTTTTGGTATATACATGTATCTATTTATCTATTTCTTAAGAAGAGAAAATTCACTTTATATAATATATTTTTGACTAAAAATTGTAAAATATGACAAAAGTGTCTTAATTATTTCATTTATTACTCATCTATTTATCTATCTATCGACAATTTGTTCATGGCATCTAATAGATAATTTTATTGTCTATCTTTTCGTATATACATGTATCAATTTATCTATTTCATAAGATGAGAAATTTCACTTTATATAATATATTTTTAACTAAAAATAGTAAAATATGACCAAAGTGTCACATTTTTTTCGTTAATTACTCGTCTATTTATCTATCTATCGACAATTTGTTGATGGCATCTAATAGATAATTTTATTGTCTATCTTTTGGTATATACATGTATCTATTTATCTATTTCCTAAGATGAGAAATTTCACTTTATATAATATATTTTTTACTAAAAATTGTAAAATATGACAAAAGTGTCTTACTTTTCTTGTTTATTACTCATCTATTTATCTATCTATCGACAATTTGTTGATGGCATCTAATAGATAATTGTATTGTCTATCTTTTGGTTTTACATGTATCTATTTATCTATTTCCTAAGATGAGAAATTTCACTTTATATATTATATTTTTGCCCAATAAATGTAAAATATGACCAAAGTGTCCCATTTCTTTATTAATTACTCGTCTATTTATCTATCTATCAACAATTTGTTGATGGCATCTAATAGATAATTTTATCATCTATCTTTTGGTATATACATGTATCTATTTATCTATTTCTTAAGAGGAGAAAATTCACTTTATATAATATATTTTTTACTAAAAATTGTAAAATATGACAAAAGTGTCTTAATTATTTCATTTATTACTCATCTATTTATCTATCTATCGACAATTTGTTCATGGCATCTAATAGATAATTTTATTGTCTATCTTTTCGTATATACATGTATCAATTTATCTATTTCATAAGATGAGAAATTTCACTTTATATAATATATTTTTAACTAAAAATAGTAAAATATGACCAAAGTGTCACACTTTTTTCGTTAATTACTCGTCTATTTATCTATCTATCGACAATTTGTTGATGGCATCTAATAGATAATTTTAATGTCTATCGTTTGGTATATACATGTATCTATTTATCTTATTCCTAAGATGAGAAATTTCACTTTATATATTATATTTTTTACAAAAAAATTGTAAAATATGATAAAAGTGTCCTAATTATTTCATTTATTACTCGTCTATTTATCTATCTACCGACAATTTGTTGATCGCATATAATAGATAATTTTATTGTCTATCTTTTGGTATATACATGTATCTTTTTATATATTTCCTAAGATGAGAAACTTCACGTTATATAATATATTTTTCGACTAAAAAAAGAAAAATATGACCAAAGTGTCCCACTTTTTTTCGTTAATTACCCGTCTATTTATCTATCTATCGACAATTTGTTGATGGCATCTAATAGATAATTTTATTGTCTATCGTTTGGTTTATACATGTATCAATTTATCTTATTCCTAAGATGAGAAATTCAATTTATATATTATATTTTTGACTAAAAATTGTAAAATATGACAAGTGTCTTAATTATTTCATTTATTACTCAACTATTTATCTATCTATCGACAATTTGTTAATGGCATCTAATAGATAATTTTATTGTCTATCTTTTCGTATATACATGTATCAATTTATCTATTTCATAAGATGAGAAATGTCACTTTATTTTTGACAAAATTGTAAAATATGACCAAAGTGTCTTTATTTATTCATTTATTACTCGTCTATTTATCTATCCATGGAAAATTTGTTGATAGCATCTAATAGATAATTTTATTGTCTATCTTTTCGTATATACATGTATCAATTTATCTATTTCCTAAGATGAGAAATTTCACTTTATATAATATATTTTTGACTAAAAATAGTAAAATATGACCAAAGTGTCCCAATTTTTCGTTAATTACTCGTCTATTTATCTATCTATCGACAATTTGTTGATGGCATCTAATAGACAATTGTATTGTCTATCTTTTGGTATATACATGTATCTATTTATCTATTTCCTAAGATGAGAAATTTCACTTTATATATTATATTTTTGACAAAAAAATGTAAAATATGACCAAAGTGCCCAATTTCTTCATTAATTACTAGTCTATTTATCTATCTATCAACAATTTGTTCATAGCATCTATTAGATAATTTTATCGTCTATCTTTTGGTATATACATGTATCTATTTATCTATTTCTTAAGAGGAGAAAATTCACTTTATATAATATATTTTTGACTAAAAATTTTAAAATATGACAAAAGTGTCTTAATTATTTCATTTATTACTCATCTATTTATCTATCTATCGACAATTTGTTCATGGCATCTAATAGATAATTTTATTGTCTATCTTTTCGTATATACATGTATCAATTTATCTATTTCATAAGATGAGAAATTTCACTTTATATAATATATTTTTAACTAAAAATAGTAAAATATGACCAAAGTGTCACACTTTTTTCGTTAATTACTCGTCTATTTATCTATCTATCGACAATTTGTTGATGGCATCTAATAGATAATTTTATTGTCTATCGTTTGGTATATACATGTATCTATTTATCTTATTCCTAAGATGAGAAATTTCACTTTATTTATTATATTTTTTACAAAAAAATTGTAAAATATGATAAAAGTGTCCTAATTATTTCATTTATTACTCGTCTATTTATCTATCTACCGACAATTTGTTGATCGCATTTAATAGATAATTTTATTGTCTATCTTTTGGTATATACATGTATCTTTTTATACATTTCCTAAGATGAGAAACTTCACGTTATATAATATATTTTTTGACTAAAAATAGAAAAATATGACCAAAGTGTCCCACTTTTTTCGTTAATTACTCATCTATTTATCTATCTTTCGACAATTTGTTGATGGCATCTAATAGATAATTTTATTGTCTATCGTTTGGTTTATACATGTATCTATTTATCTTATTCCTAAGATGAGAAATTTCACTTTATATATTATATTTTTGACTAAAAATTGTAAAATATGACAAGTGTCTTAATTATTTCATTTATTACTCAACTATTTATCTATCTATCGACAATTTGTTGATGGCATCTAATAGATAATTGTATTGTCTATCTTTTGGTTTTTACATGTATCTATTTATCTATTTCCTAAGATGAGAAATTTCACTTTATATATTATATTTTTGACCAATAAATGTAAAATATGACCAAAGTGTCCCATTTCTTTATTAATTACTCGTCTATTTATCTATCTATCAACAATTTGTTCATGGCATCTATTAGATACTTTTATTGTCTATCTTTTCGTATATACATGTATCTATTTATCTATTTCCTAAGATGAGAAATTTCACTTTATATAATATATTTTTAACTAAAAATTGTAAAATATGACAAAAGTGTCTTACTTTTCTTGTTTATTAATCATCTATTTATCTATCTATCGACAATTTGTTGATGGCATCTAATAGATAATTGTATTGTCTATCTTTTGTTTTTTACATGTATCTATTTATCTATTTCCTAAGATGAGAAATTTCACTTTATTAATTATATTTTTGACCAATAAATGTAAAATATGACCAAAGTGTCCCATTTCTTTATTAATTACTCGTCTATTTATCTATCTATCAACAATTTGTTGATGGCATCTAATAGATAATTTTATCCTCTATCTTTTGGTATATACATGTATCTATTTATCTATTTTTTTAAGAGGAGAAATTTCACTTTATATAATATATTTTTGACTAAAAATTGTAAAATATGACAAAAGTGTCTTAATTATTTCATTTATTACTCATCTATTTATCTATCTATCGACAATTTGTTCATGGCATCTAATAGATAATTTTATTGTCTATCTTTTCGTATATACATGTATCAATTTATCTATTTCATAAGATGAGAAATTTCACTTTATATAATATATTTTTAACTAAAAATAGTAAAATATGACCAAAGTGTCACATTTTTTTCGTTAATTACTCGTCTATTTATCTATCTATCGACAATTTGTTGATGGCATCTAATAGATAATTTTATGGTCTATCGTTTGGTATATACATGTATCTATTTATCTTATTCCTAAGATGAGAAATTTCACTTTATATATTATATTTTTTACAAAAAATTTGTAAAATATGATAAAAGTGTCCTAATTATTTCATTTATTACTCGTCTATTTATCTATCTACCGACAATTTGTTGATCGCATTTAATAGATAATTTTATTGTCTATCTTTTGGTATATACATGTATCTTTTTATATATTTCCTAAGATGAGAAACTTCACGTTATATAATATATTTTTCGACTAAAAATAGAAAAATATGACCAAAGTGTCCCACTTTTTTCGTTAATTACTCGTCTATTTATCTATTTATTGACAATTTGTTGATGGCATCTAATAGATAATTTTATTGTCTATCGTTTGGTTTATACATGTATCTATTTATCTTATTCCTAAGATGAGAAATTTCAATTTATATATTATATTTTTGACTAAAAATTGTAAAATATGACAAGTGTTTTAATTATTTCATTTATTACTCAACTATTTATCTATCTATCGACAATTTGTTGATGGCATCTAATAGATAATTGTATTGTCTATCTTTTGGTTTTTACATGTATCTATTTATCTATTTCCTAAGATGAGAAATTTCACTTTATATATTATATTTTTGACCAATAAATGTAAAATATGACCAAAGTGTCCCATTTCTTTATTAATTACTCGTCTATTTATCTATCTATCAACAATTTGTTCATGGCATCTATTAGATACTTTTATTGTCTATCTTTTCGTATATACATGTATCTATTTATCTATTTCCTAAGATGAGAAATTTCACTTTATATAATATATGTTTAAATAAAAATTGTAAAATATGACAAAAGTGTCTTACTTTTCTTGTTTATTACTCATCTATTTATCTATCTATCGACAATTTGTTGATGGCATCTAATAGATAATTGTATTGTCTATCTTTTGCTTTTTACATGTATCTATTTATCTATTTCCTAAGATGAGAAATTTCACTTTATATATTATATTTTTGACCAATAAATGTAAAATATGACCAAAGTGTCCCATTTCTTTATTAATTACTCGTCTATTTATCTATCTATCAACAATTTGTTGGTGGCATCTAATAGATAATTTTATCGTCTATCTTTTGGTATATACATGTATCTATTTATCTATTTTTTAAGAGGAGAAATTTCACTTTATATAATATATTTTTGACTAAAAATTGTAAAATATGACAAAAGTGTCTTAATTATTTCATTTATTACTCATCTATTTATCTATCTATCGACAATTTGTTCATGGCATCTAATAGATAATTTTATTATCTATCTTTTCGTATATACATGTATCAATTTATCTATTTCATAAGATGAGAAATTTCACTTTATATAATATATTTTTAACTAAAAATAGTAAAATATGACCAAAGTGTCCCACTTTTTTCGTTAATTACTCGTCTATTTATCTATCTATCGACAATTTGTTGATGGCATCTAATAGATAATTTTATTGTCTATCGTTTGGTATATACATGTATCTATTTATCTTATTCCTAAGATGAGAAATTTCACTTTATATATTATATTTTTTACAAAAAAATTGTAAAATATGATAAAAGTGTCCTAATTATTTCATTTATTACTCGTCTATTTATCTATCTACCGACAATTTGTTGATCGCATTTAATAGATAATTTTATTGTCTATCTTTTGGTATATACATGTATCTTTTTATATATTTCCTAAGATGAGAAACTTCACGTTATATAATATATTTTTTGACTAAAAATAGAAAAATATGACCAAAGTGTCCCACTTTTTTCGTTAATTACTCGTCTATTTATCTATCTTTCGACAATTTGTTGATGGCATCTAATAGATAATTTTATTGTCTATCGTTTGGTTTATACATGTATCTATTTATCTTATTCCTAAGATGAGAAATTTCAATTTATATATTATATTTTTGACTAAAAATTGTAAAATATGACAAGTGTCTTAATTTTTTCATTTATTACTCAACTATTTATCTATCTATCGACAATTTGTTGATGGCATCTAATAGATAATTGTATTGTCTATCTTTTGGTTTTGACATATATCTATTTATCTATTTCCTAAGATGAGAAATTTCACTTTATATATTATATTTTTGACCAATAAATGTAAAATATGACCAAAGTGTCCCATTTCTTTATTAATTACTCGTCTATTTATCTATCTATCAACAATTTGTTCATGGCATCTATTAGATACTTTTATTGTCTATCTTTTCGTATATACATGTATCTATTTATCTATTTCCTAAGATGAGAAATTTCACTTTATATAATATATTTTTTACTAAAAATTGTAAAATATGACAAAAGTGTCTTATTTTCTTGTTTATTACTCATCTATTTATCTATCTATCGACAATTTGTTGATGGCATCTAATAGATAATTGTATTGTCTATCTTTTGGTTTTTACATGTATCTATTTATCTATTTCCTAAGATGAGAAATTTCACTTTATATATTATATTTTTGACCAATAAATGTAAAATATGACCAAAGTGTCCCATTTCTTCATTAATTACTCGTCTATTTATCTATCTATCAACAATTTGTTCATGGCATCTAATAGATAATTTTATTGTCTATCTTTTCGTATATACATGTATCTATTTATCTATTTTTTAAGAGGAGAAATTTCACTTTATATAATATATTTTTGACTAAAAATTGTAAAATATGACAAAAGTGTCTTAATTATTTCATTTATTACTCATCTATTTATCTATCTATCGACAATTTGTTCATGGTATCTAATAGATAATTTTATTGTCTATCTTTTGGTTTTACATGTATCAATTTATCTATTTCATAAGATGAGAAATTTCACTTTATATAATATATTTTTAACTAAAAATAGTAAAATATGACCAAAGTGTCACACTTTTTTCGTTAATTACTCGTCTATTTATCTATCTATCGACAATTTGTTGATGGCATCTAATAGATAATTTTATGGTCTATCGTTTGGTATATACATGTATCTATTTATCTTATTCCTAAGATGAGAAATTTCACTTTATATATTATATTTTTTACAAAAAATTTGTAAAATATGATAAAAGTGTCCTAATTATTTCATTTATTACTCGTCTATTTATCTATCTACCGACAATTTGTTGATCGCATTTAATAGATAATTTTATTGTCTATCTTTTGGTATATACATGTATCTTTTTATATATTTCCTAAGATGAGAAACTTCACGTTATATAATATATTTTTCGACTAAAAATAGAAAAATATGACTAAAGTTTCCCACTTTTTTCGTTAATTACTCGTCTATTTATCTATTTATTGACAATTTGTTGATGGCATCTAATAGATAATTTTATTGTCTATCGTTTGGTTTATACATGTATCTATTTATCTTATTCCTAAGATGAGAAATTTCAATTTATATATTATATTTTTGACTAAAAATTGTAAAATATGACAAGTGTTTTAATTATTTCATTTATTACTCAACTATTTATCTATCTATCGACAATTTGTTGATGGCATCTAATAGATAATTGTATTGTCTATCTTTTGGTTTTTACATGTATCTATTTATCTATTTCCTAAGATGAGAAATTTCACTTTATATATTATATTTTTGACCAATAAATGTAAAATATGACCAAAGTGTCCCATTTCTTTATTAATTACTCGTCTATTTATCTATCTATCAACAATTTGTTCATGGCATCTATTAGATACTTTTATTGTCTATCTTTTCGTATATACATGTATCTATTTATCTATTTCCTAAGATGAGAAATTTCACTTTATATAATATATTTTTTAATAAAAATTGTAAAATATGACAAAAGTGTCTTACTTTTCTTGTTTATTACTCATCTATTTATCTATCTATCGACAATTTGTTGATGGCATCTAATAGATAATTGTATTGTCTATCTTTTGCTTTTTACATGTATCTATTTATCTATTTCCTAAGATGAGAAATTTCACTTTATATATTATATTTTTGACCAATAAATGTAAAATATGACCAAAGTGTCCCATTTCTTTATTAATTACTCGTCTATTTATCTATCTATCAACAATTTGTTGATGGCATCTAATAGATAATTTTATCGTATATCTTTTGGTATATACATGTATCTATTTATCTATTTTTTAAGAGGAGAAATTTCACTTTATATAATATATTTTTGACTAAAAATTGTAAAATATGACAAAAGTGTCTTAATTATTTCATTTATTACTCATCTATTTATCTATCTATCGACAATTTGTTCATGGCATCTAATAGATAATTTTATTATCTATCTTTTCGTATATACATGTATCAATTTATCTATTTCATAAGATGAGAAATTTCACTTTATATAATATATTTTTAACTAAAAATAGTAAAATATGACCAAAGTGTCCCACTTTTTTCGTTAATTACTCGTCTATTTATCTATCTATCGACAATTTGTTGATGGCATCTAATAGATAATTTTATTGTCTATCGTTTGGTATATACATGTATCTATTTATCTTATTCCTAAGATGAGAAATTTCACTTTATATATTATATTTTTTACAAAAAAAATGTAAAATATGATAAAAGTGTCCTAATTATTTCATTTATTACTCGTCTATTTATCTATCTACCGACAATTTGTTGATCGCATTTAATAGATAATTTTATTGTCTATCTTTTGGTATATACATGTATCTTTTTATATATTTCCTAAGATGAGAAACTTCACGTTATATAATATATTTTTTGACTAAAAATAGAAAAATATGACCAAAGTGTCCCACTTTTTTCGTTAATTACTCGTCTATTTATCTATCTTTCGACAATTTGTTGATGGCATCTAATAGATAATTTTATTGTCTATCGTTTGGTTTATACATGTATCTATTTATCTTATTCCTAAGATGAGAAATTTCAATTTATATATTATATTTTTGACTAAAAATTGTAAAATATGACAAGTGTCTTAATTATTTCATTTATTACTCAACTATTTATCTATCTATCGACATTTGTTGATGGCATCTAATAGATAATTGTATTGTCTATCTTTTGGTTTTGACATATATCTATTTATCTATTTCCTAAGATGAGAAATTTCACTTTATATATTATATTTTTGACCAATAAATGTAAAATATGACCAAAGTGTCCCATTTCTTTATTAATTACTCGTCTATTTATCTATCTATCAACAATTTGTTCATGGCATCTATTAGATACTTTTATTGTCTATCTTTTCGTATATACATGTATCTATTTATCTATTTCCTAAGATGAGAAATTTCACTTTATATAATATATTTTTTACTAAAAATTGTAAAATATGACAAAAGTGTCTTACTTTTCTTGTTTATTACTCATCTATTTATCTATCTATCGACAATTTGTTGATGGCATCTAATAGATAATTGTATTGTCTATCTTTTGGTTTTTACATGTATCTATTTATCTATTTCCTAAGATGAGAAATTTCACTTTATATATTATATTTTTGACCAATAAATGTAAAATATGACCAAAGTGTCCCATTTCTTCATTAATTACTCGTCTATTTATCTATCTATCAACAATTTGTTCATGGCATCTAATAGATAATTTTATTGTCTATCTTTTCGTATATACATGTATCTATTTATCTATTTTTTAAGAGGAGAAATTTCACTTTATATAATATATTTTTGACTAAAAATTGTAAAATATGACAAAAGTGTCTTAATTATTTCATTTATTACTCATCTATTTATCTATCTACCGACAATTTGTTGATCGCATTTAATAGATAATTTTATTGTCTATCTATTGGTATATACATGTATATTTTTATATATTTCCTAAGATGAGAAACTTCACGTTATATAATATATTTTTCGACTAAAAATAGAAAAATATGACCAAAGTGTCCCACTTTTTTCGTTAATTACTCGTCTATTTATCTATCTTTCGACAATTTGTTGATGGAATCTAATAGATAATTTTATTGTCTATCGTTTGGTTTATACATGTATCTATTTATCTTATTCCTAAGATGAGAAATTTCAATTTACATATTATATTTTTGACTAAAAATTGTAAAATATGACAAGTGTCTTAATTATTTCATTTATTACTCAACTATTTATCTATCTATCGACAATTTGTTGATGGCATCTAATAGATAATTGTATTGTCTATCTTTTGGTTTTTACATGTATCTATTTATCTATTTCCTAAGATGAGAAATTTCACTTTATATATTATATTTTTGACCAATAAATGTAAAATATGACCAAAGTGTCCCATTTCTTTATTAATTACTCGTCTATTTATCTATCTATCAACAATTTGTTCATGGCATCTATTAGATACTTTTATTGTCTATCTTTTCGTATATACATGTATCTATTTATCTATTTCCTAAGATGAGAAATTTCACTTTATATAATATATTTTTTACTAAAAATTGTAAAATATGACAAAAGTGTCTTACTTTTCTTGTTTATTAATCATCTATTTATCTATCTATCGACAATTTGTTGATGGCATCTAATAGATAATTGTATTGTCTATCTTTTGGTTTTTACATGTATCTATTTATCTATTTCCTAAGATGAGAAATTTCACTTTATATATTATATTTTTGACCAATAAATGTAAAATATGACCAAAGTGTCCCATTTCTTTATTAATTACTCGTCTATTTATCTATCTATCAACAATTTGTTGATGGCATCTAATAGATAATTTTATCGTCTATCTTTTGGTATATACATGTATCTATTTATCTATTTTTTAAGAGGAGAAATTTCACTTTATATAATATATTTTTGACTAAAAATAGTAAAATATGACAAAAGTGTCTTAATTATTTCATTTATTACTCATCTATTTATCTATCTATCGACAGTTTGTTCATGGCATCTAATAGATAATTTTATTGTCTATCTTTTCGTATATACATGTATCTATTTATCTATTTTTTAAGAGGAGAAATTTCACTTTATATAATATATTTTTGACTAAAAATTGTAAAATATGACAAAAGTGTCTTAATTATTTCATTTATTACTCATCTATTTATCTATCTACCGACAATTTCTTGATCGCATTTAATAGATAATTTTATCGTCTATCTTTTGGTATATACATGTATCTTTTTATATATTTCTTAAGATGAGAAACTTCACGTTATATAATATATTTTTTGACTAAAAATAGAAAAATATGACCAAAGTGTCCCACTTTTTTCGTTAATTACTCGTCTATTTATCTATCTTTCGACAATTTTTTGATGGCATCTAATAGATATTTTTATTGTCTATCGTTTGGTTTATACATGTATCTATTTATCTTATTCCTAAGATGAGAAATTTCACTTTATATATTATATTTTTGACTAAAAATTGTAAAATATGACAAGTGTCTTAATTATTTCATTTATTACTCAACTATTTATCTATCTATCGACAATTTGTTGATGGCATCTAATAGATAATTGTATTGTCTATCTTTTGGTTTTGACATGTATCTATTTATCTATTTCCTAAGATGAGAAATTTCACTTTATATATTATATTTTTGACCAATAAATGTAAAATATGACCAAAGTGTCCCATTTCTTTATTAATTACTCGTCTATTTATCTATCTATCAACAATTTGTTCATGGCATCTATTAGATACTTTTATTGTCTATCTTTTCGTATATACATGTATCTATTTATCTATTTCCTAAGATGAGAAATTTCACTTTATATAATATTTTTTACTAAAAATTGTAAAATATGACAAAAGTGTCTTACTTTTCTTGTTTATTACTCATCTATTTATCTATCTATCGACAATTTGTTGATGGCATCTAATAGATAATTGTATTGTCTATCTTTTGGTTTTTACATGTATCTATTTATCTATTTCCTAAGATGAGAAATTTCACTTTATATATTATATTTTTGACCAATAAATGTAAAATATGACCAAAGTGTCCCATTTCTTTATTAATTACTCGTCTATTTATCTATCTATCAACAATTTGTTGATGGCATCTAATAGATAATTTTATCGTCTATCTTTTGGTATATACTTGTATCTATTTATCTATTTTTTAAGAGGAGAAATTTCACTTTATATAATATATTTTTGACTAAAAATTGTAAAATATGACAAAAGTGTCTTAATTATTTCATTTATTACTCATCTATTTATCTATCTATCGACAATTTGTTCATGGCATCCAACAGATAAGTTTATTGTCTATCTTTTCGTATATACATGTATCAATTTATCTATTTTATAAGATGAGAAATTTCACACTATATAATATATTTTTAACTAAAAATAGTAAAATATGACCAAAGTGTCCCACTTTTTTCGTTAATTACTCGTCTATTTATCTATCTATCGACAATTTGTTGATGGCATCTAATAGATAATTTTATTGTCTATCGTTTGGTATATACATGTATCTATTTATCTTATTCCTAAGATGAGAAATTTCACTTTATGTATTATATTTTTTACAAAAAAATTGTAAAATATGATAAAAGTGTCCTAAATATTTCATTTATTACTCGTCTATTTATCTATCTACCGACAATTTGTTGATCGCATTTAATAGATAATTTTATTGTCTATCTTTTGGTATATACATGTATCTTTTTATATATTTCCTAAGATGAGAAACTTCACGTTATATAATATATTTTTTGACTAAAAATAGAAAAATATGACCAAAGTGTCCCACTTTTTTCGTTAATTACTCGTCTATTTATCTATCTTTCGACAATTTGTTGATGGCATCTAATAGATAATTTTATTGTCTATCGTTTGGTTTATACATGTATCTATTTATCTTATTCCTAAGATGAGAAATTTCACTTTATATATTATATTTTTGACTAAAAATTGTAAAATATGACAAGTGTCTTAATTATTTCATTTATTACTCAACTATTTATCTATCTATCGACAATTTGTTGATGGCATCTAATAGATAATTGTATTGTCTATCTTTTGGTTTTGATATGTATCTATTTATCTATTTCTTAAGATGAGAAATTTCATTTTATATATTATATTTTTGACCAATAAATGTAAAATATGACCAAAGTGTCCCATTTCTTTATTAATTACTCGTCTATTTATCTATCTATCAACAATTTGTTGATGGCATCTAATAGATAATTTTATCGTCTATCTTTTGGTATATACTTGTATCTATTTATCTATTTTTTAAGAGGAGAAATTTCACTTTATATAATATATTTTTGACTAAAAATTGTAAAATATGACAAAAGTGTCTTAATTATTTCATTTATTACTCATCTATTTATCTATCTATCGACAATTTGTTCATGGCATCCAACAGATAAGTTTATTGTCTATCTTTTCGTATATACATGTATCAATTTATCTATTTTATAAGATGAGAAATTTCACACTATATAATATATTTTTAACTAAAAATAGTAAAATATGACCAAAGTGTCCCACTTTTTTCGTTAATTACTCGTCTATTTATCTATCTATCGACAATTTGTTGATGGCATCTAATAGATAATTTTATTGTCTATCGTTTGGTATATACATGTATCTATTTATCTTATTCCTAAGATGAGAAATTTCACTTTATGTATTATATTTTTTACAAAAAAATTGTAAAATATGATAAAAGTGTCCTAAATATTTCATTTATTACTCGTCTATTTATCTATCTACCGACAATTTGTTGATCGCATTTAATAGATAATTTTATTGTCTATCTTTTGGTATATACATGTATCTTTTTATATATTTCCTAAGATGAGAAACTTCACGTTATATAATATATTTTTTGACTAAAAATAGAAAAATATGACCAAAGTGTCCCACTTTTTTCGTTAATTACTCGTCTATTTATCTATCTTTCGACAATTTGTTGATGGCATCTAATAGATAATTTTATTGTCTATCGTTTGGTTTATACATGTATCTATTTATCTTATTCCTAAGATGAGAAATTTCACTTTATATATTATATTTTTGACTAAAAATTGTAAAATATGACAAGTGTCTTAATTATTTCATTTATTACTCAACTATTTATCTATCTATCGACAATTTGTTGATGGCATCTAATAGATAATTGTATTGTCTATCTTTTGGTTTTGATATGTATCTATTTATCTATTTCTTAAGATGAGAAATTTCATTTTATATATTATATTTTTGACCAATAAATGTAAAATATGACCAAAGTGTCCCATTTCTTTATTAATTACTCGTCTATTTATCTATCTATCAACAATTTGTTGATGGCATCTAATAGATAATTTTATCGTCTATCTTTTGGTATATACTTGTATCTATTTATCTATTTTTTAAGAGGAGAAATTTCACTTTATATAATATATTTTTGACTAAAAATTGTAAAATATGACAAAAGTGTCTTAATTATTTCATTTATTACTCATCTATTTATCTATCTATCGACAATTTGTTCATGGCATCCAACAGATAAGTTTATTGTCTATCTTTTCGTATATACATGTATCAATTTATCTATTTTATAAGATGAGAAATTTCACACTATATAATATATTTTTAACTAAAAATAGTAAAATATGACCAAAGTGTCCCACTTTTTTCGTTAATTACTCGTCTATTTATCTATCTATCGACAATTTGTTGATGGCATCTAATAGATAATTTTATTGTCTATCGTTTGGTATATACATGTATCTATTTATCTTATTCCTAAGATGAGAAATTTCACTTTATGTATTATATTTTTTACAAAAAAATTGTAAAATATGATAAAAGTGTCCTAAATATTTCATTTATTACTCGTCTATTTATCTATCTACCGACAATTTGTTGATCGCATTTAATAGATAATTTTATTGTCTATCTTTTGGTATATACATGTATCTTTTTATATATTTCCTAAGATGAGAAACTTCACGTTATATAATATATTTTTTGACTAAAAATAGAAAAATATGACCAAAGTGTCCCACTTTTTTCGTTAATTACTCGTCTATTTATCTATCTTTCGACAATTTGTTGATGGCATCTAATAGATAATTTTATTGTCTATCGTTTGGTTTATACATGTATCTATTTATCTTATTCCTAAGATGAGAAATTTCACTTTATATATTATATTTTTGACTAAAAATTGTAAAATATGACAAGTGTCTTAATTATTTCATTTATTACTCAACTATTTATCTATCTATCGACAATTTGTTGATGGCATCTAATAGATAATTGTATTGTCTATCTTTTGGTTTTGATATGTATCTATTTATCTATTTCTTAAGATGAGAAATTTCATTTTATATATTATATTTTTGACCAATAAATGTAAAATATGACCAAAGTGTCCCATTTCTTTATTAATTACTCGTCTATTTATCTATCTATCAACAATTTGTTGATGGCATCTAATAGATAATTTTATCGTCTATCTTTTGGTATATACTTGTATCTATTTATCTATTTTTTAAGAGGAGAAATTTCACTTTATATAATATATTTTTGACTAAAAATTGTAAAATATGACAAAAGTGTCTTAATTATTTCATTTATTACTCATCTATTTATCTATCTATCGACAATTTGTTCATGGCATCCAACAGATAAGTTTATTGTCTATCTTTTCGTATATACATGTATCAATTTATCTATTTTATAAGATGAGAAATTTCACACTATATAATATATTTTTAACTAAAAATAGTAAAATATGACCAAAGTGTCCCACTTTTTTCGTTAATTACTCGTCTATTTATCTATCTATCGACAATTTGTTGATGGCATCTAATAGATAATTTTATTGTCTATCGTTTGGTATATACATGTATCTATTTATCTTATTCCTAAGATGAGAAATTTCACTTTATGTATTATATTTTTTACAAAAAAATTGTAAAATATGATAAAAGTGTCCTAAATATTTCATTTATTACTCGTCTATTTATCTATCTACCGACAATTTGTTGATCGCATTTAATAGATAATTTTATTGTCTATCTTTTGGTATATACATGTATCTTTTTATATATTTCCTAAGATGAGAAACTTCACGTTATATAATATATTTTTTGACTAAAAATAGAAAAATATGACCAAAGTGTCCCACTTTTTTCGTTAATTACTCGTCTATTTATCTATCTTTCGACAATTTGTTGATGGCATCTAATAGATAATTTTATTGTCTATCGTTTGGTTTATACATGTATCTATTTATCTTATTCCTAAGATGAGAAATTTCACTTTATATATTATATTTTTGACTAAAAATTGTAAAATATGACAAGTGTCTTAATTATTTCATTTATTACTCAACTATTTATCTATCTATCGACAATTTGTTGATGGCATCTAATAGATAATTGTATTGTCTATCTTTTGGTTTTGATATGTATCTATTTATCTATTTCTTAAGATGAGATATTTCATTTTATATATTATATTTTTGACCAATAAATGTAAAATATGACCAAAGTGTCCCATTTCTTTATTAATTACTCGTCTATTTATCTATCTATCAACAATTTGTTGATGGCATCTAATAGATAATTTTATCGTCTATCTTTTGGTATATACTTGTATCTATTTATCTATTTTTTAAGAGGAGAAATTTCACTTTATATAATATATTTTTGACTAAAAATTGTAAAATATGACAAAAGTGTCTTAATTATTTCATTTATTACTCATCTATTTATCTATCTATCGACAATTTGTTCATGGCATCCAACAGATAAGTTTATTGTCTATCTTTTCGTATATACATGTATCAATTTATCTATTTTATAAGATGAGAAATTTCACACTATATAATATATTTTTAACTAAAAATAGTAAAATATGACCAAAGTGTCCCACTTTTTTCGTTAATTACTCGTCTATTTATCTATCTATCGACAATTTGTTGATGGCATCTAATAGATAATTTTATTGTCTATCGTTTGGTATATACATGTATCTATTTATCTTATTCCTAAGATGAGAAATTTCACTTTATGTATTATATTTTTTACAAAAAAATTGTAAAATATGATAAAAGTGTCCTAAATATTTCATTTATTACTCGTCTATTTATCTATCTACCGACAATTTGTTGATCGCATTTAATAGATAATTTTATTGTCTATCTTTTGGTATATACATGTATCTTTTTATATATTTCCTAAGATGAGAAACTTCACGTTATATAATATATTTTTTGACTAAAAATAGAAAAATATGACCAAAGTGTCCCACTTTTTTCGTTAATTACTCGTCTATTTATCTATCTTTCGACAATTTGTTGATGGCATCTAATAGATAATTTTATTGTCTATCGTTTGGTTTATACATGTATCTATTTATCTTATTCCTAAGATGAGAAATTTCACTTTACATATTATATTTTTGACTAAAAATTGTAAAATATGACAAGTGTCTTAATTATTTCATTTATTACTCAACTATTTATCTATCTATCGACAATTTGTTGATGGCATCTAATAGATAATTGTATTGTCTATCTTTTGGTTTTGATATGTATCTATTTATCTATTTCTTAAGATGAGAAATTTCATTTTATATATTATATTTTTGACCAATAAATGTAAAATATGACCAAAGTGTCCCATTTCTTTATTAATTACTCGTCTATTTATCTATCTATCAACAATTTGTTGATGGCATCTAATAGATAATTTTATCGTCTATCTTTTGGTATATACTTGTATCTATTTATCTATTTTTTAAGAGGAGAAATTTCACTTTATATAATATATTTTTGACTAAAAATTGTAAAATATGACAAAAGTGTCTTAATTATTTCATTTATTACTCATCTATTTATCTATCTATCGACAATTTGTTCATGGCATCCAACAGATAAGTTTATTGTCTATCTTTTCGTATATACATGTATCAATTTATCTATTTTATAAGATGAGAAATTTCACACTATATAATATATTTTTAACTAAAAATAGTAAAATATGACCAAAGTGTCCCACTTTTTTCGTTAATTACTCGTCTATTTATCTATCTATCGACAATTTGTTGATGGCATCTAATAGATAATTTTATTGTCTATCGTTTGGTATATACATGTATCTATTTATCTTATTCCTAAGATGAGAAATTTCACTTTATGTATTATATTTTTTACAAAAAAATTGTAAAATATGATAAAAGTGTCCTAAATATTTCATTTATTACTCGTCTATTTATCTATCTACCGACAATTTGTTGATCGCATTTAATAGATAATTTTATTGTCTATCTTTTGGTATATACATGTATCTTTTTATATATTTCCTAAGATGAGAAACTTCACGTTATATAATATATTTTTTGACTAAAAATAGAAAAATATGACCAAAGTGTCCCACTTTTTTCGTTAATTACTCGTCTATTTATCTATCTTTCGACAATTTGTTGATGGCATCTAATAGATAATTTTATTGTCTATCGTTTGGTTTATACATGTATCTATTTATCTTATTCCTAAGATGAGAAATTTCACTTTATATATTATATTTTTGACTAAAAATTGTAAAATATGACAAGTGTCTTAATTATTTCATTTATTACTCAACTATTTATCTATCTATCGACAATTTGTTGATGGCATCTAATAGATAATTGTATTGTCTATCTTTTGGTTTTGATATGTATCTATTTATCTATTTCTTAAGATGAGAAATTTCATTTTATATATTATATTTTTGACCAATAAATGTAAAATATGACCAAAGTGTCCCATTTCTTTATTAATTACTCGTCTATTTATCTATCTATCAACAATTTGTTGATGGCATCTAATAGATAATTTTATCGTCTATCTTTTGGTATATACTTGTATCTATTTATCTATTTTTTAAGAGGAGAAATTTCACTTTATATAATATATTTTTGACTAAAAATTGTAAAATATGACAAAAGTGTCTTAATTATTTCATTTATTACTCATCTATTTATCTATCTATCGACAATTTGTTCATGGCATCCAACAGATAAGTTTATTGTCTATCTTTTCGTATATACATGTATCAATTTATCTATTTTATAAGATGAGAAATTTCACACTATATAATATATTTTTAACTAAAAATAGTAAAATATGACCAAAGTGTCCCACTTTTTTCGTTAATTACTCGTCTATTTATCTATCTATCGACAATTTGTTGATGGCATCTAATAGATAATTTTATTGTCTATCGTTTGGTATATACATGTATCTATTTATCTTATTCCTAAGATGAGAAATTTCACTTTATGTATTATATTTTTTACAAAAAAATTGTAAAATATGATAAAAGTGTCCTAAATATTTCATTTATTACTCGTCTATTTATCTATCTACCGACAATTTGTTGATCGCATTTAATAGATAATTTTATTGTCTATCTTTTGGTATATACATGTATCTTTTTATATATTTCCTAAGATGAGAAACTTCACGTTATATAATATATTTTTTGACTAAAAATAGAAAAATATGACCAAAGTGTCCCACTTTTTTCGTTAATTACTCGTCTATTTATCTATCTTTCGACAATTTGTTGATGGCATCTAATAGATAATTTTATTGTCTATCGTTTGGTTTATACATGTATCTATTTATCTTATTCCTAAGATGAGAAATTTCACTTTATATATTATATTTTTGACTAAAAATTGTAAAATATGACAAGTGTCTTAATTATTTCATTTATTACTCAACTATTTATCTATCTATCGACAATTTGTTGATGGCATCTAATAGATAATTGTATTGTCTATCTTTTGGTTTTGATATGTATCTATTTATCTATTTCTTAAGATGAGAAATTTCATTTTATATATTATATTTTTGACCAATAAATGTAAAATATGACCAAAGTGTCCCATTTCTTTATTAATTACTCGTCTATTTATCTATCTATCAACAATTTGTTCATGGCATCTATTAGATAATTTTATTGTCTATCTTTTCGTATATACATGTATCTATTTATCTATTTCCTAAGATGAGAAATTTCACTTTATATAATATATTTTTTACTAAAAATTGTAAAATATGACAAAAGTGTCTTACTTTTCTTGTTTATTACTCATCTATTTATCTATCTATCGACAATTTGTTGATGGCATCTAATTGATAATTGTATTGTCTATCTTTTGGTTTTTACATGTATCTATTTATCTATTTCCTAAGATGAGAAATTTCACTTTATATATTATATTTTTGACCAATAAATGTAAAATATGACCAAAGTGTCCTATTTCTTTATTAATTACTCGTCTATTTATCTATCTATCAACAATTTGTTGATGGCATCTAATAGATAATTTTATCGTCTATCTTTTGGTATATACATGTATCTATTTATCTATTTTTTAAGAGGAGAAATTTCACTTTATATAATATATTTTTGACTAAAAATTGTAAAATATGACAAAAGTGTCTTAATTATTTCATTTATTACTCATCTATTTATCTATCTATCGACAATTAGTTCATGGCATCTAATAGATAATTTTATTGTCTATCTTTTCGTATATACATGTATCAATTTATCTATTTTATAAGATGAGAAATTTCACTTTATATAATATATTTTTAACTAAAAATAGTAAAATATGACCAAAGTGTCCCACTTTTTTCGTTAATTACTCGTCTATTTATCTATCTATCGACAATTTGTTGATGGCATCTAATAGATAATTTTATTGTATATCGTTTGGTATATACATGTATCTATTTATCTTATTCCTAAGATGAGAAATTTCACTTTATATATTATATTTTTTACAAAAAAAATGTAAAATATGATAAAAAGTGTCCTGATTATTTCATTTATTACTCATCTATTTATCTATCTACCGACAATTTGTTGATCGCATTTAATAGATAATTTTATTGTCTATCTTTTGGGATATTCATGTATCTTTTTATATATTTCCTAAGATGAGAAACTTCACTTTATATAATATATTTTTTGACTAAAAATAGAAAAATATGACCAAAGTGTCCCAACTTTTTCGTTAATTACTCGTCTATTTATCTATCTATCGACAATTTGTTGATGGCATCTAATAGATAATTTTATTGTCTATCGTTTGGTTTATACATGTATCTATTTATCTTATTCCTAAGATGAGAAATTTCACTTTATATATTATATTTTTGACTAAAAATTGTAAAATATGACAAGTGTCTTAATTATTTCATTTATTACTCAACTATTTATCTATCTATCGACAATTTGTTGATGGCATCTAATAGATAATTGTATTGTCTATCTTTTGGTTTTGATATGTATCTATTTATCTATTTCTTAAGATGAGAAATTTCATTTTATATATTATATTTTTGACCAATAAATGTAAAATATGACCAAAGTGTCCCATTTCTTTATTAATTACTCGTCTATTTATCTATCTATCAACAATTTGTTGATGGCATCTAATAGATAATTTTATCGTCTATCTTTTGGTATATACTTGTATCTATTTATCTATTTTTTAAGAGGAGAAATTTCACTTTATATAATATATTTTTGACTAAAAATTGTAAAATATGACAAAAGTGTCTTAATTATTTCATTTATTACTCATCTATTTATCTATCTATCGACAATTTGTTCATGGCATCCAACAGATAAGTTTATTGTCTATCTTTTCGTATATACATGTATCAATTTATCTATTTTATAAGATGAGAAATTTCACACTATATAATATATTTTTAACTAAAAATAGTAAAATATGACCAAAGTGTCCCACTTTTTTCGTTAATTACTCGTCTATTTATCTATCTATCGACAATTTGTTGATGGCATCTAATAGATAATTTTATTGTCTATCGTTTGGTATATACATGTATCTATTTATCTTATTCCTAAGATGAGAAATTTCACTTTATGTATTATATTTTTTACAAAAAAATTGTAAAATATGATAAAAGTGTCCTAAATATTTCATTTATTACTCGTCTATTTATCTATCTACCGACAATTTGTTGATCGCATTTAATAGATAATTTTATTGTCTATCTTTTGGTATATACATGTATCTTTTTATATATTTCCTAAGATGAGAAACTTCACGTTATATAATATATTTTTTGACTAAAAATAGAAAAATATGACCAAAGTGTCCCCCTTTTTTCGTTAATTACTCGTCTATTTATCTATCTTTCGACAATTTGTTGATGGCATCTAATAGATAATTTTATTGTCTATCGTTTGGTTTATACATGTATCTATTTATCTTATTCCTAAGATGAGAAATTTCACTTTATATATTATATTTTTGACTAAAAATTGTAAAATATGACAAGTGTCTTAATTATTTCATTTATTACTCAACTATTTATCTATCTATCGACAATTTGTTGATGGCATCTAATAGATAATTGTATTGTCTATCTTTTGGTTTTGATATGTATCTATTTATCTATTTCTTAAGATGAGAAATTTCATTTTATATATTATATTTTTGACCAATAAATGTAAAATATGACCAAAGTGTCCCATTTCTTTATTAATTACTCGTCTATTTATCTATCTATCAACAATTTGTTGATGGCATCTAATAGATAATTTTATCGTCTATCTTTTGGTATATACTTGTATCTATTTATCTATTTTTTAAGAGGAGAAATTTCACTTTATATAATATATTTTTGACTAAAAATTGTAAAATATGACAAAAGTGTCTTAATTATTTCATTTATTACTCATCTATTTATCTATCTATCGACAATTTGTTCATGGCATCCAACAGATAAGTTTATTGTCTATCTTTTCGTATATACATGTATCAATTTATCTATTTTATAAGATGAGAAATTTCACACTATATAATATATTTTTAACTAAAAATAGTAAAATATGACCAAAGTGTCCCACTTTTTTCGTTAATTACTCGTCTATTTATCTATCTATCGACAATTTGTTGATGGCATCTAATAGATAATTTTATTGTCTATCGTTTGGTATATACATGTATCTATTTATCTTATTCCTAAGATGAGAAATTTCACTTTATGTATTATATTTTTTACAAAAAAATTGTAAAATATGATAAAAGTGTCCTAAATATTTCATTTATTACTCGTCTATTTATCTATCTACCGACAATTTGTTGATCGCATTTAATAGATAATTTTATTGTCTATCTTTTGGTATATACATGTATCTTTTTATATATTTCCTAAGATGAGAAACTTCACGTTATATAATATATTTTTTGACTAAAAATAGAAAAATATGACCAAAGTGTCCCACTTTTTTCGTTAATTACTCGTCTATTTATCTATCTTTCGACAATTTGTTGATGGCATCTAATAGATAATTTTATTGTCTATCGTTTGGTTTATACATGTATCTATTTATCTTATTCCTAAGATGAGAAATTTCACTTTATATATTATATTTTTGACTAAAAATTGTAAAATATGACAAGTGTCTTAATTATTTCATTTATTACTCAACTATTTATCTATCTATCGACAATTTGTTGATGGCATCTAATAGATAATTGTATTGTCTATCTTTTGGTTTTGATATGTATCTATTTATCTATTTCTTAAGATGAGATATTTCATTTTATATATTATATTTTTGACCAATAAATGTAAAATATGACCAAAGTGTCCCATTTCTTTATTAATTACTCGTCTATTTATCTATCTATCAACAATTTGTTGATGGCATCTAATAGATAATTTTATCGTCTATCTTTTGGTATATACTTGTATCTATTTATCTATTTTTTAAGAGGAGAAATTTCACTTTATATAATATATTTTTGACTAAAAATTGTAAAATATGACAAAAGTGTCTTAATTATTTCATTTATTACTCATCTATTTATCTATCTATCGACAATTTGTTCATGGCATCCAACAGATAAGTTTATTGTCTATCTTTTCGTATATACATGTATCAATTTATCTATTTTATAAGATGAGAAATTTCACACTATATAATATATTTTTAACTAAAAATAGTAAAATATGACCAAAGTGTCCCACTTTTTTCGTTAATTACTCGTCTATTTATCTATCTATCGACAATTTGTTGATGGCATCTAATAGATAATTTTATTGTCTATCGTTTGGTATATACATGTATCTATTTATCTTATTCCTAAGATGAGAAATTTCACTTTATGTATTATATTTTTTACAAAAAAATTGTAAAATATGATAAAAGTGTCCTAAATATTTCATTTATTACTCGTCTATTTATCTATCTACCGACAATTTGTTGATCGCATTTAATAGATAATTTTATTGTCTATCTTTTGGTATATACATGTATCTTTTTATATATTTCCTAAGATGAGAAACTTCACGTTATATAATATATTTTTTGACTAAAAATAGAAAAATATGACCAAAGTGTCCCACTTTTTTCGTTAATTACTCGTCTATTTATCTATCTTTCGACAATTTGTTGATGGCATCTAATAGATAATTTTATTGTCTATCGTTTGGTTTATACATGTATCTATTTATCTTATTCCTAAGATGAGAAATTTCACTTTATATATTATATTTTTGACTAAAAATTGTAAAATATGACAAGTGTCTTAATTATTTCATTTATTACTCAACTATTTATCTATCTATCGACAATTTGTTGATGGCATCTAATAGATAATTGTATTGTCTATCTTTTGGTTTTGATATGTATCTATTTATCTATTTCTTAAGATGAGAAATTTCATTTTATATATTATATTTTTGACCAATAAATGTAAAATATGACCAAAGTGTCCCATTTCTTTATTAATTACTCGTCTATTTATCTATCTATCAACAATTTGTTCATGGCATCTATTAGATAATTTTATTGTCTATCTTTTCGTATATACATGTATCTATTTATCTATTTCCTAAGATGAGAAATTTCACTTTATATAATATATTTTTTACTAAAAATTGTAAAATATGACAAAAGTGTCTTACTTTTCTTGTTTATTACTCATCTATTTATCTATCTATCGACAATTTGTTGATGGCATCTAATTGATAATTGTATTGTCTATCTTTTGGTTTTTACATGTATCTATTTATCTATTTCCTAAGATGAGAAATTTCACTTTATATATTATATTTTTGACCAATAAATGTAAAATATGACCAAAGTGTCCTATTTCTTTATTAATTACTCGTCTATTTATCTATCTATCAACAATTTGTTGATGGCATCTAATAGATAATTTTATCGTCTATCTTTTGGTATATACATGTATCTATTTATCTATTTTTTAAGAGGAGAAATTTCACTTTATATAATATATTTTTGACTAAAAATTGTAAAATATGACAAAAGTGTCTTAATTATTTCATTTATTACTCATCTATTTATCTATCTATCGACAATTAGTTCATGGCATCTAATAGATAATTTTATTGTCTATCTTTTCGTATATACATGTATCAATTTATCTATTTTATAAGATGAGAAATTTCACTTTATATAATATATTTTTAACTAAAAATAGTAAAATATGACCAAAGTGTCCCACTTTTTTCGTTAATTACTCGTCTATTTATCTATCTATCGACAATTTGTTGATGGCATCTAATAGATAATTTTATTGTATATCGTTTGGTATATACATGTATCTATTTATCTTATTCCTAAGATGAGAAATTTCACTTTATATATTATATTTTTTACAAAAAAAATGTAAAATATGATAAAAAGTGTCCTGATTATTTCATTTATTACTCATCTATTTATCTATCTACCGACAATTTGTTGATCGCATTTAATAGATAATTTTATTGTCTATCTTTTGGGATATTCATGTATCTTTTTATATATTTCCTAAGATGAGAAACTTCACTTTATATAATATATTTTTTGACTAAAAATAGAAAAATATGACCAAAGTGTCCCAACTTTTTCGTTAATTACTCGTCTATTTATCTATCTATCGACAATTTGTTAATGGCATCTAATAGATAATTTTATTGTCTATCTTTTGGTATATACATGTATCTATTTATCTATTTCATAAGATGAGAAATTTCACTTTATATAATATATTTTTTACTAAAAATTGTAAAATATGACAAAAGTGTCTTACTTTTCTTGTTTATTACTCATCTATTTATCTATCTATCGACAATTTGTTGATGGCATCTAATAGATAATTGTATTGTCTATCTTTTGGTTTTTACATGTATCTATTTATCTATTTCCTAAGATGAGAAATTTCACTTTATATATTATATTTTTGACAAAAAAATGTAAAATATGACGAAAGTGTCCCATTTCTTCATTAATTACTCGTCTATTTATCTATCTATCAACAATTTGTTCATGGCAACTATTAGATAATTTTATCGTCTATCTTTTGGTATATACATGTATCTACTTATCTATTTTTTAAGAGGAGAAATTTCACTTTATATATTATATTTTTGACTAAAAATTGCAAAATATGACAAGTGTCTCAATTATTTCATTTATTACTCAACTATTTATCTATTTATCGACAATTTGTTAATGGCATCTAATAGATAATTTTATTGTCTATTTTTTGGTATATACATGTATCAATTTATATATTTCATAAGATGAGAAATGTCACTTTATATAATATATTTTTGACAAAATTGTAAAATATTACCAAAGTGTCTTTATTTATTCATTTATTACTCGGCTATTTATCTATCTATGGAAAATTTGTTGATGGCTCCTAATAGATAATTTTATTGTCTATCTTTTCGTATATACATGTATCAATTTATCTATTTCTTAAGATGAGAAATTTCACTTTATATAATATATTTTTGACTAAAAATAGTAAAATATGACCAAAGTGTCCCAATTTTTCACTAATTACTCGTCTATTTATCTATTTATCAACAATTTGTTGATGGCATCTATTAGATAATTTTATCGTCTATCTTTTGGTATATACATGTATGTATTTGTCTATTTCCTCAGATTCGAAATTTTACCTTATATAATATATTTTTTACTAAAAATTATAAAATATGACAAGTGTCTTAATTTTCTTGTTTATTACTCGTATATTTATCTATCTATGGAAAATTTGTTGATGGCATCTAATAGATAATTTTATCGTCTATCTTTTGGTATTTACATGTATAGAAATATTAACCCCTGTGTATCTCAGTAACTATCAACAATTCCATGTATGCGAAAAAGCATGAACATACATACACTCCATATGTACACACACACCCTCATACGCACATACAATTATCAACCTCGGAAAATTCCACCAGAGGTCCTGTGCGTCTGTGTATGTGTATGCGTGTACGTGTGTGTATACGTGTGTGTGCACATGTGTACGTGTGTAGGAAAGTGGGTATATATGTGTGTACGTGTGTGTTCATATGCATACGTGTGTGTATGTGTGTGTGTATGTGTTTTTACGTGTGTACGTGTGTGTGTATGTGTGTACGTGTGTGTGTACATGTGTGTATGTGTGTGTACGTGTGTATGTACGTGTGTATGTGTGTACGTGTGTACGTGTGAGTGTGTGTATGTGTGTACGTGTGTGTGTGTATGTACGTGAGTGTGTGTGTACGTGTGCACGTGTGTGTGTGTGTACGTGTGTACGTGTGAGTGTGTGTACATGTGTACATGTGTGTACTTGTGTACATACATGTACATGTGTGTGTATGTGTGTGTATGTGTGTGTGTATGTGTGTACGTGTGTGTGTGTATATGTGTGCATGTGTGTGTGTACATGTGTGTACGTGTGTGTGTACGTGTGTGTGTGTATATGTGTGTATGTGTGTGTGTACATGTGTCTACATGTGTGTTGGTGTGTGTATGTGTGTATGTGTACGTGTACGTGTGTGTGTGTGTGTGTACGTGTGTGTGTACGTGTGTGTGTATGTGTGTACGTTTGTGTGTATGTACGTGTGTACATATGTGTGTACGTGTGACCGTATGTGTGTGTATGTGTGTGTGTACGTGTGTGTATGTGTGTGTACGTATGTGTGTGTAAGTGTGTGTGTGTGTGTGTGTGTGTAAGTGTGTGTGTGTGTACGTGTGTGTGTGTGTGTACGTGTGTGTGTGTACGTGTGTGTGTGTGTTTGTGTATGTGTGTGTGTGTGTACGTGTGTGTGTGTCTGTATGTGTGTGTGTGTGGGTGTGTTTACGTGTGTACGTGTGTGTGTGTGTGTATGTGTGTCTGTACGTGTGTGTGTACGTGTATACGTGTGTGTGTGTGTACGTGTGTTTGTACGTGTGTTTGTATATGTGTGTGTACGTGTGTGTGTACATGTGTGTGTACATGTGTGTGTGTGTACGTGTGTGTGTGTGTGTACATGTGTACGTATGTGTATGTGTGTGTGTACGTGCGTGTGTGTGTACATGTTTGTGTCTGTATGTGTGTGTGTGTATGTGTACGTGTGTTGTACGTGTGTGTGTGTACGTGTGTGTGTGTGTGAGTCTGTATGTGTGTGTGTACGTGTTTGTGTCTGTGTGTGTGTGTGTGTGTGTGTGTACGTGTGTAAAAACAGATCCAAAATGGCCATAGTGCGTGTCTCCCCACTTGTTCGTGATGTAATTATGAAGACATCTGCCCTCTACATACAAAATATGAGATGTGGAACATATGACAGGTATTGGGTTAGGAGATGTGGTCACTGCCTGTGATTTGGGCATGTCACAGAAGGATGTCATATGACTGAACCAAGATGTGGTCACTGTGCAGGTACTCATCTGTCATCAGTCTGCCCAAATAGTACAATGGAGAAGTGTCATAACTGCATTGCATCATCACGAGCTGAAGTGAATCATAAGGCTTTCAACACAAAATGTCCCTCTTTTATTGCAGCTAAGGAAGCAACCATAAGGAACACGATGACAATGTCTGATGAAATGCCAAAACACTAAATAGAGTTGGTGTTGATGAAGGTACAGTCTCGGTATTCAACAATGATGATATAATAACACCTTCCACTACCACTAGTTCAACGACTCCATACACAACAGTAATGTTTGGCAATATAGCTGGATTATTAACTCAGAATGATAAGACAAAACTCAAGATTCTAAATGAAGAAGCAACTACAGAAAATGCCATAATCGTTGCATTAACAGAATCACACCTAACAGAAAATCATTTTGATTCGGAAATTCAGCAGAATGGATATATATGCTATCGCACCGACAGAACAACAGGCAGGAAAAAAGGTGGTGTAGTAACCTATATACATAATACATGTTCAACCAGTGTAGATATATTGGCAGCAGATTCAAACTTGTACATGGAGTACAGCTTGTTCTATATTAAACAACTAGATCTGGTAGTTATAACACTATACAGACCTCCAGAATGTCCGAGTAACATGTTCATCACACCATTAGAGGAGATCAGGACTAAACTGGGAGCAGTGAGTACAGGTTTGCCAATATCATCCTTACTGGTGATTTTAACTTCCCAAGTATAGACTGGAAAACAGAGAGAGTCATTGGTGGAGGAGCAGCATATAGACAACAAGCTGAATCACTCATGGAGTTTGCCAGAGACTTATGCTTGCAACAATTCATTGATTTGCCTACACGAGAAGACAACATTCTGGACCTATTTTTTATAAATCACGACGATATCGTACAGAAGTATGATGTAAATCCTTGGAGGGCAAGCGATCACCGTTTGGTAACTGTTAAAACATCGATAATGATACATAAACCTGCAGAGTTATCACCAGATAGACAGAATACTGGCTTTAGTAAACTAAATCTATTTAGCCCCCTAACCAACTGGTCAGCAATAAAATACGAGTTAAGCCAAATAGCTTGGTCCTCGTTGGAAGGTGGCCACCAGCCTACAGTCCTATATGAAGAGATACTGCAGGTATGCTTGGACATTTGTACCCGGCACTCCCCAACAAGACGCCTGAACAACAAAAAGAACAATATTCCTAGAGACCGGCGAATATTAATGAGAAAACGAACAGTAATACGGAAGAAATTAAAAACTACAAAATCCGACAACAATAAGTGACTTATGGAAGCAAAGCTGGATAGGATGGAGCAGGAGCTGAGGGATTCTGTGCTTAGACAGCAACATTCAGCTGAAATGACTGCAGTGGATGCTATAAGAATTAACCCTAAATATTTTTACACCTTTGTGAGAAATAAATCAAACTTGAAAGCTGACGTCATGGCATTGACAGGTACAGATGGTAACTTGGAGAGTGATCCACCTAAACTGTGCGAACTATTTAGTCAACAATTTACAAAAGTTTTTAGTGTACCAATAAGAACAAAGACTATCCATGATCCAGATGCATTTTTTAATAGTGAAATGGCAGAACAACAGGAATTAAGGGAACTACCATTTACGGAAGCTGATGTCTTGACAGCAATTCGAACCATTCGTACTACTGCAGCCCCAGGACCTGACGAATTCCCTGCAATCGTTTTGAAAAACTGTGACAGTGAGTTAGCCAAACCACTGCAAATGTTATACAGTAGCTCCTTCCAAACCAGAATTATACCAGATCTCCTGAAACAAGGCAAAATAACACCAATTTACAAGAAGGGCCTACGTGCTGAACCATCAAACTACAGACCTGTTGCCCTTACATCCCATATAATAAAAATCGTGGAAAAGATTATAGTTAAGAATATGACATCCTATATGGAAAGAAATCATTTAATGAATCCAGGACAACATGGTTTTCGTGCAGGACACTCTTGTCTCTCACAGCTTATTGAACATCAAGAAAATATAGTGGAGTCACTAGAAAAAGGTAACAACGTTGATGTAGTCTATTTGGATTTTGAAAAAGCCTTTGATAAGGTCGACCATGGGGTTCTTTTGCATAAATTGCAGAACCTTGGAATCACGGGTACACTTGGAAAATGGATATACTCTTTTCTAACTAATCGAACCCAATTTGTGGCTGTAAACGGAGCTATTTCACAGGCAACTGAGGTCATGAGTGGTGTACCACAGGGGTCTGTCTTGAACCCCCTGCTATTTTTGATACACATTGCAGACATCAACAGCTCAATCGTCCACGCCACTGTAAGATCATTTGCAGACGATACCAGGATACAGTGTGAAATAACAAATGTAAACAGTACAGTGAACTTACAAGACGATCTTAATGTTATCTATACCTGGGCAGAGGAGAATAATATGAGTTTTAATGACACAAAATTTGAGTTGATACGGTACGGAAAGAACAATGATATCAAGAACCAAACCACATATAAAACACTCAAGAGAGTGGATATCAAACAGAGGAATATGGTCAAAGATCTTGGAGTTTGTATGACTAGTGATGCTGTGTTTGGGACCCACATTGGACAAGTGGTGAGGAAGTGTAGAATGCAGATGGGGTGGATCTTACGTACATTCACTGTTCGAGAAGAGTTACCAATGATTACTCTGTACCGCTCGCTACTTCTACCTCTGCTGGAATATTGTTGCCAGTTGTGGCATCCGTGGAAGCGGAGTGAAGTTAAATCATTGGAGGGAGTGCAAAGAACTTTTACAAATAAAATATCATCAGTGAGGGACTGTAACTATTGGGATCGTCTCCGAATACTCAAATTATATTCACTTGAGAGAAGACGCGAGAGGTATATGATTATTTACACATGGAAAATAGTAAATAAGCACGTACCAAATGTGAGTCGCATCGGAATCACTACCAAGAACCACCCACGTCTAGGTGTTATGTGCGTGCCACCCAAAGTGAACATCCGTGCTGGCAGAGTAACCAACATTAGGCATCACAGTCTGTCGGTGGTGGGTCCAAGGCTGTTCAACTCTCTGCCAAGACAGCTGCGAAATATGAACAGTGCCACCTGTGAACTCTTTAAAAACCATCTCGATAAGTTCCTAAAATTTGTGCCTGATGAACCCAACCTGAATCACTACCGTACGGCTGCTGAGAGCAACTCAATAGACGATCAGCTGTGTTACATGCACATCAACGGAGGAGGAGGCATCGCCTTGTCCTGGGAGCCCGTAGCTCCCGATCAACCTTCAGGACATTCAGGTGTGTGTGTACATGTGTACGTGTGTGTGAGTGTGTGTGTATACATGTGTATATGTGTGTATGTGTGTGTGTATGTATGTTTAAGTGTGTGTGTGTTTGTACGTGTGTCTGTGTGTGTTTATATGTGTGTGTGTACATGTGTGTGTATGTGTAGCTGTATATGTGTATGTGTGTGTGTGTACATGTGTGTGTATGCGTGTATTTGTGTGTGTACGTGTGTGTGTGTATGTATGTATGTGTGTATGTGTGTGTGTACGTGTGTGTGTTTGTACGTGCATGTGTGTGTACGTGCATGTGTGTGTACGTGTGTGTGTGTATGTATGTTTGTGTGTGTGTGTGTATGTGTGTGTGTGTGTGTGTGTGTACGTGTGTCTACGTGTGTGAAGAGTCTCGGGGTGATGTTGGACAGTGAGCTAATGATGAGAGATCAGATTGGTCATGTGGTTCAAATTGCTGGATACCACTTGAGGAATTTGGCTTTTGTAAGGAAATACCTTGATCAGAGTGTGATGATGATGTAGCGGTTCACGCAGCAAACTGCTGAAGTATCGTGAGTGGTAGTTTGGCTCGTCGGCAGTTCACCAAGACCCCGAGGGTTCATCGTGCACCAACCAATGAGGGAAGGACACGTCATCAACATGGCTGACCCTACGTCATCACCAGGGCTATATAAGCACCGGCAGCCGTCCACCAAGGCGTCAGACTTCCAGTGTTCTCATCTCTGGGCTGACCACTTCCATTTCCACTTCCACTTATATTTATATTTACACTTCTACTTCACACGGTGGCAGAGGCTACTCCTCTGTACGTGTGTCGTATTTACATTTAGAGAGCAGAGCATTGCTATTACAGTAATTTAATATTAGTCAATTGTGTGTATATTTCTATTTAGTATTGTATATATTATGTGTGTTAACTTATAACCAACTTGTGATATTGTGAATGATCATTCTTGTGACTTAATATAATACCTGAAAATACAGACTTTATTTACTTATTGACCAACGACAATATAGTAGGTTAAACCTACAATGAAACTAGTTTACAATTATGTTCTAAGTAAATTGGATTACTGTAATTCCCTATATTACGGCTTGCCTGATTATCTATTAAAGAAACTCCAGATGATCATGAACAGAGCTGCGAGATTGATACAAGGTCTGTCAAGAAGAGATCGAATAACACCAGCACTCATACAACTACATTGGCTTCCTATTAAGGCACGTATCGTTTACAAGCAGTGTGTTATGGTTCATCAAGCGTTAAATTTTGGCAAACCAGTTTACATGCGAGATATGCTCCTGGACTTTCATGTGGATACCAATGCAGAATTGCGACATAGCAGCGAGGTGAATAGGCTTATGGAACCAAGATTCAGAAGGGAATGTGGAAAAAGAGCGTTCGCAAATAGTGCTCCTCGACTCTACAACAACCTTCCGAGCTTCGTTAGGGCAGCAGAAACAGCTGCTCTATTCAAAAAGAGACTGAAGACACACCTCTTCACCCTGTCTTACGACATCATAAAGGATGAAATGAGACCTAGTTTCCGGCTTTAGTTGATCTACGGAGGGACTTGGAGAGCTGGCAACGGCTGAAAGTCCCTAGAAGCCATCACATAAGTAACATAAGTAAATAAGTAAGTGTGTCTATGTGTGTGTGTGTGTATGTATACGTGTGTGTGTGTGTACGTATACGTGTGTGTGTGTGTACGTATACGTGTGTGTGTGTGTGTGTGTGTGTGTGTGTGTGTGTATGTGTGTGTGTGTGTGTATGTGTGTGTATGTATGTGTGTGTGTGTAACTGTGTGTGTTTAAGTGTGTGTGCGTGTGTGTGCACGTGTGTGTGTGTGTGTGTGTGTGTGTGTGTGTGTGTGTGTGTGTGTGTGTGACCTTGGTGGCGAGAGGGTGTGCCGGACCCTCGCTCCGTGTTTGTGTTGTTGTCAGCTGATCTGTCAACCTACCAACCTGTTACAGTTGAATATAAGCAACGTGACCAATACTAGGGTCACGTTGCCGGCATGGAAAAGCTGAACCCTAACAAAATAGTAAAATTAAATGGCCAAGAATGCAAAAAGTGCTCGATACAGCTGGAAACCATGGCAGTCAAATGTGATCAGTGCAGTGGACTTTTTCATATTAAATGCACCAGAAGGCCGACGTACATGGTGATCAGGTATTTCACAAGTAGAGTATCAAACACTTGTGAAGATTGTGTAAAGGAAAAAACCGACAGATATGATGATATATTGAACTTGGTCAGTGAACTAGGAACCGGCTCAAGCAATGACGTCACGGAAACAACTGAACCAGCAGTTCAGCAGCACTCATTGGGAATGATTACCAATCTGGCGAAAAACATTGATGAACTACGAACGGAAATGACTAATATGGCGCAGAAAATGAACAACTTTGAAGCTATTAAGCCAGAGAAGAGTTTATACTCAGATATTGTTCGCTCTACTACTCCTGATACTGTGCAACATGTCATAGTGAAGACTAAAGACCCCAACCAACAGCCCAGAACAGATGCTATCTCTGCAGCACTGAAAACAGTTCCAATCACAAAGATGACTACCAACAGTTCAGGACATTTGAAAATTACTCTGCCTCACTTAAAACCTAAATCTGACGCACTGAAAGCTCTAAGTATTCTCAGGATGTTGTTTCGAAACACAAGGTATCAGCTGTGAGAAAAATCCTACCAAAAATTACAATTTGCTCAGTTCCCCCTGATATTGATGATGATGAATTAAAACAATGTGTGATGGACAAAAATCCCATTATATCAGACCTGGTCGCCAATGGTGAAAAGTTTGAAGTACTGTTTTCTAAAACACCTGAAAACGGATCCAAAATGGCCATAGTGCGTGTCTCCCCACTTGTTCGTGATGTAATTATGAAGACATCTGCCCTCTACATACAAAATATGAGATGTGGAACATATGACAGGTATTGGGTTAGGAGATGTGGTCACTGCCTGTGATTTGGGCATGTCACAGAAGGATGTCATATGACTGAACCAAGATGTGGTCACTGTGCAGGTACTCATCTGTCATCAGTCTGCCCAAATAGTACAATGGAGAAGTGTCATAACTGCATTGCATCATCACGAGCTGAAGTGAATCATAAGGCTTTCAACACAAAATGTCCCTCTTTTATTGCAGCTAAGGAAGCAACCATAAGGAACACGATGACAATGTCTGATGAAATGCCAAAACACTAAATAGAGTTGGTGTTGATGAAGGTACAGTCTTGGTATTCAACAATGATGATATAATAACACCTTCCACTACCACTAGTTCAACGACTCCATACACAACAGTAATGTTTGGCAATATAGCTGGATTATTAACCCTAGATTAGCAGCGTTCCAAATCTAACGTTAATGACAGACATGTTCATTATTCCGGACATAAATTTGTGGGTTAAAAACACATCAAAGGAATTGTATAAAGTTTATTTCCAAATATTTGAAAGAAAATGTATCCTTTTAGAAGGAAAAACACACATAGCCTACCTTCTTCAAAGAAAATTTAATTGCCTTATGATGAAATGAAAAAAAAGTGTAAAAATTGTGTAAAAAAATAGGGAACATTCCATATGGTGTTGCACCTAACTACAGTATTTTGTCAGGTTTCTCATAATTGGCACATGTTGTGCCAAGACGTGCCCCGAGATACGTAGGACTTGCGATTCCCTTTTGAATCCCGGATTCCCGCTGGGTGTACCTCTAAACCTGAGGGAAAAATATTATGCAAATTATTAGATGTATGCCTCGCATGCAGCTGCCACAACCAGTTATATTTGCCAGGAAGTGGCTGGCTACACTTGTGGGCTCAAGACCAATATATATATGATACAAAATATAATATCTGTATATAATATATCTACTATGTGTAAGGAATAATGGAATACATAATGTACCTATTGAGTTAGGAGGAGTGATGAGAAGTATCCATCTCGTAGCCAGACTAGTCAACCACTTCCTTCTCAACAGGTTGGCCACACTGAGCACAGGATGGACTGTATGATGAAATACATGGATGATAAATAAATATAATAATGCACTAAAGTAATTCAACTGTTATGAAAACATATTTACAACATTGTTCTCTCTCTCTCTCGTCTTCAACTCACCCCTTAGAAATGCAGCTGATGCAGTATGTGTATAGATGGCGAGCACATTTGCTGACCTTGCAACCTCTGCACACATACTTGCTCTTCTTTGCTGTTCCAGGGCAATCCCTGCATCGCTTCTCAGGGTTGAAGTGTGAGTTGTGGAGTAGTGCTACTTCTCTTTCGGGAGCTTGTGCTGCCTGTGGAGGATGGCTTGGCAGATCGAATGCAGAGCGGATGAGGGCCACCAGTTCACAAGAGAGAGTGGGACGAGTGAGTCGGTGCTGTGCCCAGGGATGGATGAGTTCCATGTCCAACTCCATGAGGAATGTGCGCCTACGAAGTGGGGGTCTGCCTGCTGATGTACAGTTGGCACTGTGGACTATCCATGAATTTATGCCTCCAGCATTCAACATGCCATAAAAGATGCAGAGTGGCCACCTCTGCGTCTTTCTGCTACATGAGTAGGTGGCGCACATTTGGTCGAATGCATCTACGCCCCCCTTGGTTGAATTATAAAATAACACGACTTCTGGCTTCCCATGATCACCCAAGGTCGGAGTGCTGTGCATGGTCGACAGTAGGTGTACCAGTTTGCTGCTCTTTCCTTTCTTAGTGAGTGATGCATATGAGACCAGTGTCATATAATCATCATATAGGAAGGCACTGGACCCTGGGATACGACCTTCCATCAAGCGCATCTGGGATGGTATTTCTTTCTTATTGCTCTTGATTGTGCCCACGAGGGTTAGACCGCAATTTGACTGTAGATCCATGGCAAGGGGGATAGATGTGAACCAATTATCCACTGTCACATTCCTGTTACTTTGGTGGTATGGTCGTGTCAGTTGTCTTACGTAGTAATGACCCAGGGATAAGTCCCCCTGCGGTGGTGGCTCCTGCTTTGCTACATATGGAATAGCCCCAAGCAAATACTTTGATTTGTTGTCACAACAAAGTATAAGTTTCAGTCCATACTTAGCTGGCTTTTTTGGTATATACATTCGGAAGACTGCCCTCCCTCGAAATGTAAGCAGTTGTTCATCAATCGTTAGGTTCTCTCCAGGAGTAAACATCCGCCTGCATATAATATTATAATATAATATTATAATATTATAATATTAATATATAATATTATAATATTATATAATAATAAGTTATATTATTAGACAATTCTTGCATTTTCCAAGGTTACAATACACACCCGTTTCCACCAGACATGTCCAGAATCCGGGACTTTATCACCCATCATATGTTAGCAGACATGTCCGGAATCCCGGACATTGGGGCCCTACAGCTATAGTATATTTATAAACCACATGATTGCACCTCATACAGCAACACCAATACACAAGCAGAGATTACATGAGATGCCAGCCTTGTAGCCCTATCACCGTGTTAACAGCAACACAAAAGGGGCAGCTTGACGGGATGCCGGACGACACTGCTAATCTAGGGTTAACTCGGAATGATAAGACAAAACTCAAGATTCTAAATGAAGAAGCAACTACAGAAAATGCCATAATCGTTGCATTAACAGAATCACACCTAACAGAAAATCATTTTGATTTGGAAATTCAGCAGAATGGATATATATGCTATCGCACCGACAGAACAACAGGCAGGAAAAAAGGTGGTGTAGTAACCTATATACATAATACATGTTCAACCAGTGTAGATATATTGGCAGCAGATTCAAACTTGTACATGGAGTACAGCTTGTTCTATATTAAACAACTAGATCTGGTAGTTATAACACTATACAGACCTCCAGAATGTCCGAGTAACATGTTCATCACACCATTAGAGGAGATCAGGACTAAACTGGGAGCAGTGAGTACAGGTTTGCCCAATATCATCCTTACTGGTGATTTTAACTTCCCAAGTATAGACTGGAAAACAGAGAGAGTCATTGGTGGAGGAGCAGCATATAGACAACAAGCTGAATCACTCATGGAGTTTGCCAGAGACTTATGCTTGCAACAATTCATTGATTTGCCTACACGAGAAGACAACATTCTGGACCTATTTTTTATAAATCACGACGATATCGTACAGGAGTATGATGTAAATCCTTGGAGGGCAAGCGATCACCGTTTGGTAACTGTTAGAACATCGATAATGATACATAAACCTGCAGAGTTATCACCAGATAGACAGAATACTGGCTTTAGTAAACTAAATCTATTTAGCCCCCTAACCAACTGGTCAGCAATAAAATACGAGTTAAGCCAAATAGCTTGGTCCTCGTTGGAAGGTGGCCACCAGCCTACAGTCCTATATGAAGAGATACTGCAGGTATGCTTGGACATTTGTACCCGGCACTCCCCAACAAGACGCCTGAACAACAAAAGAACAATATTCCTAGAGACCGGCGAATATTAATGAGAAAACGAACAGTAATACGGAAGAAATTAAAAACTACTAAATCCGACAACAATAAGTGACTTATGGAAGCAAAGCTGGATAGGATGGAGCAGGAGCTGAGGGATTCTGTGCTTAGACAGCAACATTCAGCTGAAATGACTGCAGTGGATGCTATAAGAATTAACCCTAAATATTTTTACACCTTTGTGAGAAATAAATCAAACTTGAAAGCTGACGTCATGGCATTGACAGGTACAGATGGTAACTTGGAGAGTGATCCACCTAAACTGTGCGAACTATTTAGTCAACAATTTACAAAAGTTTTTAGTGTACCAATAAGAACAAAGACTATCCATGATCCAGATGCATTTTTTAATAGTGCAATGGCGGAACAACAGGAATTAAGGGAACTACCATTTACGGAAGCTGATGTCTTGACAGCAATTCGAACCATTCGTACTACTGCAGCCCCAGGACCTGACGAATTCCCTGCAATCGTTTTGAAAAACTGTGATAGTGAGTTAGCCAAACCACTGAAAATGTTATACAGTAGCTCCTTCCAAACTGGAATTATACCAGATCTCCTGAAACAAGGCAAAATAACACCAATTTACAAGAAGGGCCTACGTGCTGAACCATCAAACTACAGACCTGTTGCCCTTACATCCCATATAATAAAAATCATGGAAAAGATTATAGTGAAGAATATGACATCCTATATGGAAAGAAATAATTTAATGAATCCAGGACAACATGGTTTTCGTGCAGGACACTCTTGTCTCTCACAGCTTATTGAACATCAAGAAAATATAGTGGAGTCACTAGAAAAAGGTAACAATGTTGATGTAGTCTATTTGGATTTTGAAAAAGCCTTTGATAAGGTCGACCATGGGGTTCTTTTGCATAAATTGCAGAACCTTGGAATCACAGGTACAATTGGAAAATGGATATACTCTTTTCTAACTAACCGAACGCAATTTGTGGCTGTAAAGGGAGCTATTTCACAGGCAACTGAGGTCATGAGTGGTGTACCACAGGGGTCTGTCTTGGGCCCCCTGCTATTTTTGATACACATTGCAGACATCAACAGCTCAATCGTCCACTCCACTGTAAGATCATTTGCAGACGATACCAGGATACAGTGTGAAATAACAAATGTAAACAGTACAGTGAACTTACAAGACGATCTTAATGTTATCTATACCTGGGCAGAGGAGAATAATATGAGTTTTAATGACACAAAATTTGAGTTGATATGGTACGGAAAGAACAATGATATCAAGAACCAAACCACATATAAAACACTCAAGAGAGTGGATATCAAACAGAGGAATATGGTCAAAGATCTTGGAGTTTGTATGACTAGTGATGCTGTGTTTGGGACCCACATTGGACAAGTGGTGAGGAAGTGTAGAATGCAGATGGGGTGGATCTTACGTACATTCACTGTTCGAGAAGAGTTACCAATGATTACTCTGTACCGCTCGCTACTTCTACCTCTGCTGGAATATTGTTGCCAGTTGTGGCATCCGTGGAAGCAGAGTGAAGTTAAGTCATTGGAGGGAGTGCAAAGAACTTTTACAAATAAAATATCATCAGTGAGGGACTGTAACTATTGGGATCGTCTCCGAAGACTCAAATTATATTCACTTGAGAGAAGACGCGAGAGGTATATGATTATTTACACATGGAAAATAGTAAATAAGCACGTACCAAATGTGAGTCGCATCGGAATCACTACCAAGAACCACCCACGTCTAGGTGTTATGTGCGTGCCACCCAAAGTGAACATCCGTGCTGGCAGAGTAACCAACATTAGGCATCACAGTCTGTCGGTGGTGGGTCCAAGGCTGTTCAACTCTCTGCCTAGACAGCTGCGAAATATGAACAGTGCCACCTGTGAACTCTTTAAGAACCATCTCGATAAGTTCCTGAAATTTGTGCCTGATGAACCCAACCTGGATCACTACCGTACGGCTGCTGAGAGCAACTCAATAGACGATCAGCTGTGTTACATGCACATCAACGGAGGAGGAGGCATCGCCTTGTCCTGGGAGCCCGTAGCTCCCGATCAACCTTCAGGTGTGTGTGTGTGTACGTGTGTGTGTGTGTGTGTGTGTGTGTGTGTGTCAGTGAGTCAGTCAGTCAGTGAGCGGACGTGGCTGCTCCGCGTGTGTGAATTGTGTGTGTCTTGTGTAAACACCGTGCCCGGGTAGACACCTATAGACACCTATACCACCCACCGTGTGTGACTGGCATTACAAATATGCTAGAAGAGGAGCAACATTTACCTCCTGCAGACACCAGCTGCACGGTATGAAACAATATTTGTACACTGGAGTGTTTAAAGTGTCAAAAGTGCAAGTCATCCGTACACATAGACTGCTTTCACCTCCCTGTCTATGCGATTGTGAATTTCTTCAACACCAGAAGTCAGTACACATGTGCAGAATGTGTCCATAAACACCTGGGTGAGCAAAGTGATCGATTATTTGCCCAAGTGTACTCATTATTGGAAAAGGAAAGGGAGGCTAAACAGACATTCGCCGAAAGTGTTGATACCCAAACACCAGCAGACCAATCGACTAGGAACAGTCAAACCACTGCTTCAGATCAAAGGGACTCTGATAGTTTGGGAGTTACCCAAACGGAAAGTGACTCAGAACATCATAAAGTGAACCAGGAGGAAAGTCAGTCAGACCGAAACAATGCAGGTCAGAAAAGGACTCATCGCAAGGTATGCTACTTTTACAAGCATAATAAGTGTAAATTTGGCAGGAAAGGAGTAAACTGTCCATATGCCCATCCCAGATTGTGCAACAAGTACAAGGTCAACGGATGTGATCCTGTGAAAGGGTGCAAAGAGGGATACGCTGCAATTTCCTGCACCCACCAATTTGCAATGGGTCTAAAACAAAAAGGGTATGCCTAAACACAGAATGTAAAATATTACATTTAAATGGTACTCGCCGCAACCCATCAAATAATGTTGCAGTAGAACAGCGAGCACAGCAACATCAACAACATCAACAACAACAGAAACAAGCAGTGGAAAATGGGAGAACAATGAACATCAAACCACAAAATGCCTGGCTGAGTCGTCACTCGACTATGGATGAAAATCAGACCGACCCCATGGTCCCTTTTTTATGGCAACAACTGCAGCAAATGCAGCAAACACAGCAGCAAATATTACAAATACTGCAGGCAATGCCATGGCGGGGAACCCCCACATCACCACAAATACTGAGAACGGGTCAGTGGCCCCCTGCCTCATCAATGCTGAACCACCAGCAATAGTCACCACAACAGGCCGTGATGCTGATTTCTGTAAGATAATTACCTTCAATATAGCAGGCTTTATGCCATATAAAATGAAAGGCAAAACGAAACTCCTTGAAGAAATTGCTAAATCCGAAAATGCAATCATCATCTCACTTACAGAATCGCATCTCAATGACGAAATACGGGATGCTGAAGTCAATATACCAAAGTATATGACATTCAGGACAGACAGAATGAAGCATCGCAAGAAAGGTGGTGTTATAACTTATGTGGCAGAGCATTTTGCACGAAGAGTCACAGTCCTGCATTCGGAGTCAAACTCGTATACAGAAGCACAAGTTCTCCACTTGCATACGATAAATATGATCCTTATCAACTTATATAGACCGCCAGAGTGCCCAACAAACACGTTATGGACCAGTTAACGAAAATAGGAAACATTCTAGATTCTCTACATACTCCGACACCAACTGTGTTCTTCAGTGGTGACTTAAATTTTCCGAGAATTAACTGGGACGCAGAGACTGTGTACGGGGGTACGGCGGAGATGCGAGCCCAAGCAGGGGCGCTCCTGCTACTAGCCGGAGAACATTGTCTACAGCAAATAGTTCGTGCTCCCACGCGGGAGAAGAACCTTCTCGACGTTGTCATGACAAATGATAGCGATCTTATTCGAGACTGTCAGGTGAACAAGATAAACTTATCTGATCATAATTCTATTATCTTGGAAACAAATATTTCTTCAGGCACACCTGCAGTATCTGCACATTTCGCACGGGGTACGACCAGTTTCAGTGATTTGAATTTTCATGCTGGATCAGTCAGCTGGGCCGATGTGAGAGAGGACCTCAGTCTGGTTGACTGGACGCATATAGAACAATATGAAACTAATGAGCAGTACGACTTTCTGATCGCTAACTGCCTTAAGATTTCAAAGAAGAATAGGCTATACCAAGGAAGATATTACCACCCAAAAACAAAATACCACGATTCCGCAAAATTCTGATGCGCAAAAGAAATAATTTACATAAAAAATTATGTTGTGTCAAGGATATCCGAGCTAGACACTGTGTTGAAAACAAAATATTGATTATTGAGAACAACCTAAAAATGAGCTCATTCGAAATGAGGAATTTGCAATTTCTCGCATCAAAACCAATCCGAAATACTTCAAGTATGCGGCAAACAAATCAACGATGCGAACTGGTATTGGATCATTAGTGGACGGAAATGGTGAAGTGAGTGACAGGCCCGAAAGTATTGTTGAAACACTAAGGTTACAATATGAAGCAGTTTTCAGCTCACCCAGAGGGGACGGCATGGTGCTCGATCCTGTGGAGTTTTTCGGTGGAACAGATGGGAACACCGAGGAACTAAATAGCATTTGTATATCCACTGACCACATACGAAATGCAATTCATGAGTTGAGGGTGAATTCAGCTGCTGGCCCTAATCAATTTCCAGCGGTCTTGCTGAGGAAATGCGCAAAAGAGTTGAGTTTTCCTCTGTCCATATTTTATAAAACATCTTTAACCCCTAAAGGCCGGTTGACGTGATAGACCGTCTTACGTAAGTAACCGGGCAACTGCACCTACCGTCACAGTGAGTTAGCGCTATTTCGCGCCCTGTACGGCTAGTTTTTCTTGTCGTTGGGCGAGAAAATACACTCACAATATCGATCCGCTACCCACTCTGTCGATTCTGGGAGCCCACGATGGCTGGGCGATTTTTAAGTATTTGCCCTTGTCCGAATTTGTGCTCTAACGATCGTAAGACAATACCGTAGTGAATATATGTACGTGAGTGACTCCATGATATTCCTACAAGGTTACAAATTATTATTTAGTGTATAGATCATGACAGACGATATATAATGGGGTAGTAATAAGAAAATAACACCACAAAACACGCCCATACAGGCACAATCGATAGTAAATATATGTGTTTCCTACGGTACAAGTCGGTTTGTTTATCATTTTCTAAGTGACAGTTACACGTTGATATATTCCTACAAGTGTTCATACTATTTTTAGTGTTGAAATCATGACAATAGTAATAATAATAATAGTAATACGAGTGAGTTGACAAAGGACTTGGGCAGGAAACTGAACTCGCGATGCCGTAGTCACACCGCTCTCACGCGTACACACGGACACACCGCTCTCACGCGTACACACAGACACACCGCTGTCTCACGCACAAACATGGTTCACTTCAACTCGTCCCGTCTCCACAACTATTCATCGTACAGCCCTCCCGATGGTACCATTGGAAAGAGGAAGAGTTGAAGGTAAGGATGGAACCATTTTGAAGTCAGTACACTATATAGGTTAAGAGTGTGAGTGTTGTGAATATAGGGCAAATCGAGGAATTTTGACGCTAGCGGCAGGGTAGAAATGTGGAGGCAAGGTCTACCCTTCCCGGACTGCAGGGGTTAAGAACAGGGAGAATTCCACAGAAGCTGAAAAACGCTAAAGTCACACCGATTTATAAGGGTGGCTCGAGGAATGAAGCAAAAAACTACAGGCCCGTTGCTCTAACGTCCCATATCATAAAGGTACTGGAAAAAATTGTGGTAAAAAACATGGCAACGTTCCTCGAAGACACCGGCTTGATGAACGACAGCCAGCATGGCTTTAGAAAGAGTCGCTCATGCCTAACACAATTATTGGTACACTATGAAAAAGTGTTGACGTCACTGGAGAACAACAAAGACGTTGATGTGGTCTATCTGGACATTGCTAAAGCCTTTGACAAGGTGGACCACGGCATACTTCTCCATTAGCTTCGTCGAATGGGGATTACTGGTGAGCTGGGGAGGTGGCTGCAATGCTTCTTGACCAACAGAGAACAGGTTGTGGCGGCTGATGGTGCTGAGTCTGCACCGATGCTGGTCACCAGTGGAGTCCCACAAGGCTCTGTTCTTGGACCCCTTTTATTCATCATATACAACTGTGACATTGACCAACATATTCAGCATTCGTTTTTGTCCTCATTCGCAGATGACACATGCGTACTGCGAGAAATATCTGATACTTCCGACGCTGAACTATTGCAGGAGGATCTTGAGACTCTGTATCAGTGGGCGGACAGAAACAACATGATGTTTAATGACAGTAAATTTGAGCATATGTAGTACACTGTAAAAGGCTGCAGCAACAGTTCACCTAAATATACCGCAAATGACGGGTCACAAATTGGCGTAAAACAGGAAGTGCGGGACCTCGGAGTCACCCTTAGCTGTGATGGAAATTTTACCAGTCACATCACCAAGGTGACAATAAAGGCTAGGAGTCAGGCTGGATGGGTTCTTCGTACTTTTTGTACTCGGGAACCGGAACCGATGCTGACTATCTACAAAACTATGGTGGTGCCACTACTTGAGTACTGTTGCCAACTCTGGAGCCCATGGTGAGCTATTAAAAAGCAAAAGCTTGAGGGAGTACAAAGGACTTTCACCTCTAAAATAAAAACTGTGAAGCACCTGGATTATTGGAAAAGACTTCAGGCATTGAGACTTTTTTCCCTCGAACGTCGACGAGAAAGGTATTTCATTTTGTATGTATACAAGATAATGACGGGTCGGGTAATCAACTCCGTCAACATCCGATTCATAAATCATCAGCGACATGGACAGCTTTGCGATGTAAATGCAATCCATCCTGGAGCGACCACCAGGATCAAGACACTCAAAGGGAATGCTTTCTCAATTAAAGCATCACAGCTGTTCAACGCACTCCCCAGGTGGCTACGCGACTGTAATGGTCAGAGTCTGGATAGTTTCAAACTGAAGCTGGTCAAGTTCTTGGGAACATTACCTGATGAACCAAAACTACCGCAATATCATCTACGAGCGTCCAGCAATTCCATCGTCGACCAGTTGGCGCAGAGACGAGCTGACGGGATATTCTAGTGGCGGCGCATCAGCGTGGCCACGGGCGCAATTTGCTGCCCGCAACATCGCACTTCAGGAACTTCAGGTGTGTGTGTGTGTATGTGTATGTATGTGTGTGTACATGTGTGTGTGTGTATGTGTGTGTACATGTGTGTGTGTGTGTATGTGTGTGTACATGTGTGTGTGTGTGTGTGTGTGTGTACATGTGTGTGTGTGTGTGTGTAGGTATGTGTGTGTGTGTGTGTAGGCATGTGTGTGTGTGTGTGTGTGTAGGTATGTGTGTGTGTGTGTGTGTGTGTGTGTAGGTATGTGTGTGTGTGTGTGTGTGTGTGTGTGTGTGTATGTGTGTGTGTGTGTACGTGTGTGTGTGTAGGTATGTGTGTGTGTGTACGTATGTGTGTGTGTGTGTACGTATGTGTGTGTGTGTGTGTGTGTGTGTGTGTGTATGTGTGTGTATGTGTATAATAAATAATAATAATAATAATAATAAACGGTTTTATTGATGAGAGTGGCAGCCTGAAGCTGAAAATATACAGTGATGAATTGATGTACATATATAAATACTGGAAAGAAACAAAATATATAGAAGGAAACAAGGCAGTATATTGTATTGACTATGTGTTGTTAAGTAGGTGAACTATGGCTGGGATGGCACTGTTCTTATACCTATCAGTGCGGGCTCTTATTGGCTGTAGTATGTTGGAGTGACGGAGTGCACGAGGTGGACGAGGTATTGTAGGTGGAAGGAAGTGTCGGTGACGTGGATGTTGTAGTAGTCCCTGGCCGAATGTGAGTAGTGTCTGATGGTGGAGCTGACTGAGGGATAACATGTTGAGGGTGGAGAGAGCATTGTTGTACCCACTGTACTCGCCACCCAGTATTATTTTACATGCTCTTTTTTGTACTCTCTCGAGTTGGAGTTTCTGGGTGGTATTAAAGGAGGATGACCAGGCCGGTGAGCAGTAGGTTAATTTGGGTAGGATGAAGGAGCTATAAATTGTACTAAGCTCCAACATGGGTGTCCCAAGTGACCTCAGTCGTCTTAACATGTATAGACGGTACGAGGCTGACTTGACCGTGTTATTCACATGTACCTTCCAGTTGAGTTTATGGTCGATGGTGATACCTAGGAGTTTGGTGGACTGTACTAACTGGAGAGGATGGTCACCCATAGTTATTGATGGTGGTTGTACTAGGGTGGTGGCGGTGTTGAAATGCATAACTACAGTCTTATCAAGGTTGATGGTGACCTTGTTGACTGTAGTCCATGCCTGCAGCAAGTCCAGGATACCTTGTAGTGGTGTATAGTCTGGTGAGGTGTTATCCACTGTAATCCCTACTGTACAGTCATCCACATACTTCCACCTGGCAGGGGTTTCGGTCAGGGCATCATTAATGAGGATTAGATAGCAAAGGGGGCCCATTTTGGTCCCTTGAGGGACGCCACAACTGAGGGGTTGTGACCCTGATACAGCACCCCTATACCTCACTACCTGTTGACGTCCAACCAGAAAATCACACAGCCATGATACCAGGTAGGGGGGTAATCCAAGTGCTATGGCCTTGTTGATAACTGTGAAGTGATCAACAAGGTCAAAAGCTTTCCTGAAGTCAACAAAGGCAACAGCCAGTGACGTCTTGCGTTTGTCTAAGCCATTATGCAGGAAATCCAAAAAGCTTACTAGACAATGAGAGGTGGATGACTTCCTCATGTTGCCAAACTGCCTTGGGTCAATTAAATTTTTGATGTTATCATATGCCATATTAAAAACAAAATCTTCACAAATTAAGCTGGGTATGGGGGTAATGGCAATAGGTCTGAGGTCACTAGGGGATTGTGGGGTGGGGATCTTAGGGATGGGAGTGACATATGCTGTCTTCCATTGAGTGGGACATTTACACTGACTTAAGGAAGCATTGATAATAGAGCAGAGGGGTGTGGCAAGTTCAATTGCAAACTCCTTGTAGATTTTTATTGGGAGGTCGACTGGGGTGGTGGATCTTTTAGATTTAAAATTAAGGAGTTTGTTGGCAATTTCAAAAGTTTGAACACTGGGAGGGGGGGAGGGAGAAGGCAGATAGGCAGGCAGGGTGGTGAGGTCAAGACTGGGGAGGGACTGACAAATATTGGCAAAGTGAATGTTTATGGTCTCAGCTGCTTCCTCACCTGATAAGTGAGAAATAAAGGGAAAGGAAGAGGGATTACTGTTTAGACCACAAATATCTTTTACTGTCCTGTACCATTGTCCTATGTTGACTTCTTTAAGGCTGTGCACTTTCCTGGGATAGAAGGTCTTCTTGGCTGCTTTAATCTCCCTGATAATCTGATTTCTTAGTGTTTTATACCTGCGCTCGTTGGTGTAATATGCTTTGTTGCGCTGCTCAATAAGTCTCTTTATTCTGGGTGTGATCCAGGGCACATCCTCAGGGTGAATTTTCATAGTTTTGACAGGGAAGAAGTGATGATAGGCTGTGGTGATGGTATCCTGGTAATTATTCCACTTTGACTGAACATCTTCCACTGTCAGCACCTCAGTCCAAGGGTGATGAGTCACCCATTGTCCAAAACGTCGCATCCTAGAGTCAGGTGTAGGTCTGTATGTAGTGGTGACAGCTGGAGGCCGTGAGGTGGTGGGTGCTGGGGCCCATAGTACAGATAGGTGAGTACTCCGCCCCATGGGAGGTAATGGTTGGGGGGGGAGGTAGTTGGTACCTATGTCAGTCATTATCAGGTCTAGGGTGGCGTGTCCATTGGTAGGGAAGTCTACTAGCTGTGTTAGGTTGAGGTGTTGCATAATGTGACTGACATCCAGCTCGTTGAAGTCACCACAAATCACAAGTTTAGAGCAGGGAAATCTGGATCTGAGGGAATCGGCGGTGTCTATGATGTGGGTGACCAGCACATCAGCGGTGGGGGAGCGTGGGGGATGATAAACCACACAAACAATGAGGGAAGCCAGTAGACGCGGGTGAGATGTAGGGGTGACCCGTACCCACAGGACTTCTAATCCCTCTGGCACATTAACATTAAGGTGTGAAGGTAAAAGGTCACTGCGGCAGTACACCACCACACCACCTCCTCTCCTTTCTTTTCTGAGATGGTGAAATAGTTCATAATTATCAATGGCACAAATCTCGGGAACAATTTGCCACGCCTCCGTGATAGCCACGATTCCTGCATCCACTGTATTCACTGTGACACTGACCTCTTCCACCTTGTTGCATAAGGAAGTGACGTTGGACAATAGTAGGGATGGTAAGTTGTGCCATAGACGGGGTACTTCAAAGTAGCTGCATTTATTATCTTGTACTGGTGTTTTCTTCTTTCTTTGAGAGCGCTCCGTCATTATGATAGGTATTCTCCTGGGAATACGGCTACCTCCCCTACCGCCGCGGTAGTGGAAAATACCCAGTTCCTTCATCCGAGTAATGGTATGGGTAGGAGGAGAGTTGACACTTGACTTTAGCTGGTATAAGTCAGTGAGACGGTATCTCTGCACGGGAATCTGTCTCTGCACTGGAACACACATGTTGAACTTGCTACAATCACTGCCTTAAGGTCTTGAAGAAAGTATGATGGTGATGGTGATAGGTCAACAGACTGACCCTGGCTGCTACAGAGCGCCGAGACCCGTCCTCACTCGACAAGTGCTGACGAGTGTATGTGTGTGTGTGTGTGTATGTGTGTGTGTGTGTGTACGTGTGTGTGTGTGTAGGTATGTGTGTACATGTGTGTGTGTGTGTGTGTGTGTGTACGTGTGTGTGTATGTGTGTAGGTGTGTGTGTGTGTGTGTACGTGTGTGTGTGTCTAGGTATGTGTGTACGTGTGTGTGTGTCTAGGTATGTGTGTACGTGTGTGTGTGTGTGTGTAGGTGTGTGTGTGTGTGTGTGTGTAGGTGTAAAACATAATAATAAATGGCTTATTTCATATAGTGCAGCCCTGGGGCAGAAAATATACATGGGTGAGACAATGTAAAAGAATGTGTGTGTACGTGTGTGTACGTGTGTGTGTGTGTGTACGTGTGTGTGTGTGTGTACGTGTGTGTGTGTGTACGTGTGTGTGTGTACGTGTGTGTGTGTGTACGTGTGTGTATGGACATGTTACATTCACTTGAGAACGATACCACAGTCAATGTTATTTATCTAGACTTTTCAAAAGCTTTCGACAAAGTCGACCACCAAATACTGATACAGAAACTGTCACATATTGGAATCAGAGGAAAACTGCTCAAGTGGATAAAGTGCTTTTTAGAGAACAGAAACCAAGCAGTTGTTGTAGAAGGAGTGTTGAGCGGAGTGGCACAAGGGTCAGTCATTGGCCCTTTGCTATTCTTAATATTCATGAGAGATATACACACAAATATTTCCCATTGGACTGCATCTTATTTTGCAGATGACACTAGACTTTTGAGTACAGTGAGGAACAACGAAGACCTTAGAATGACACAAATGGATTTAAATAAAATATACCAGTGGGCAGCCAATAACAACATGAGTTTCAACAGCTCCAAATTGGAGTTGATGAGATACCGTCATCCCAATATTGATATCCCCAACAATTATTATAGAACACCAGAAGGACAAATAATTGAACAATACAGACACGTCAAGGATCTAGGAGTAACATTAAGTGATGATGGCAACTTTCAACAACAAATAGACAACAGAAGTTACAAAGGCGAGACAGACAATGGGATGGATACTAAGAACCTTTACAACAAGAGAGCCCACTGTACTGTACTGTACTTCTAACACTATATAAAGCACTTATACTTCCTCTCTTAGAGTACTGCTGTGTTCTCTGGAATCCAAGTACAGTAGGACAAATTAGAAAAGTAGAAGCAATGCAACGAACATTTACAACAAGGATGGCAGGTATGCAGAATAATAACTACTGGGAACGACTAGCTGTCCTCAAATTATATTCACTGGAAAGAAGACGAGAACAATACATAATTATATACATTTGGAAAATTATTAATGGACTCGTCCCTAATCTGGAAAATGAAAGCTCAATCTGAACAGCCAACCATGGAAGAAGAGGCCTAATGTGCACCATATAACGAGATGGACAACACTACATGGAAGAAGAGACCTAATGTACACCATACCACTGATATTGACGACATGGACAACACTACATGGAAGAAGAGACCTAATGTACACCATACCACCGATATTGACGACATGGACAACACTACATGGAAGAAGAGACCTAATGTATACCATATAACGAGATGGACAACACTACATGGAAGAAGAGACCTAATGTACACCATACCACTGATATTGATGACATGGACAACACTACATGGAAGAAGAGACCTAATGTACACCATACCACTGATATTGACGACATGGACAACACTACATGGAAGAAGAGACCTAATGTACACCATACCACCGATATTGACGACATGGACAACACTACATGGAAGAAGAGACCTAATGTATACCATATAACGAGATGGACAACACTACATGGAAAAAGAGACCTAATGTACACCATACCACTGATATTGACGACATGGACAAAAACATTAAAATATAGGCATTTTTATCTATACTCTCTCTCTCTCTCTCTCTCTCTCTCTTTTTATGTATGTATGTATCGATCTATCACAAACTATCTATCTATCCATCCATCAATCTATATATACTCTCTCTCACACACACACTCACTCACTTTCTCTCTTTATGTATGTATGTATCTATCACAAACTATCTATCTATCAACTGTCTGTGAACCTGAAATATTAATTAAACAATGTTAGTTCATCAATCAAAGAAGTAGACACAGTAATAATAATAATAATAATAATAATAATAATAATAATAATAATAATAATAATAATAATAATAATAATAATGATGATGATAATTATGCTAATAATAATAATGATGATGATGATGCTAATAATAATAATAATAATGAGAGGTGCTGCATTACAGTTTATGGTATTTATTGAGAGAATTACCATTTTGCAGCAGTGTTGACAGATCCTAGTATTTTGCCCCAGTCATTCATTGTACATTATCACGATTATTTCCCGGTAGTTTGTCCAGGTTAAGTCCTGGTAGTCTGCCCAGGTTAAGTCCTGGTAGTCTGCCCAGGTTAAGTCCCGGTAGTTTGTCCTGGTTAAGTCCCGGTAGTTTGTCCAGGTTAAGTCCTGGTAGTCTGCCCAGGTTAAGACCCGGTAGTTTGTCCAGGTTAAGACCTGGTAGTTTGCCTATGTTAAGTCCTGGTAGTCTTCCCGGGTTAAGACCCGGTAGTTTGTCCTGGTTAAGTCATGGTAGTTTGCCTATGTTAAGTCCTGGTAGTCTGCCCAGGTTAAGACCCGGTAGTTTGTCCAGGTTAAGTCCTGGTAGTTTGCCTATGTTAAGTCCTGGTAGTCTGCCCGGGTTAAGACCTGGTAGTTTGTCCAGGTTAAGTCCTGGTAGTCTGCTGTGGTCTAGTCTAGTCTAGGTAATAGTCAAACCAGCACTATTTGATACTCTGGGTGATGGCCAGAGGTGTCTGTACTACTACCCCGGGCATCAGTCACCAGGCCTATAAACTTATAATCCCCCTCTTTACCTTACCCTCCTGTCTGTCTCTCAATATACTTTAGTATTTTCTCATGCTATGACTTTGTTTCCTATAAAATATCCCTTTACTCTCTATATAATATCCTTTGCTTGGCTGTACAAAGCAGGACAGAGGGAGTGTGATGAACATTTCATGGTGATGGTATAGCAAGGAATGAATTACTTGACCTGACCAACAGTAGGTAGGTGTGACCTGAGTGTGTCATGTACAGTCAAGGACACTGAGACAGCAACACAACACTACACATATGTGTTGCCAAGTATACTGTAAGATATACAAAGTAGTTGTTCCATCTTCAAATCCAAAGTTATTTATAAAACCAAGCAGTAGCCTAAAACAACTAATTATTTCATAGTGATGAAGGCAAGCAATGATAGTATGAGTGAGTGAGAGAGATTATACATACATACATACATACTGTTACATATATACACATAAACAACTAATTATTTCATAGTGATGAAGGCAAGCAATGATAGTATGAGTGAGTGAGAGAGATTATACATACATACATACATACATACTGTTACATTATACACATAAACAACTAATTATTTCATAGTGATGAAGGCAAGCAATGATAGTATGAGTGAGTGAGAGAGATTATACATACATACATACATACATACTGTTACATATATACACATAAACAACTAATTATTTCATAGTGATGAAGGCAAGCAATGATAGTATGAGTGAGTGAGAGAGATTATACATACATACATACATACATACTGTTACATATATACACATAAACAACTAATTATTTCATAGTGATGAAGGCCATCAATGACAGACCCAAAATAAATAAATAAAATTACCTGTGGATGAAGGAGTGTGCATTGATGTACAATTGATGTTGCAACACCTCTTGGTTCACACCTGTTGCAACACCTCATTAATCAATCCTACCTAGAAATGTAAATAATGTAATAATCATCATAATAATAAAATATGTAACACAACAATATTTATATCTAACTACCAGTACTCTATGTTAAATATGGAAACAATTACTGTTATTATTGTTATTGTGTATATTTTTTGGGTAAATATGGAAAGAATTACCATTATTGCGTACATTTTTTTCAGTAAATATTGAAGGAATTACAGTTATTGTGTATGGTTGTTGTTTTTTGTTAAATTTAAATGGGGCATTTTGAAATTAGCCTGACCTTACCTTACCTAACCTAACCTAACCTAAACCAAGGCAGACTACCAGGACCTAACCTGGACAAACGACCGGGAAATAACCGTGATAAAGTACGGGAAATGACCAGGGCAAAATACTAGGACCTAGCCAGATCTGGCAACACTGCTATAACACGGTAATTCTTTCAATAAATACAGTATTTTGCCCCGGCCATTTCCTGTACTTTACCACGGTTATTTCACGGTAGTTTGCCCAGGTTAGGTTAGGTCCGGTAGTCTGCTGTGGTCTAGGTTAGGTAAGGTCAGGTAAGGTAGATAAGGTAAGGTTAGATAAGGTAAGGTAAGGTTAGGTTAGGTAAGGTAAGGTAAGGCGGGGCGAGGTAAGGTAAGGTTAGGTAAGGTAAGGCGGGGCGAGGTGAGGTAAGGTTAGGTAAGGTAAGGTTAGGTAAGGCAGATAAGGTTAGGTCAGGCAAGGTAAGGTAAGGTAAGGCGGGGCAGGGTGAGGTGAGGTGAGGTAAGGTATGGTTAGGTAAGGTAAGGTCAGGTAAGGTAAGGTTAGGTCAGGTTAGGTTAATTTCAAAATGCTTCCTTTGAATGTCTTTGAAATTTGTGGATGAAATGCCATAGAATAAAATAGTTTTATAATGTTCTAATTAAGTGGGTAATGAAGGTAGAAAAAACAGTACATGATAAATGGTAATTCATTCAATATTTACCAAAACACCATAATGAAAAATGTTTTAAAATGGTCTAAATAAATAGTAATTAATAATAAATACTGTATAATGTCTATATAAGTAGGTAATTATATTAAAATATACAATATAGTTAATGAAGTAATTCTGTAAATTTACCATAACAATTTAAACTCTACTAAATGGATAAATAAATTAATTAAATAGTTTTAACATTCTGTGGGACATATGAGAACTTTTCCCATCTTATTTATCCTTTTATCACCATTTATTTATATCACAGGGATAATTTATTTACTTAACACCTTGAAATAAATAATGGTACTAAAATAATGGTAGTAATAATCAAATAATTATCTGTTATTGCCTTATTTCATCATTTATCGTCTTATTTATCCATTTATCATCATTTATTTACTTATCAACATTTTGAAATAAATAATAATTAAAATAAAGGTAGTAATAATTAAATAATTATCTTATCGTCTTATTTATCCATTTATCGTCATTAATCTACATCACAGGGATCCTTTATTTACTTATCAACACCTTGGAATAACCAAGTAATAAATAATTAATTAAATAAAGACAACATTTACCCGTATCAAAATCATTATCTATTATTTCCATTCACCGGTTCGTCTTATTTCGTCATTTATCGACTTATTTATCCCTTTATTACCCTTTATCTACATTATAGGGGTCATTTATTTACTTATCAACACTTCAGAATTATCAAGGAATAAATAATTAATTAGATAAAGTTAATATTTACAAGTGATAAATTTTTCCATTAACAGGTTCACAATTTATCGTCTTATTTATGCATTTATCGTCACTTATCTACATCATAGGGGTCAGTTATTTACTTATCAACACTTTGGAATGGTCAGGGAATAAATAATTAATTAAATAAAGACAATATTTACCTTCTAGTCTGGGAACCATGATTACCTCTGTCTGTTGGCTGTGTTGATTTCTCGTCAGTGTTACCAGCTCAGATGTTTGTTGATCAGTGTTACCAGCTCAGGTTTAGTAAGTTCAGTAATGTAACTTTTCAACGGGTCCTCTTTGGTTATTTATTGTTATTTATTTATTGTTATTTATTTATTTGTTATTTTTGTTATTTATTTTGTTTGTTTTTCTACGATACCTGCTGAGATTTTGTCTGTTTTTTTTTCCACACTTCTACTACTAATATATCTTTTACTTTTTCTATATTTTCAAATAATAATTGTTCACATAATTTTGATGTATTCTGATGTATTCTGTAAATTTGGTAAATAGAGTAAACAATATTCTAAGTGTTCCTTTTCTGCACACACACACACACACACACACACACACATCCTTCACATTTTTCTGATTCTCCTATAAATCACTTTCTATCACTTAATTAAATTTAGGGTGTTGATTCTTAACTTAAATTACAAAACTGATCCATACGTATTATCATATAATATATTTTCTTGGCTTATTTCTTTCTTATATTTCTTATATAATGTTAACCCCTAAAGGACCGGGGGTAGTGATAATACTGTGCCCGCCAGGACCGGGGGTTGAGCGAAAAACACGTAAAATAGCCTGTTTTTGCATGCTCTGTACTCCTAACTTACAACGAACGAGTGAATTATTTTAGTGCCATGAGAACGAGCAACCCTTTCTCTTTCTATTGGTACCAATGAGAAGTCTGTAGGTTTAATGGTTACAGAATTACGATGAGTTGAATGAGGTACTGTCGCCATACATTGAGCGCTAGTGTTTGGGTGGGTGCACTGACCGTGGCGAGGTAGTAGAAAATGGGGATAGGCGCTCGTCGGCTAAGCCACTCACCAACACACTCGGACATAACAAGATCAATAATCCCTCAATTTTACCCTAGAAAAGGCAGTGTGTACTCAGTCTGAGCATCCCATCCTACCATAAACCAGTGTAGCCAACGTCTGGAGTAAAAAAAATTGGGGAAAATTCCTTAACCTTGGGAAATTTTAGCAATCCGGCATATGCCGGGCCCGGTCCTTTAGCGGCAACCCGTCATATGCCGGGCCCGGTCCTTTAGGGGTTAAGGCACTCAGTCTTATTACATCAACATATCTTCCCTCAGCCTACAAGGTTGCTATGATGTTATCCTTGTTTTTACAGCAGGGTACCTACTTACTGCTAGGTAAACAGGGACATAGGGGCTTGGGAAATTTTAACAATCTGTACATGCGACTAGTCATATCTACTAAGCGCATATAAAATGAATGTTCTAGAAAGTTTATGGTAACAAACAAACGTAACAAAATTAATAAATATATATACATGTTGCATACCATTGGAAAGAGTTTTAAATTTCACATTTGGTGGAAAATGAATTATGACTGCCTTGCTCAGTTGCAGCAGAGCAGGCATGCAAATGCAAAGAAGTGATAGGTCAAGGACAGGTCAGGTCAGAAAGTAAGGTTCTTTATTTTGATCTGATAGAGAATGGATTTGTGCCTGGTACATTTAGGGGTTACTAATTTAAAACCTGTGCATGCATTAAAAACTATTTTTGCACACTATAAGGTATGAACATTTGTGGGACAACGGTCATACTATGTTCCTCACAAGCAGTCTGATACTTGCATACTGCCCCACACCTTCCTATGGGACAAGTGCACTTACCTATACTCAGGTCAACGTTGTACTCTTGCTTGTCATCAGGCTAGGCTTTAAGGTGGTAATTCATTTTTGTTACATTGGAGTGCCTTGATTCCTCCAAAATAAGCTACAAAACAGGACCAGAAGAGTTAAACTAATGGTGTGTTTTTCTTCTGCTTTGAAGAGTTTGGAGGATTCAATTGCTCGAGATTTACCAACAAAATTTCCCCCTTAAACCCAAATAACACACACACACACACTGGCCTGTGGGTCATATCCTTTCACTCCACCATCCTTCTACTCCAACCCATCCTTCTCCCTACCCACCTTCTTTCTTACCTACCGGGGTGCATGTTGAGGGACCCTATGTTGTGATAAGACAATTGGAGGTAAAGGAGTCCTTCAACTATTGCCACGAAACACACGCACACACAAATCGGCGCTCGTCGAAAAAGACGAAAACACTTAGTGTATTGAAATTATACAAAGTGATAGAAGTTCCTCGCCTCTGGTATGACCTCCCCTCTGTGTTCCTATCCAATGTGACTTCACTATGTAACAAATTCCATGAACTGGTGAATACAGTAAACACAATCAGCGCCGATATAGTCTGTGTCACGGAAGCCTGGCAAGTTATACCAGAGTTGTGTACCATTGAAAACTACGACTTATTCCACTGTCTCAGAACCGAAAAACGTGGAGGTGGACTTGTGATGTTTACACACACAAAGTACACAGCCGAGCAGCTGAACGTTGAAATCCACAGGGAACTTGAGGTCATGTGGGTAAGATTAACACTTCCATGTCACCCTCGCCACACTGCCTCCATCATTTGTGGTTTCGTGTATCACCCACCACGTGCACCCACCCATGCCCTACTCGTCGACCACATCATCAATACCTGTGACACCTTATGGGCACGATACCAATCTTCAAAAATGGTTATATGTGGAGACTTCAACCAACTAGACACAAAGGAAATAGAAGACCAACTAAACATCACCCAGATTATCAACTTTCCAACCCACGAACAGAACACTCTAGACCTCATTACCTAGCAGACCAATACCTACCCCTCCCCCCCTACCATTCCCTCCCGTGGGAAGAAGGAACCATCTCTCCGTGTTCTGTGCCACAGCCACTACCACCTCCCACCATCAAATCAACCATACCACCAAGATATGTAGACCTACACCTGACTCTACTATCAGACAGTTTGGACAGTGGCTGACACAGTACCCGTGGACTGAGGTACTAACTGTTAAGGACGTTGATAGGAAGTGGGAGAATTATCAAACTACTATCACCCAGGCCTACTACCACTTCTTCCCTACTAAGAAGGTTAGGAATCACCCTGCTGACCTACCATGGATAACATCACGGATCAAGAGGCTGATGGAGCAGCGCAACAAGGCGTTTTATAATGACAGGAAGAGGTATAACACGCTGCGCAACAAGGTCATAAGAGAAATAAAAGCTGACAAAAATTTGTACTACCTAACAAAAATCAACGAACATCAGTCAGTGGTACAACAAATTAAAGGACCTGTGTGGGATGTGGAAAAAGTTACCTTATCTTCCTGTGTTGACTATCTTGTGTTGACTGTGTTGACCCCCAACAATTTGGAAATATGAAGTCATTATCCACCCCACCACCCATTGTCTCATAAGCCTGCTAGACTTTATTTTACAGTAACCTGGAAAAAAAGAAAGACCTCAGTTGCCTTTGCATTCATAGATATCAGAAAGGATTTTGATCGAATATACCATAACGTAGTACTAAGGAAAGCTCTTGATATGAGAGTAGAGCCCAGTCTAGTGTCATGGCTGGCAAACTTCCTGTGTGACAGACATCAGGTAATGTGTCACCAGGGTCCAGTATCTATACACCAACATATCTCCTGTGGTGTGCCCCAGGGAACCAGGATGGGAACCATGTGCTTCCTCATCCTAATCAATGATGCCTTAACTGACACAAAATTTCGCTGGAAATATGTGGATGACTCACTACCACCTCCTGCAACAACACCTCACCAACCTCCACACATGGACCAATGTTAACAATGTCTCCATCAACCACGGCAAGACAGTAGTGATGCAGTTTCACACAGCTACCACACCACCATCACCACCACCACCACCACCACCAGTGATAACACTAGGACACCACCAACTACAAGTATCACCTATTTGCATCACCATTTTACAATGTATATTGACAACCCTTGGCTGCCTGTACCAAATAAACCTTTTATTATTATTATTATTATTATTATTGTATACACACATATGTATTAACACACACACACACACACATACACATACATTGAATGGTAACAGTAGTAATGACTCAACCTTTACTTATCATGGTATGAACACTTTTACTAAATTGTATTGATTAGTGAATAGGAAGTTTATGTTGTGGTTCTACTAGAGAGAGAGAGAGCTGTGTGTGCTGGCCTGCGTTCATTTACCTGTGTGCATACATCCGTGTGCTTGCGTCAGTGCATGCCTGTGCGTGCGTGTGTACGTGTGTGTGTACAGCCATGGCTGATAGTGCTGGACCAGGGTCCAAGGAGTGTTGGAGTGCAACTAAACAGAGTTCGAAAGAGTAAGTCTTCTAAACCTCTCTCAATGTTGAGAAATTCACTTGATCAAACTCAGTTCAGTTGCTCTCCAACACTCCTTGGGACCTGATCGACCACTATCAGCCATGGCTGTATGTGTATACATACATGTATAATAATTATCATTATTATGAGTTTATTTTCATGGCAGTCAGAGACTGATAATTTACAGAGTGGAAGATTACATTAATATTAATTCTAAGATCTATAGGTTACAACTTGGAGACATACTAGTCTAGGTGTATATTTTTCACACTAAACTGGGAATAGCACTCTGGTGGTAGCAGTCAGTGTGAGGGTCTCTTACCGGCACCAGTTTGTTTTGGTGTCGGGTAACCCTGGCTGGTGTGGGGGCGTCAGGTGGTACGAGGTTATGTAGCAAGCCTTCCCTGAACTTGCTAAGGGCTTGCTCATATATGGCTGTCAGCCTGGGCAGACTCAGGGTGGTGAGGCATCATTGTAACTAGTATAGGCAGGGCCGAGTATGACTCTGCATACCCTCTTCTGAACCTTCTAGAGCTGTTGTTGTTGTGTTTCAAATCCCCTGCTGGAGTCCCCAGAGACTTGAGTCTATGCAGCACATACAGCTTGTATGAGGCTTCCTTGACCATCCTAGCGACATGTTGCTTCCATGATAATTGGTCATCCAGAGTGATGCCAAGCAGCTTGAAGGAGTGGATGACTTGGAGTGGATGAGGGCCAATTGTGAGGTGGGGGGGGGGGGGCACAACTACAGATGAGGTGCAGATGTGCATCACCAAGGTCTTGGTGTGGTTGATGGAGACGTTGTTGTGCTCTGTCCATGTCTGCAATCTGTCAAGGGATTTATCAGAAAATGACTTGATTGAGGTCAAGTAACAAAATTGGTTTACTTGTAATATATTGTAACAATGAATAAATGGTGTAAGGTTTCATTGCATAACATGGTAATATATTGTAACAATGAACATATAATGGAAGGTTTCATTGCATAACATGGTAATATATTGCAACAATGAACATATAATGGAAGGTTTCATTGCATAACATGGTAATATATTGCAACAATGAACATATAATGGAAGGTTTCATTGCATAATATAGTAATATATTAACAATTTTAGGATACATTAAAGGATTGGCTCTATTGCGGAATTCTTCTGTTTCCCTTTTCCTTCTGTTTCCTTCTGGTTACTGTTTATCTTCTTCATTTCATTTTTTCTTTCGTGTTAGTGGACTCCAGAAACAGTATGGCCTTCTTTCTTTCTCTTCCTTCACTTCAAGATATTTAGACTCATTCATTAAAATTGAAATTTGTTGAGCACATGCATATCATACGTAGACATGAACGTCACTCTTTTATCTTCCATTATTCGGAGATATTTACTATGTAGCTATACGAAGGAAGAGAGCCGGAGGAATGTGGTTTCAGCTGATATAATATTTTAATAGACACATTAATCTGAGTATGGTTGTGAGTTTTAAAACTATAAGGTTTACCCTAATTGTATTTAAATGTCAGTACAACGAAAACTTATAGAATATAATATATCAGAGTGAGTAAGGCATAATGAAGATAAAACTGATAGGAGAGATTGGGGATTGGAAAGACAAGAAAGAAACAAGAGTCCAGTGTGGTAATAGGAAGTAACAAAAGAGGGAATGATTGATAAAGACAATGGAAACAAGAGTATTTGTCACACTGTATTACCCGTGTTAAACAAATGGTAACGAATAATGTTATATCACAACAGGGACGAAATATTCATGTAACTAAAATACATACTGAAGTTTAAATTAATACTTCATAGCAATGGAGGTATGAATGGAAGGTTATTTAACATTATATGGGGAGAGGAAAGGCCAGGAGAGGAAGTAATGTATTTATAGAAGAAAAAAAAAACATATAATCACAAAACACATACTGTCATTATCTGTGCTGATGACGTGTGTATCTGACAACGTTATTGTATTCATACAATGTTGCCTCTATGACTGTAAATGTTTTGGTATATTTAATTAATAGACAACTGTTTGGCAACATAATATATATTTCTGTGTATTGATGTTGTAAACAAAATCTTCCTCCACCTATATCATATATTACTCGATAATATTATGATTCCACCTTTTGAACATTTATATAATAATTATAACTTTGAGGAATTTGTGGTTAAATTATTTTAGCTCACATATGATCATCTGTAATATTAGACATTTAAACCATATATACCTGTCAATTCTATCACATAGAGTGTTCCCTGATTAACAGGAACGTATCATGGACTAAGAAAGACAAACTTCAGGTATTGACTGTACAGCTGTGTTTATGATTCCCTGAGACACATCTTGTGGAGGCAACTTGACCTTGTCTATCCTTACTGGACAGTAGGTAGTTGAATCCAACTGTCTCACCAACACACACAGTGAAGCTAACAATAATATTATATAGAGGCAACTTGACCTTGTCTATCTTTACTGGACAGTAGGTAGTTGAATCCAACTGTCTCACCAACACACACAGTGAAGCTATACTTTCTGCCTATCTATTTACCATTGATGAAATCCATTAGTTGTTGCTTGTACAAAATGATAAAAGTAGAATGGTGGTGACTCTCACTCTCTCTCTCTCTCTCTCTCTCTCTCTCTCTCTCTCTCTCTCTCTCTCTGGGTGTGTGTGTGTGTGTGTCAACGCTCAGGAAATTCCCATTGTTGAGGCAAAAATGGAGTGAGTTTATTTCCTCTCTCTCCAAGGTTAACACCAATGAGAACTTTTGGGTGTAAGGTTACCCTCCATACACACGGGTCTGGGACTACAAACAATATTATAGTAACAACAAAGGTTTGTTATCCCTTTGTTTAGCCAGTATAAAAATATTATCAGGTGTCTCAGACCAGTTATTACACAGAAGAAGTTATTAATGGTTATTATGACACGTACATTGTGTGTGTGTGTGTGTGTGTGTGTGTGTGTGTGTGTGATCCAGCAAGTTATCCACTCATAGATATTAGTGTTCTTCCCTACATCCTAAAAGTTTGTATGGTAATAAATATACAACCCTTGTCAGGGGGAATATGAAAGTTACTATATTGATTTAACAAGATATAATAACACAATAATTTACAAAGGATTAAGTTGTTCGCAGTACACTGGAGTTTATTATCTAATATGTTTTATTTCTTCCTCCACTGTCCTTACGGATGACGCCATGACACTTCCTGTGTGTGTATGTGTGTGTGTGTGTGTGTGTATGTATGTATGTGTGTTCACTACCGGATTGGCAACCATCTTGTAGTGTTGTATTTGTCACAGTTTGTGTAAATCCATTTCAAATTTTGCCTTACAGTGCTTCAACCTCTGGAGTTTATTATCAAGAAGAACCTTCCACATATTGGGTAAAGTATTTTGTTGCTACTATTAATTAAATCCTGCACTCTCTTTATCACTTCCTATCTTTCCTCTCCTATATTCTTTGGTCAGGTTTCTTCTGTGGCAACATTCTTTTCTGTACTGAACAGTTCCACTTTACAATGCTCCCTTAATTCTTCTTTGAGTAATAATAGGTACACTTGGACACCACAATGTTTGGTCCACCTGTGTCAGTGTGTGATATTTGTAGCAGATGCTTTCTGGACGACAGACCACTTACACTATCACAACCTATCACCTAACCTAATACACTCACACTATTACAAGGCTACATACACATTAACGCACTCATACTATTACAAGGCTACACACACATTAACACACATACACTATTACAAGGCTACACACACATTAACACACATACACTATTACACATTAACACACATACACTATTACAAGGCTACACACACATTAACACACATACACTATTACAAGGCTACACACACATCAACACACATACACTATTACAAGGCTACATACACATTAACACACACACACTATTACAAGGCTATACACACATTAACACACATACACTATTACAAGGCTATACACACATTAACACACATACACTATTACAAGGCTACACACACATTAACACACATACACTATTACAAGGCTACACACACATTAACACACATACACTATTACAAGGCTACACACACATTAACACACATACAGTATATAAAGACAATAGAGTCTTAGCTCTATGTCTTTCTTGTATGTTTATCTTTTCTTGTAACACTATATGATTATATTTTCTCTGTAAATGTGACATGTATTTTTTTTTTTTATTATATTTTGTCTAATAACATTGACAAGCGTTCCACTAAGAACACATATTATAACCTGATTATTATACCACCTCAGTTTGTCATGAGAGAAAAAGATTATTACTTATATCATTATATTTTAATTATGTATTAACTAACATTTCAGTATGAACATAATACATCTAGCATGTAGTATCTCTGTTGTATTTAAATCGCTGTTTGGAATGTGACACTCTTATTTTTATATTGTCGAATATTCATATTTTTTATTTTAGGTAAAATTAGCATACCGTATAATATTATTATGCTTTACTGTTATAGCAAAGTGATAGAGGGTTTAACTCTCTCTCTCTCTCTCTCTCTCTCTCTCTCTCTCTCTCTCTCTCTCTCTCTCTCTCTTGTGACAGTGGAAATTTCCTGATAATGTGCAATTGATAAATTTATTAATTTTTTTGGGTACATCCTGTGGTAAGTCCTGCAGGCAGTCGTATATACTGTGTAATGGAAGGTAGGATATGTGAAGGGAAGGATGGAGGAAGGATGGAGGGTAGGATATGTGAAGGGAAGGATGGAGGAAGGATGGAGGGTAGGGTATGTGAAGGGAAGGATGGAGGAAGGATGGAGGGTAGGGTGTGTGAAGGGAAGGATGGAGGAAGGATGGAGGGTAGGGTATGTGAGGGGAAGTATGGAGGGTAGGGTGTGTGAGGGGAAGGATGGAGGGTAGGGTGTGTGAGGGGAAGGATGGAGGGTAGGGTGTGTGAGGGGAAGGATGGAGGGTAGGGTGTGTGAGGGGAAGGATGGAGGGTAGGGTGTGTGAAGGGAAGGATGGAGGGTAGGGTGTGTGAGGGGAAGGATGGAGGGTAGGGTGTGTGAGGGGAAGGATGGAGGGTAGGGTGTGTGAGGGGAAGGATGGAGGGTAGGGTGTGTGAAGGGAAGGATGGAGGGTAGGGTGTGTGAGGGGAAGGATGGAGGGTAGGGTGTGTAAGGGGAAGGATGGAAGGTTGGGAAGGAAAGATGAGGTAAGTGTTAGAAGGAGATGGAAGAGGAGGAATGAAGGAAAGGGAGGACATTAAAGAAAGGGAAAGGTAAAATTGGTTAAAGGGGAAGGAAGGGAGGATTGGGGATGGTAAAGGAAAGGAAAGAAGAGGGATATGAAGCTGTAAATGAAGGAAGGGGAGAAGAGGGGAGTAGGGAAGGGAAGGAAAGGGTAGATAGTGTAACGAAAGTGGAGGGAGAGTGAGGGAACAGGAGGGGAAGGAAGAAGAAGGGTAGGGGAGGGAAGGGAAGGATAGATAGAGTAACGGAAGGGGAGGGAACAGGAGGGGAAGGGAGAAGAAGGGTAGGGGAGGGAAGGGAAGGATAGATAGAGTAACGGAAGGGGAGAGAACAGGAGGGGAAGGGATAAAAAGGGTAGGGGAGGGAAGGGAAGGATAGATAGAGTAACGGAAGGGGAGAGAACAGGAGGGGAAGGGTGAAGAAGGGTAGGGGAGGGAAGGGAAGGATAGATAGGGTAAAGAAAAGGGTCGAAGAGGGAGGGAAGGGAGAAGAGGGAGAGTGACGAATAGGAGAATGTAAAGGAGGGAAGAAAATGAGGGATAAGGGATGATAAAGCAGGGGAAGGGAAAGAAGGAATACAATATTAATGTATACAATATAATACAAACAGTAACAGATCTGTTGGTCCTTTAGAGGCTGTTTTGATTCTATGGTGCTAACTACTAGTAGATATAATGAATAAAATAGTAATAATAATAATAATAATAATAAAATAATCCTTGTAACTAATCTTGAACCATTACAAGAAAAGGTATCAATATTGGGTTTGTTGTTGTTGTTGTTGTTGTTGTTATTGCTGTTGTTGTTGTTGTTGTTATTGTTGTTCTGGACTAAGACTAATTAAAGGTGTAATATATTTATGGTTCATTGGAGCACTTTGATTCCTCCCAAGTGTCCCAGGAAACAGGACCACATTAACATAAATAATGGTGTTCTGTTGCTTGGAATAGTATGGAGGAATCAGTTGCTTCAGATTTACCAACAGTGTACTACTTCCCTTTAACTTCCTGGCTAATTGTTGGTATATTTCTAAAGCCACTTTATTTATTTATTGTAAAATATAACATTGTGTAAAATCTGACAACTGTAATGACTCAACCCTTACTTATTATAGTATAAACACACAGATACTCTAATAATATACACACGTATGTATTAATACACACACACACACTAATAGTATACACACATATGTATTAACACACACACAACCGTCCGAGGTCACCAAGGACCTATTTGTGACATGGGGCTTGTCTGGTTAGCCAGGGTCAGCTTGTTGACACCTCACCCCTCATCTACCTTCATCTACCAAGTGCCACACATTAAACTGATGAATACACTGAACGCGATCAGCACTGATATAGTTGTGTCACAGAAGCTTGGTTAGTTATACCAAAGTTGTGTACCATTGAATATTACGACTTATTTCACTGTTTTAGAACCCCAAAACAAGGAGGTAGACTTATGATGTTTACACACACAAAGTACTAAGCCAAGTGCCTGAACGTTGAAACCCCCAGGGACCTTGAGGTCATATGGGTAAGATTAACACTGCCATGTCACCCTCACCACACTGCCTCCATCATTTGGGGTTTAGGGTGTTACCCCCCACGTGCACCCAACCATGCCCTATTCATCGAACACATCATCAACACCTGTGACACCCTACGGGCAAGATATCAGTCTTCTAAGGTGGTCTATGTAGTGACTTCAACCAACTAGACACCAATGAAATTGAGGACCAACTGAGCATCATCCAGATTGTCAACATTCTCACCCACGAACAAACACTCTAGACTTCATTATCACTGACCTGGCAGACCAGTACCTACCACCTCAACCACTGCCACCCGTAGTAAGAAGCAACCATCTCTCCGTGTTTTGTGCCCCTGCCACTACCACCTCCCACCACCAAGATAACCATACCACCAAGATATGTAGACCTACACCTGACTCTACTATCAGACAGTTTGAACAGTGACTGATACAGTACTCATGGACTGAAGTACTAACTGTTAGTGATGTTGACAGGAAGTGGGAGAATTACCAAACTACTATCACTCAGGCCTACTACCATTTCTTTCCTACCATGGATAGTACAACAGATTAAGAGGCTGATGGAGCAGCACAACAAGGCATTCTATAATGACAGGAGGAGGTATAACACACTGCACAACAAGGTCATCAGAGAACTTAAAGCAGCCAAGAAGGTGTACAACCCCACACAAATTCACCACCTTAAACAAACCAACATCAGTCAGTGGTACAACAAAATAAAGGACCTGTGTGGGATGTGGAAAAAGTTACCTTATCTTCCTGTGTTGACAGACATACCAGCCAGGAAGCAGCTAATCTTATCAATGACCATTTCACCAGAATCTGTCAGACCCTGCCCAGACTGGACTCAGCCCAATTACCAGCTTACCTATCCTCCATCCCTCCCCCACACGTTAATGAGCATGAGGTCACCTATAAGCTAAAATGCTCCATTACTCCTATTCACATTTCCATGATTTTGTACCGTGAGTTTGCTGTTGAGCTTGCATAACCCCTTTGTTCAACAATTAATACATCACTTAGTCAGATTAAATGCCCATAGGATTACAAAATAGCTCATCTTACTTCAATCCCAAGCCTGTTATGTGAAAACTTTGTGTTCGACTGAGTTTCAGCCAACATCTCTAATGTAATTGACCCTCAACAATTTGGAAATATGAAGTTATTATCAACCACCCATTGTCTCATAATCCTGATAAATTTTATGTACAGTAACCTGGAAAAAAAGAAAGACCTCAGTTGCCTTTGCATTCATAGATATCAGAAAGGATTTTGATCGAATATACCATAACGTAGTACTAAGGAAAGCTCTTGATATTGGAGTAGAGCACAGTCTAGTGTCATGGCTGGCAAACTTCCTGTGTGACAGACATCAGGTAATGTGTCACCAGTGTCCAGTATCTATACACTAACATCTCTCGTGTTCTTCCTCAACCTAATCAATGACGCCATAACTGACACAAGTTTTCGCTGACAACCACCTCCTGCAACAACACCTCACCAACCTCCACACATGGACCAATGTTAACAATGTCTCCATCAACCACGGCAAGACAGTAGTGATGCAGTTTCACACAGCTACCACACCACCACCACCACTACCAGTGATAACACTAGGACACCACTAACTACAAGTATCACCTATTTGCATCACCATTTTACAATGTATATTGACAACCCTTGGCTGCCTGTACCAAATAAACCTTTTATTATTATTATTATTATTATTGTATACACACATATGTATTAACACACACACACACACACATACACATACATTGAATGGTAACAGTAGTAATGACTCAACCTTTACTTATCATGGTATGAACACTTTTACTAAATTGTATTGATTAGTGAACAGGAAGTTTATGTTGTGGTTCTACTAGAGAGAGAGAGAGCTGTGTGTGCTGGCCTGCGTTCATTTACCTGTGTGCATACATCCGTGTGCTTGCGTCAGTGCATGCCTGTGCGTGAGTGTGTACGTGTGTGTGTACAGCCATGGCTGATAGTGCTGGACCAGGGTCCAAGGAGTGTTGGAGTGCAACTAAACAGAGTTCGAAAGAGTAAGTCTTCTAAACCTCTCTCAATGTTGAGAAATTCACTTGATCAAACTCAGTTCAGTTGCTCTCCAACATTCCTTGGGACCTGATCGACCACTATCAGCCATGGCTGTATGTGTATACATATATGTATAATAATTATCATTATTATAAGTTTATTTTCATGGCAGTCAGAGACTGATAATTTACAGAGGGGAAGATTACATTAATATTAATTCTAAGATCTATAGGTTACAACTTGGAGACATACTAGTCTAGGTGTATATTTTTCGCACTAAACTGGGAATAGCACTCTGGTGGTAGCAGTCAGTGTGAGGGGCTCTTAGCGGCACCAGTTTGTTTTGGTGCCGGGTAACCCTGGCTGGTTTGGTGGCGTCAGGTGGTACGAGGTTATGTAGCAAGCCTTCCCTGAACTTGCTAAGGGCTTGCTCATATATGTCTGTCAGCCTGGGCAGACTCAGGGTGGTGAGGCATCATTGTAACTAGTATAGGCAGGGCCGAGTATGACTCTGCATACCCTCTTCTGAACCTTCTAGAGCTGTTGTTGTTGTGTTTCAAATCCCCTGCTGGAGTCCCCAGAGACTTGAGTCTATGCAGCACATACAGCTTGTATGAGGCTACCTTGACCATCCTAGCGACATGTTGCTTCCATGATAATTGGTCATCCAGAGTGATGCCAAGCAGCTTGAAGGAGTGGATGAGGGCCAATTGTGAGCTAGGGGGGGGGGGGGGGGGGCACAACTACAGATGAGGTGCAGACGTGCATCACCAAGGTCTTGGTGTGGTTGATGGAGACGTTGTTGTGCTCTGTCCATGTCTGCAGTCTGTCAAGGGTGGCTTACAGTGGGTTGTAATCTGGTGTCCTAATGTTGACTGGGTGTCGGTAAGGGCATCATTAATCAGCATGAGGAAACATAGTGATCCAGATTTAGTTTCTTACGGAACCCTACAAGTCAGCTGTTGTAGGGGAGATATGGAGCCCTAATAACAGACCACCTACTACCTTCCTGTGAGGAAGTTAGCCAGCCAAGCTACCAGGCTGAGGTAAAGTCCTAGGTTAATGGCCTTGTTGATGACAACAGTGTGATCTACAAGATCAAAATATAATGCTTTCCTAAAGTATACAAAAGCAAGGGCGAGAGATGTGTTACTTTTGTCCAAGTGGCTGTGGATAAACTCAAGGAAGCTGACTAGGCAGTGGGAGGTGGAGGTGGATTTGATATTGCCGAACTGACGAGTGTCAAGCTGTTTGCTAAATTGTGAATAAGACCAATTAAACACGAAATCTTCACAAAGGAGGCTAGGGAGAGGTGTGATGGCAACTGGGCTTAGGTCATTAAAGGGTTGTGGGATGGGAGTTTTAGGGATGGGAGTGACAGAGGACATTTTTCCAGTCAGCAGGGTAAGCATTTTGAGAAAGGAAGGCATTGATTATGGAGCAGAGGGGCGTGGCTAGTTCATGGGAAAATTCTTTGTAAATATTAATTGAGAGGTCATCAGTGTGGTGGATCTGTTAGATTTACTGTAAATGAAGTTATCATATTGGCAACCTCAGCCTCATGGACAGAGGGGAGTGTGGATGGGGGGGGGGGGGAGTGTGGATGGGGAGGGGAGGAAGGCAGGGAGAAGGCTGGTCTGAAGAGGGGAGAGGGTTTGAAACATAGTGGCAGAGTGACCATTAAGCTCCTCAGCTGCATTATCAGGGGAAAGGTTTGAAGTACAGGGGAAGGAGGGGGATTGCTTTTGTAATCCACAGAGAGATTTAATCTTGGAGTACCATTGTCTGTTGTTGGCCTGTTTTAGGTGTTGCACTTTTTCTGGGTAGTGGCGAGCCTTGTCAGTCTTGATCTCCCTGATTACCCTGTTTCTGAGGCTTCTGTACTGGGCTGGGTCGGTGTAGAAGAGCTTGTTTCGTAGCTGTAACAGCCGCATTATTCGTGGCGTCATCCATGGGGTGTCAGCTGGATGTACACGGATGGTCTTGGTGGGGAAGTAGTGATGGTAGGCCTCTGTAGTGATGTTGACGTAGTTGTGGAATTTAGTGTGGACGTCTTGTGGTTCCGTCACCTCTATCCATGGGTGGTGTACCAGCCACTGTCCAAACTCTCTTATCGACGAGTCAGGTGTTGGCCGATAGGATTGGATGACAGTTTCCCTTGGCACTGATGTGGTAGGTGTCGGTGACCATAAGATGGACACGTGGTTGCTTCGTCCTACGGGGGTGAGGGGGCGGGGAGCTGAGTACTGATGGTCCAGGTCAGTCAAAATAAGGTCGAGAGTAGCCTGACCGTGGGTGGGGAAATCCACGACTTGGGTGAGGTTGAGTTGGTGTTGGATGTCACTCACATCCAAGCGGTTGAAATCCCCACATATGACTAACTTAGCAGCAGGATATCTCACCCTCAGAGTGTCTGTCATCCGTGTCAATAATGTGGTCAGTGAATAGCTGTGCTGTAGTGGCACGTGGTGGATGATATACAACACAGACTATGATGGAAGTGGTGTTGTGGGGGTGGCAAGGGATGGTCACCCTAACCCACAGTGTCTCCGTGTGTCCGATTATGCACGTGCATGCTGAGGCACACAGAAATTAGAATCCCTAACCACGTGTGATCCTGATACGAACCACTCACTACAGAATGAGATAGAGAGAGGGGTTTAGTAAAGGCAAATGTGTTTCATAAGGTGGGTGTATAAATCTCAAGGCGCAGTACCCAATAGCCTCCCCCCGTGTCAAGGGTAACTGACACGTCCCTAAGTCCCCAACGGTGGATCAGGCGGATGAGGTGTCATAAAACTCCCAACGGCTGTGAAGGCGGATGAAGGCTGCAGCAGTTCTTTGACTCCAATCGTCTGGGCTCCTCAGCCATTGGAACCAGTCAAGAAACTGTCAAGATCGTGGGCCTGACGGAGTGCAACGACATTCCCACGTTAAACAAATTCACGCACAGGCGTCTTCCTACCACCTTTATCGTCTACCTTTTTATTTTATTTATTTTAAAGTCTTTCGGCGATCGGGAATGAATGACGGGGGCAGGACTGTGAATCTGGGAGCCCTTAGTTCGGACTCGGCACGGAAGCGGTGGGTGTCTGATTCAGTCGTTAGATTCCTTGGATCTGAAGCAGAAGGACCTCTCGGCAGCTACATCTGTGACTGAGCAGTCCTTTTCAGGTTCCACTCTGCTCACCCTGAATAGGGAGGGGGCTAGAAAAGGTGCCCTAAACATAGTCTGCTTCAACCTTGCCTGTCTGGGAAACCGCACCCAGAGGGTCACCTTCTATGCGGTCGAAAAAACAAAAGTATCATGAAATTTGGCACATGGAATGTGCGCACTCTAATGGACAATACCAACAATGATCGACCAGAAAGAAGAACTGCACTGGTCTCTAGAGAGCTTGCTAGATACAATTTAGACATAGTCGCCTTGAGTGAAACCAGAAGACCAGGAGAGGGTCAACTGAGAGAAGAACTGGGAGGTTATACATTCTTTTGGAAAGGACTCCCAGAGGAAGATCGCCGCATCCATGGTGTTGGCTTTGCTATCAAGAACCATCTCCTCTCAAAGCTAAATGAACTTCCCCATGGGATCAATGAGCGACTTATGACCCTCCGACTCCAGCTAACATCCCAACAATATGCTTTTATCATCAGTGCATATGCTCCAACCCTCGATGCCCAAAATGAAGTAAAAGAGGCCTTCTATCAGTGCCTTGAAAACACCCTGGCAGCTGTACCAGTATCTGACAAGATCATACTCCTTGGCGACTTCAATGCCAGAGTTGGGAAGGATTATCAACCATGGGATGGAGCCCTTGGAAGGAATGGAGTCGGTAAATGCAATGAGAATGGAACTCTGCTCTTAACAAAATGCAGTGAACATCAACTGGTAATAACAAACACCATTTTTCGACAAAAAGAGAGGTTCAAAGTATCATGGCAACACCCTCGGTCCAAGCACTGGCATCTCTTGGATTATATCATTGTCCGGAAGCGAGACCTAAAAGATGTCCTTTCAACCAAAGTGCTCACTGGCGCAGATGACTGTTGGACAGATCACAGACTCATCTGTTCCAGGATCAGGCTAAACATTAGGCACAAGAAAAGACCAGGAAGCAAAGCTGCCAGAAAATTCGATGTGACAAAGTTACAGGATGACATGAGCAGGCAGTTATTCCAGCAACAGCTCGCTCTAGAGTTTCCTGAAGAGTTCTCAGTCCCAGTTTCCACTCATTGGGACGAACTAAAGTCATCAATCCTTACCACATGCCAGAACACCCTTGGCCATAGACAGAAAAAACACCAGGACTGGTTTGATAGTAATGATCAATCTCTAAAAGAACTTATAGATCAAAAGCGTACAGCCCTCATGGATTTCAAGAAAGATCCTAAGTCAACCGCAAAGAAGGCCGCATACCAACAAAAGAAGGCAATAGTTCAGAGGGAAACTCGAAGACTGAAGAACAAATGGTGGACAGACAAAGCCAAAGAAATACAAGGCCTGGCTGATAGAAATGACACCAGGGGTTTTTTCTCTGCCACAAAGGCTGTATATGGCCCATCTACACATGGACAAGCCCCCCTACGTAGCAAAGACGGCACAAATCTCTTAAAGACCAAAACAGAGATAAACGCTCGTTGGAAGGAACACTTTGAAGATTTATTGAACACCAACCCTGTGATTGACGAGGAAGAGGTCCTTGGGGTTCTGCCTGAGCATGACCTTGCTGAAAACCTAGCCATAACACCAACCCTTGAGGAGACCAAACAGGCAATACATAGCCTAAAGAATAACAAGGCCCCTGGTATCGATGGTATTCCTGCAGAGATCTTTAGGGAGGGCGGTCCTTTCCTGCAAATGCAACTGCACCAACTCATCACTAAGATCTGGGTCCACGAAGAAATTCCATCAGACCTGAGAGATGCAGTAATTGTAACAATATTCAAAAAGAAAGGGGATAAGGCAGACTGTGGGAATTACCGTGGTATTTCCTTGTTGTCAACTGCTGGAAAAATCCTTGCTAGAATCGCCAACAACCGACTAAAACCAGTTGCAGAAACTTTTCTTCCAGAAAGTCAGACTGGTTTTCGACCATCAAGGGGGACTGCAGACATGATTTTCACTGTCCGACAGCTGCAAGAAAAGTGCCGTGAGCAACACCTTCCTTTGTACCTGGCTTTTATAGACCTCACTAAAGCCTTTGACAGTGTATCTCGCCCACTGCTCTGGAAAATCCTGGCCAAATTTGGGTGTCCCCAGAAGTTTATTAACATCATTAAACTGCTACATGACGACATGGTGGCATCAGTCCAAGTCAATGGAGAGAGGTCAGAGGAGTTCAAAGTAAAGTCTGGAGTGAAACAGGGATGTGTAATTGCCCCGACCCTGTTTGTTATTTTTGTTGCCACAATCCTTCACCTGACCAAAGACAGACTCCCACCAATGATCAATATCAAATATCGGATGGATGGAAAGGTCTTCAACCTGAGCCGCCTTCGTTCCATCAACTTGACGACAATAACATCCTTGTGTGCATTTGAATATGCAGATGATAACAGTGTAGCATCTCACACTGAAGCAGGGCTTCAGGCCACCCTTGAAGCTTTCAATTTTGCTTACACTAAACTGGGTCTTAACATCAACCTAAGGAAAACCCAGGTCCTCCACCAACCATGCCCAAATGATGCCAACCCACAACCCCCAGCCATTGTGCTTCAGGGACAAACCCTTGAAAACGTAGAGCACTTCTGCTATCTTGGTAGCCATCTGTCTTCCAAAGCAGATATAGACATAGAGATTCAACATCGTCTCCAGGGGGCAGGCGCAGCCTTTGGTAAACTGCGCACTCGTGTCTTCCGGAACCGAGATATACAAACAGAGACAAAGATCAGAGTGTACGGGGCTATTGTCATCCCAACTCTCCTTTATGGCTCAGAGACTTGGACCACCTACAGTCGACATATTAAAATGTTGGAACGCTTCCACCAAAGGTGTCTGAGAGCCATCCTCCACATCACATGGGAAGATTATAGGACAAATGTCAGCGTCCTAGAAGAAACCAGCACATCCAGCATCGAAACCCTCATTGTTAAAAGCCAACTTCGATGGGTAGGTCATGTAGTTCGGATGGAGGATAACCGGCTACCTAAACAAATGTTCTACTCTGAAATGGAAATGGGCCACCGAACCAGGGGGGGACAAAAAAAGCGATTCAAAGACCAGCTTAAGCAAAATCTTAAAAACTGCAACATAAACAGCAACACCTGGGAGACTGCAGCCAAAGACCGGTCAGAATGGATATCTGCCATCCATCATGGCACAAAAACCTTTGAAGAAACCAAACTCTCTAAAGCTGAAGAAAAAAGACAAATAAGAAAAGAGCGAAAACGAAACCCAAATAGACAAAGACTTCCACCTAATGCCACATGCCCAACCTGTGGTAAACAATGTGCCTCAAGACTGGGACTCTTAAGTCATCAAAGAGTCCATGCTAACTAAAAAAAAAAAAAAAAAAAAAAAAAAAAAAAAAAAAAAAAAAAAAAAAAAAAAAAAAAAAAAATTGTATATATGTATGTATGTATGTGTGTGTGTGATTTGTGTGTGTGTATGCATGTGTATATAATTATATAAAATGATAATGGAAAGGTGGATTAAAAGAAGGAAGGCCATCATTCTCGTATACGAGGGATAGCCACGTACGTATAAATCTAACACAGATTTTTTAACACTGTTCTCTCTGACACTTGTGATGGTTCTCCAACGTCTGATTGTCTGGCCTAGACATATTACTATTTAATGACTCCATCTGATTAATATAATGTTCTACCATATTGTATGGATTGTAATTGCATATAAAACATCACATTATTTATTTTCAGGTCCTGTTTGCATAATCACACTAATCAATTTAGGCCAAACAAAATGATGTTGGAGGTAGTGAGAAGGAGAATGTGGTGGAGAAATGGTGGAGTAAAGTGAGTACTGGAAATGGGTAAAGGAGAAGGCTAATGGAAAGAGGATGTGGGTGAGGTGTGGGACAGGGTGTGTAGAAGTGACAGTGATCATTAGGTAGTTAAGTCACCCTCCACTACAAAACAATATTCGTTGGTAACCAGTAACACGAAGGGATTTATCAGAAAATGACTTGATTGAGGTCAAGTAACAAAATTGGTTTACTTGTAATATATTGTAACAATGAATAGATGGTGTAAGGTTTCATTGCATAACATGGTAATATATTGCAACAATGAATAAATGGTGGAAGGTTTCATTGCATAACATGGTAATATATGGCAACAATGAACATATAATGGAAGGTTTCATTGCAAAACATGGTAATATATTGCAACAATGAATAAATGGTGGAAGGTTTCATTGCATAACATGGTAATATATTGCAACAATGAATAAATGGTGTAAGGTTTCGTTGCATAACATGGTAATATATTGCAGCAATGAACATATAATGGAAGGTTTCATTGCATAACATGGTAATATATTGCAACAATGAATAGATGGTGTAACGTTTCATTGCATAACATGGTAATATATTGCAACAATGAACATATAATGGAAGGTTTCATTGCATAACATGGTAATATATTGCAACAATGAACATATAATGGAAGGTTTCATTGCATAACATGGTAATATATTGCAACAATGAACATATAATGGATGGTTTCATTGCATAACATGGTAATATATTGAAACAATGAACATATAATGGAAGGTTTCATTGCATAATATAGTAATATATTAACAATTTTAGGATACATTAAAAGGATTGGCTCTATTGCGGAATTCTTCTGTTTCCCTTTTCCTTCTGTTTCCTTCTGGATACTGTTTATCTTCTTCATTTCATTTTTTCTTTCGTGTTAGTGTCCTCCAGAAACAGTATGGCCTTCTTTCTTTCTCTTCATTCACTTCAAGATATTTAGACTCATTCATTATAATTGGATTATAATTATTAAAGTACATGCATATCATACGTAGACATGAACGCCACTCTTTTATCTTCTATTATTCGGAGATATTTACTATGTAGCTATACGAAGGAAGAGAGTCAGAGGAATATGTTTTCAGCTGGTATAATATTTCATAGACACATTAATCTGAGTTGTGAGTGTTAAAACTATAAGGTTTACCCTAATTGTATTTAAATGTCAGTACAACGAAAACTTAAAAATTTGAATATATCAGAGTGAGTAAGACATAATGAAGAGGAGAGATTGTGGATTGGAAAGACAAGAAAGAAACAAGAGTCCAGTGTGGTAATAGGAAGGAACAAACGAGTTAATGATTGATAAAGACAATGGAAACAAGAGTATTTGTCACACTGTATTACCCGTGTTAAACAAATGGTAACGAAAAATGTTATATCACAACAGGGACGAAATATTTATGTAACTAAAATACATACTGAAGTTTAAATTAATACTTCATAGCAATGGAGGTATGAATGGAAGGTAATTTAACATTGAATGGAGAGAGGAAAGGCCAGGAGGGGAAGTACTGTATTTATAGAACATAAACAAAAAAACATGTAATCACAAAACACACACTGTCATTATCTGTGCTGATGACGTGTATATCTGACAACGTTATTTTATTCTTTCAACGCCGCCTCTATGACTGAAAATGCTTTGGTATATAATTATAATAAACAACTTTCTGACAACATTATATAATATTATATTTCTCGATATATTATGATTCCACCTTCTAAACATATACAGTATAATTATTATAACTTTGAGGATTTGTAGTTAAATTATTTTAGTTCACATATGATCAACAATAATATATATATATACCTGTCAATTCTATCTCAAAGAAGACAAACTTCAGGTATTGACTGTACAGCTGTGTTTATGATTCCCTGAGACACATCTTGTGGAGGCAACTTGACCTTGTCTATCCTTATTTGAATCCAACTGTCTGACCAACACACACAGTGAAGCTATACTTTCTGCCTATCTATTTACAATTGATGAAATGCATTAGTTGTTGCTTGTACAAAATGATAAAAGTAGATTTTTTTTCCCTCCCTCGCTTTCGTTCTCACTCTCTATCTCTCTCTCTCTCTTACTCTCTCCCGTACTCCATACTTGATTAAGCCTTCATCTCTCTCTCTCTCTCTCTCTCTCTCTCTCAACACTCAGGAAGTCACCATCATTGAGGCAAAAATGGAATGAGTTTATTTCCTCTCTCTCCAAGGTTGACACCAACGAGAACTTTTGTGAGTAAGGTTACCCTCCATACACACGGGTCTGGGACTACAAACAATATTATATAACACGTACACTGTGTGTGTGTGTGTGTGTGTGTGTGTGTTCGTATGTGTGTGTGTGTGTGTGTGTGTGTGTGTGTGTGTGTTCGTATGTGTGTGTGTGATCCTACAAATTCTCTACTCATAGATTCTAGTGTCCTTCCCTATATCTTTAAAGTGTGTATGGTAATAAATAAGGGGAATATGAAAGTTACTTTATTGATTTAACAAGATGTAATAACACAATAATTTACAAAGGATTAAGTTGTTCGCAGTACACTCGAGT
>JAWZYT010000088.1:405000-415000 GCA_034508575.1 Petrolisthes manimaculis | reverse complement strand
CTCTTCAACATCTCCATCACCTTCTACGAGTCTGTCTGCCATCACATATATTTCAACCGTCGTCAAAGCCTTAAGATTCATGAGCACAAAGTAGCCTCTGTTCGTTTAAGGCTTGGCTACCGGCCACCATGGCATGTTGCTGGGATGCAGAGTGAGCCTCCCTTCACTGAGTGTCGCTTGTGTCGAGCGCCTCGTGGTAATAGTAAAGAGCACTATTGCCTGTCCTGTCCCACTGTCCAACACTTGCTGCCCCGGAGCCTACCACTTGATGTGGTTTGTTGACATCTTCTGAACCAACAGGTGTTAGAGGAACTTCTCGATTTAGTGGATTTAAGTAGGTCATATGTCCAAGGCCTATGTATTTGAAAGCCTTGAGTACACGCTGAGAGCTGTACCCGTCAACAGAGTACTTAGTACAGTTGGCTGGAGTATTGTTGGCCGGATTGTAATATTAATGCCGAGGATTGTCTCGAGCTGAACGATAGGCCATCATGGGCTGTGTCAGGTCTGTAGGTAGAGGTTGACCATCTCTTGCAGGCAGGATTCCATTATTAATTCCGGGTATGTTCACGGTCTACACAATAGGCCTCTGTGGGCCGGATGTTATCTGCTCCTACTCTAAATATAACCTGATAGACATGTTATTTATGACTCATATATTACTTACTATTTACCTTTCTTTGCTGGACCAGTTATACTCTGATCTTTTCTTTGCCAGTCATGTTGTTTACAAGTTATTTGTCTCCCAGACACAACTTTAACTTCGTTGTACCGCCCATTCATAGATGCTTTATGCTAGAAAGTTTTATACTAAGGTGTTGACAATAACACTCTGTTCTTAGTTCAGGAGAGAGAGATAGAGAGAAAGAGATAGAGAGAGAGAAAGAGAGAGAAATTATATATATGTGTAAGTGACAGGAAACGTGTGTGTGTGTGTGTGTGTGTGTGTTGGGTTCGTACTATCCCTATCGTTGACTGACGTGTTATCATTGCCAATGCTTTTTTAATTCCGACTTCAACATATGTTTGTGGTGAAAGTTGTAGTACAAATGTCCTTAGCACACCCGGTACACCCAATACCAACACTTACTGTATAATATTATGTCCTGTCTCGTCTGAAATAAACTTGGATATACAGACTTAGTAATTGGTGATTCCTGTAATTTGATAATAAGCATAATAAACTCTGAATATCAGAGAATTAACCAGTAAAATCATTGATCATTAAATTCTATTAAATAATATTATTAAATAATAACTTGAACTATTGCTAGCAGGTATAAATTCTTCTGTGGTTAACGTGCATGTGTGTGTGCGTGTGTGTGTGTGCGTGTGTGTGTGCCAATCTGAAATGCTTGTATTTCTCCCTAGATACAGAAAAGTTGTTTGGTAATTGTTACACAAATCTGGAACACTTGTCAGGCGTAAAATAAAATATACCTCAATGATTTGCAGAAGGTAAGAACACAATATTTTACAAAGGATTAAGTTGTTCGCAGTACACTGGAGTTTATTATCTAATATGTTTTATCTCTTCCTCCACTGTCCCAACGGGTGCCGCCATGACACTTCCTGTGTGCGTGTGTGTTTATGTGTGTGTGATCACTACAGGATCTGTATCCATCTTGTAGTGTTGTGTTTGTCACAGTTTGTGTAAATCCTTTTCAAATTTAGCCTTAACAGTGCTTCAACCTCTGGAGTTTATTATCAAGAAAAAGCTTCCACATATTGGGTAAAATATTTTGTTGTTACTATTAATTAAATCCTGCACTCAACTATTTTGGATTGTCTTCCTTTGAAATGCTCTGTATTTCTTCATAATCTCTCCCTCTCTTTATCACTTCCTATCTTTCCTCTCCTATATTCTTTGGTCAGGTTTCTTCTGTGGCAACATTGTTTTCTGTAGTGAACAGTTGCACCTTGCAATGCTCCCTCAATTCTTCTTTGAGTAATAATAGGTACACTTGGACATTGTGAACCAACATTACCAACATTAACCATCACATTATCAGGTAATAGTTTAATATTTAATATTGATCATAATAAGTTGTTGGAGACCAATTTAGTGTTAATAAATATAATAATGACAATATTAGGAATGTATAGTAAGTCCCTGGCTGGTACAGTGGTAACGTGTTGGCGTTGGCAGATGTAGCCTCGCACAGGTCCGTGAGTTTAAAACTGTTTACTGAGGGTTTACTACCATGGCTGGGTACCATGGTGGGGAGTTGGGCTGGCCTGGCTCACGTTCACCAGAGTATACCATCACAGATACATACCACAACTCAAACCCTTTTTATTTATTGTTTTAACATTCTATGGTGAAATGGTAAACTAATTGACAAAAGTTCCACAAAGAACACATATTATAACCTGATTATTATATCACCTGAGTTTGTCATGAGAGAAAAAGATGATTACTTATATCATTATATTCTATTTAAGTATTAATTAACATTTTAGTATGAACATAATACTCCTTGAATGTAGTATGTCTGTTCTTTTAAATCACTGTTTATAATATGACACTCTTATTTTTATATTTTCTGTCGTTTATTTTAGATAAAAATAGTTTATATTTCTTACTGTTATAGCAAAGTGATGGAGGGTTCAACTCTCTCTCTCTCTCTCTCTCTCTCTCTCTCTCTCTCTCTCTCTCTCTCTCTCTCTCTCTTGTGACAGTGGATATTTCCTGATAATGTGCAAATGATAAATGTATTATTTTTTGGGGTACATCCTGTGGTAAGTCCTGCAGGCAGTCGTATATACTGTGTAATGGAGGGTAGGATATGTGAAGGGAAGGATGGAGGAAGGATGGAGGGTAGGATATGTGAAGGGAAGGATTGAGGAAGGATGGAGGGTAGGGTGTGTGAGGGGAAGGATGGAGGAAGGATGGAGGGTAGGGTGTGTGAGGGGAAGGATGGAGGGTAGGGTGTGTGAAGGGAAGGATGGAGGGTAGGGTGTGTGAGGGGAAGGATGGAGGGTAGGGTGTGTGAGGGGAAAGATGGAGGAAGGATGGAGGGTAGGGTGTGTGAGGGGAAGGATGGAAGGTAGGGTGTGTGAGGGGAAGGATGGAGGGTAGGGTGTGTGAGGGGAGGGATGGAGGGTAGGGTGTGTGAAGGGAAGGATGGAGGGTAGGGTGTGTGAAGGGAAGGATGGAGGGTAGGGTGTGTGAGGGGAAGGATGGAGGGTAGGGTGTGTGAGGGGAAAGATGGAGGAAGGATGGAGGGTAGGGTGTGTGAGGGGAAGGATGGAGGGTAGGGTGTGTGAGGGGAGGGATGGAGGGTAGGGTGTGTGAAGGGAAGGATGGAGGGTAGGGTGTGTGAGGGGAAGGATGGAGGGTAGGGTGTGTGAGGGGAAGGATGGAGGAAGGATGGAGGGTAGGATATGTGAAGGGAAGGATGGAGGAAGGATGGAGGGTAGGGTGTGTGAGGGGAAGGAGGGAGGGTAGGATATGTGAAGGGAAGGATGGAGGGTAGGGTGTGTGAGGGGAAGGATGGAGGAAGGATGGAGGGTAGGGTGTGTGAAGGGAAGGATGGAGGGTAGGGTGTGTGAAGGGAAGGATGGAGGAAGGATGGAGGGTAGGGTGTGTGAAGGGAAGGATGGAGGGTAGGGTGTGTGAGGGGAAGGATGGAGGAAGGATGGAGGGTTGGGAGGGAACGATGAGGTAAGCATTAGAAGGAGAGGAGAGGAAGGATGAAGGAAAGGGAGGAAATTAAAGGAAGGGATGGGAGAAAAAGGGTTAAGGAGAAGGAAGGGAGGATTGGGGATGGTAATGGATAAGAAGGGAAAGGGATTTGAAGCTGTAAATGAAGGAAGGGGAGAGGACGGGAGGGGAAAAGAAGGGTAGAGGAGGGAAGGGAAGGATAGATAGGGTAACGAAAGGGGAGGGAGAGGGAGAGAACAGGAGGGGAAGGGAGAAGAAGGGTAGGGGAGGGAAGGGAAGGATAAATAGTGTAACGAAAGGGGAGGGAGAGGGAGGGAACAGGAGGGGAAGGGAGAAAAAAGGTAGGGGAGGGAAGGGAAGGATAGATAGGGTAACGAAAGGGGAGGGAGAGGGAGAGAACAGGAGGGGAAAGGAGAAGAAGGGTAGGGGAGGGAAGGGAAGGATATATAGGGTAAAGAAAAGGGTCGAAGAGGGAGGGAAGGGAGAAGAGGGAGAGTGACAAATAGGAGAATGTAAAGGAATGAAGAGAAGGAGGGATAAGGGATGATAAAGCAGGGGAAGGGAGAGAAGGAATACAATATTAATGTATACAATATAATACAAACAGTAACAGATCTGTTGGTCCTTTAGAGGCTGTTTTGATTCTATGGTGCTAACTACTAGTAGATATAATGAATAAAATAATAATAATAATAATAATAATAATAATAATAATAATAATAATAATATAATCCTTGTAACTAATCTTGAACCATTACAAGAAAAGGTATCAATATTGGGTTTGTTGTTGATGTTGTTGTTGTTGTTATTATTATTATTGCTGTTGTTGTTGTTGTTATTGTTGTTCTGGACCAAGACTAATTAATGGTGTAATATACTTAGGGTTCATTGGAGCACTTTGATTCCTCCCAAGTGTCTCAGGAAACAGGACCACATTAACATAAATACTGGTGTTTTGTTGCTTGGAATAGTATGGAGGAATCAGTTGCTCCAGATTTACCAACACTGTACTACTTCCCTTTAACTTCCTGGCTAATTGTTGGTATATTTCTAATGCCACTTTATTTATTTATTTATATAAGTAACAATGAAGCACTACCATCTTGTATTACCATTATAATGTTATATTTCATCCAATATAATTTAATATAAAATATAACATTGTGTAAAATCTGACAACTGTAATGACTCAACCCTTACTTATTATGGTATGAATACACACATACACACACACATTTACCCAAACAGTATACACACGTATGTAATTAACACACACACATACACTAATAGTATACACACATACATATTAACACACACATACACACACAGTGAATGGTGACAGTAGTAATAACTCAACCTTTACTTATCATGGTGTGAACACTTTTACTAAGTTGTATAGATTAGTGAACAGGAAGAGATAAAGTGCTGAGTGTGCTGGCCTGTGTGCGTACATCCATGTGTTTGCGTCCGTGCATGCCTGTGGGTGCATCTGTAACATAGTACATATTTCCAATATTAATTTACACCTTTATAATATGTTTCCAATATTAATATACACCTTTATATGTAGTCCTCAGGGTCTGGCTGGATATCTGAAACAACAGTTAAAGTCCCGCTGGACAAGTCCATCTGTGGTCTGGTGGTCACAAAGGAAAGGTAAGTAACACACACAGACAACACATCATCTATTTACTGGTCCATGTGTTCTTATCCCTAGCCATTATCACTCTCAACACACACACATACACACACACACAGACAAACAATACATGACCTATTCACTGATCCAAGTCTTCTTAGCCCTAGCTATTAACACACACACACACACACACACACACAACACATAACATACTGTAGGTTAATATGGTACCCATGTGAGACCTCTGTACCATAATACATTTACCACACACACTCATGTCTGTATTTACTACACAACAAATAATATTACTACACCAACACCAATCATATTATTGTAAACTACAAACAGTTGCTCAATTCCACAACGAAAGAAAGACAGAGTGTAAATGACTTATTGGTGAAATATTTAATGAATTTGGTGAGTAAATAAACTATACACTGATAATCATTATCTAACTGTTGGATAATAATGAAGCCTTACCAGTGTGGTTAGTTAGTGTATGTTATCAAATATCCCGTATTCTGTGGTTGCCTGGAGCACTATAGAAGTCATAGGGATAACGAAGGAACCAAAGGTTCTTTGACAGTGTTTATTATGAGGCCAACAGTAGGTACACACACATTGTATAATATAACCTATGGCAGTGTAGCCAACTAGGATGGTGTTACTTTACGATATCATCGCTTGGGTAGATGATATCAACCGTAATGCAGTTTAACCTGAAATGTGGAAGTGGAAGTGTGAAACAATATAAGAAATTATGTGTGTGTTTCTACACTACGTAGATTACTAGGTCACCATTACAGTACATATGTCTCATCTGTGCGTGTTGCTTGCTGTAGCTCCTCCAACTGGACGTCATCATTTAGGTGCTTAACTTCTGAGTCGAGACACCGTACAGCTCGTACTGCAGCAGCAGCCTGTAAAGGGATGTCCTTGAGCATGTCATTTTCATCCGTAGGGTTGCTGACAGGGTGGCGGGAATGTGCATCAGGTATGCACAATTGCTTGCCTGCACACCACCTGGCTGTAAATGGGAAGGGCGACAGCTTCTCCTTGAGATGCTGTAGTCTTAGATTTTCAACTGCGTCCAAGGTGTAGTGGTTAAGAATGGGGATGAGTGGACGGTGGTCAAAACGTTGTAGCCCCTTCAAGTAATACCCACATTTGTGCATCACCCAGACTGTGGCCAACATCTCCAACTCTATTGTGGCATACCATGTTTCCGTATCAGTGAGAAAATGAGAGCCACATTGTACCAGACGCAGGTGTCCTCCTCCGTGGTCCTGCAATAATGTGTACTCTATACCATGTAGTCTGGATGCATTAGTCTGTAGAACTGCAGGTAGATTAGGGTCGAACACTGCCAACACTGGTGGACTGGCCAGCATTCTTTTGACATTCCTGAAAGCGGTGTCATAATCAGCAGTCTACTTGATCGCTCAGCAGCTGCTGAGATGTCATGAGAAAACTCTGTCAGTTGGTTGACCAGTCCCATGAAAGATCTCAGGTCAGTTACGTTGGCTGGTGTTGTGAAGTCTCCAATGGCTTTCACTTTCTCTGGGTCTGGTGCAATTCCATCAGCTGACAGCATAAATCCACAGAACCTTACTCCCGATGTAGCGAGCATAAACTTGTCTGCATTGAGAATAATTCCAGTCTCTCTACATTTGACCAGTAGTCTGTCTAGCCATTGTAAGTGTGACACGAGTTCCTCGTCATACAGTAGAACATCGTCCACTACCTTCACACAATTGGTGATACCTTGTAGATCCGTGTCACCTCTTTGCCAAAAAGCATCACCTGTACCTATAAATCCCATGGGGCCACGAAGATACCTGAATCTCCCATAAGGTGTGAATAATGTAGTTAATGGTTGGTCTTCCTCAGCCAGCTCTAACTGCCAGTAGCCACACAAAGCGTCAACGACTGTGAAGAACTTGGATCCAGGTGGGATACTCCTAACAGCTGCAAATGGTGTGGGAAATGGGTGGGCTGGACGGGAGACTTGACTGTTTAACTTTGAAAGATCCGTTGTTATACGCACTCCACTGTGTGGCTTGGGTACCACGACAAGTGGGTGGCACCAGGGTGACGGGTCGTCTCCTGCAGGCGTGATAATACCCTGGCCTCCATGTTGAGTATCTCCTTCCTTACTTCTTCCTGGTATGCCAACGGGATCTGTCGCAAGGTGTATATGGCAAAGGGTTGTGCATCCTCTCGTAAGTGTATCTTCATGGGTGGCCCCTTCATAGGCCGTAGTGTTGTCTTGCTCAGATCCTGTTTTGTCACTAACACGTCTGCACACTCCTTCATGTAGTACTCCCTAGCCTGTGAAGGCGTTGCAGTATTCGACCAGGTTGGAGATGGCTTGGCTGGTGACGGTAGTCCTGCTGCACTACTACCTTTCCCTTTCTGAACACATGCATGAGTGACCTGGGCAATCGGGTGGGGAAAACGCTAGAGGATTAGCGTTAATTCTCTGCAAGCCCGGTGGGAAAGGAGTGGTATGGAGAATCTATGGTGAACATCCATCCACTCCTGTGTACTACGTTCCTCCACCTGTAGTTGTACCGATCCGACTGCAGACTTCATAAGGGACCCGTCAGCTGCATAAGTTGGAGTCTGTGGAGGTGGTTGAAGATCACTAAGAGACAATCCGATGTGTTGCAAGTGGTCTGGACCAATGATTGTTGTGTCAGCTCCCATATCAGGTAACATGCCAAGGGTGTATGTTCCTTTTCCGTAGGTAACACTGACAACAATGAGTGGGGAGGTCTCGGAGGGGGTGCGAGTGGCGGCTTGGACACGACGAGCACCACTACCCTTGGAGTCCTGGGTGATATGTCGTCGCCCTCCCTTAAATTACTCCTCTCCAGCCTTCGTGGTCGATCGGCAACAACTGTCAAAATGACCTATTTTAGTACAAATACGACAAGTAGCATTTTTAGCAGGTCAATATGGCGTTTTTGCAAAATGTCCTTTTTTACCACAATTACGAGATGTGAGATATAGTGGCTGAACATTGGCCCTTATCATGTGTCTTACCACAATTCTGACACATGCCTGGAGGAGTGTACTTGTCCTTACTGGGTACTGTTTATGTTTCTTCTCCTTTTTATACTTTGACACAGCACAAACATTTTTAGAAGTATGCCTAGCTGCTTCATGGGCATAATAGTGCTGTACCACTTGGTCAAGGGACTTAGTAGGTATGATACGGATTAATTCCTACACTAAATCTTGATCCCTAATACCCATTAAAATCACCTGTTTCATCTGAGTTTCCTCACAACTAACATCACCTCCCTTACAGACATCCACTGCTTCAGATAAATTCTTTACTCGAACAAAGAACTCATTGAACTGCTCACCTGCCTCCTGTCTACAACTAAACAACTCACATCTTCTCAAGGCTTCATTCGTTTGAGCCTTGAAGAACCTGTCAAGGGTTGCGAGAACGACTGTGATTGGTGTGGAGTCGTCCTTTGGCACTTGTAGACGGTAGTGTAAAGTGTAGAGCATTTCAGGTGTAAGGCCCGTAGTTTAAAAAAAATGAGGGCCCTTACTGGAGGTCTGTGAACCCTCGAAATAATCCAGGCCACAGAACCCTTCAGTATTTCTAATTGGGAATCAGTTGCCTGGAGTAATTTGGAGAATTCATAGAGCTCCAGTAAGGGCCCTCAATTTCTTTTTTAACTACGGGTGTAAGGCATGTACAAGTGTGGTTGGTTAGGAAGGTAACAAACGAATATCACTGTATAATGGACCCAGTGTTATTGTTATTGTTATAGTACAGACATCATATGTGAACGGAGTGTAATACTGTGAGTGTTTACAATGATAGGGTAGTGTGTGTGTGTGTGTGTGTACAGGGGCTGTTATTAATATTGTTTATATTACAGACATCATGTGCAGATGGAGTGAAATATTATGTGTGTGTGTGTGTGTGTAGATTGATAGTGTGTGTGTGTGTGTACAACGATAGAGTAGTGTGTGTGTACAATGATAGGATAGTGTGTGTGTGTGTGTGTGTACAATGATAGGATAGTGTGTGTGTGTGTGTGTGTGTGTGTACAATGATAGGATAGTGTGTGTGTGTGTGTGTACAGAGGCTATTATTATTATTATTATTATATTACAGACATGATGTGTGGACGGAGTGTAATATTGGTGATGGTGGTGATGGTGTTGGCTCTCACACCATCTATTGATGCTCGTATACGTACTGGTAAGTTGGCTCATTATTATTTGTTACTATTTGTGTGTGTGTGTGTGTGTGTGTGTGTGTGTGTGTGTGTGTGTGTGTGCTAAACAGAGAGAGGAAAAAAGATGTGTATGCGTGTGTGTGTAAGAAAGAGAGAGTAAGGAAGAAGTGTTTGGAGGAAAGAAAAGGAGGAATAAATGTGTGTGTGTGTGTGTGTGTGTGTGTGTGTGTGTGTGTGCAAAAAAAGAGAGAATAAGAAAGATGTGTGTGTAAGAAAGACAGAAGGAGGAATAGGTGTGTGCGTGTAAGAAAGAGAGCGTAAGGAAGATGTGTGTGTAGGAAAGAAAAGGAGGAATAAATGTGTGTGTGTGTGTGTGTGTGTGTGTGTGTGTGTTGTAATAACCATATAGTTTATTATAATCAAGCAATGTACTGTACATTAGACAAAAATCATCGAGACGTTGTAGATTAAAATTACCCAAAATAT
>JAWZYT010000088.1:330000-400000 GCA_034508575.1 Petrolisthes manimaculis | reverse complement strand
TAATAGTGTGTGTGTGTGTGTTACAGATTATAAAATGGTTGCTGAAGGCACTGTATAATGTGTATGTGTGTGTGTGTGTGTGTGTGTGTGTATTACAGATTACAAAATGATGGACGAAAGTAGGCCCTATAATGTGTGTGTGTGTGTGTGTGTGTGTGTGTTACAAATTACAAAATGGTGGCTCAAGGTACTGTATAATGTGTGTGTGTGTGTGTGTTACAGATTACAAAATGATGGACGAAAGTATAATGTGTGTGTGTGTGTGTGTGTGTGTGTGTGTGTGTATGAAACTAATGGTGTTGATGGTGCTACAGATTACAAAGTGGTGGATAAAGGTGTATCAAGAACAGGAAGGGAACCAACAAAGTCTTGTAGCTGACCAACAGTGTCCCAGAGGTGTGTATGGCTTCCCTTACAACAAGCTGTGGGTGAAGTGTTATGACGGTGATTACTGTGGTCAAGTGTTATCACCTCCCACCATAACAGGTCAGTAACACCAATATATATCTATCAATATATATCTATCTCTTTACACACACACACACACACACACACACATAGAGAGAGAGAGAGAGAGAGAGAGAGAGAGAGAGAGAGAGAGAGAGGTGGAAAATAAGTCATGAGTGAGAGAGAGAGAGAAATAAATAGAGGGAAGGTGGAAAATAAGGCATGAGAGATATAGAGAAAGAAAGAAATAGAGAAGGTAGAAAAAGAAGGCATGAGAGATAGAGAGATAGATAGAAGGGGGAAAGAAGGCATGAGAGAGAGAATGAGAGAGAACAAAAAATAGAGGGAAGGTGGAAAAAAAGGCATGAGAGAGAGAGAGAGAGAGAGAGAGAGAGAGAGAGAGAGAGAGAGAGAGAGAGAGAATGAAAATATATTGAAAGATGGAGAAAGAAGAAAGGAAGGAAGGGAGAGAAAAAAAAGAGATAGAGAGTAGGTGAAAAAGAGGCATGGGAGAGAGAGAAAGAAAGATACAGAGAGAGAGAGAAAGAGAAAGAGAAAGGGGTTACAAGAAGGGAAATTACTAAAGTAAGTGTAAATTATATATAATTATTTTATCATAGTTACCCTATAAATTCTGCTGATTAATCATTTTCTATAAAACATAGTCACCACAGAAAACGAATGAAGCACTAACTATTATTTTATATTTTGTTATTGCTATTTATCCCTCTTTTTTTTCTTTCTATTTCCATTGTTCTTAGTATCCACCTCTCAATCACCATTTACCAATTCCTACAAGGCCTCTCTCTCTCTCTCTCTCTCTCTCTCTCTCTCTCTCTCTCTCTCTCTCTCTCTCTCTCTCTCTCTCTCTCTCTAACTGTATTGATAAGGAAGGGTAGAGAAGGAGGTCATGAAGGTGAACACAACACTATCATGTCATTGTCTCACCTTCAGAGTACACCAATGTATCGACAACGGGAATGGACATAGATGTGATGGAAGGGGAGGAACAGGTGACCAGACTTACCTTCAAGGACCTACCAAACCAACACTGGAGTATTGGGTTGTGGTACTCTGATTATGGTATTGGTGCCTTGGTAACAATGTCTCACACACCAAATAACATCATGACTCAACATGTATGGCTGGAGGTGAGGTGTTATGGTTGGAACATTCCTGACTACACCAGTGTTCAGGTGTACAGTGACACACCTTCAACCACATCACCTCCACGATACTACTTGGTTCAGGTCAGTTGTGTTTACTTTCTTCTTCTTCTTCTTCTTCTTTTTTTTTCTTTTTCTTTTTCTTTTTCTTCTTCTTCTTCTTCTTCTTCTTCTTCTTCTTCTTCTTTTTTTTTTTTTTTCTGTTGTTGTTGTTGTTGTTGTTGCTGTTGTTGTTGTTGTTATTGTTGTTGTTATTGATTAATAGTTAACGCCGTTGATAGCAATAATAATAATAATAATAATAATAATAATAATAATAATAATAATAATACTAATAATAATACTAATAATAATAATAATAATAATAACAATAATAATAATGACAATAATAATAATGACAATAATAATAATAATGACAATAATAATAATAATGACAATAATAATAATGATAATAATAATAATGACAATAATAATAATGACAAAATAATAATGACAATAATAATAATGACAATAATAATAATGACAGTAATAATAATGACAATAATAATAATAATAATAATAATAATAATAATAGTAATAATAATAATAATAACAATAACAATAACAATAATAATGATAATATATAGGTGTGTTTATGAATGTGTAATTATCATATTTTAACATTACAGGTGGGTATAGACTGGATGAGGGTGACTGAGACCACACCAGGACACAACCAGACTATAGAACAATACAACTGTAGTCGCCCATTGTCTCATCAGCTCAATCTTACCATCTCTATTAATTGTCGTGATTATTATTATGGCTCAAAACCTCCAAGGTGTGGTACAGTGAGTCAACCCTGTCCCACTGGTGAGTGTAACCAAACTTATCTTATACACAACATATAACTTACAACCTGACCTATCAACACACACACACAGGGGAAACTCTATGGTTTTCACACACACACACACACACACACACACACACACACACACATATACATTCACTCAATGAGAAACACCAACCATCAAATAATTCAGTGGTTTATATATATACACACACACACAGGGGAAACTCAATGGTTTACACACACACACACACACACAAGTGGAAACACCAACCAACAAATAACTCAGTGGCTTATACACACATACCTACACACACACATCAACCAACAGACAACTCATTGGATTACACACACACACACATATAATGAGTATTTATAGTGTTAAGAAATAATACCTTGTTAACAGTATAAGTCAATATAATTATAATGATAAGATAATGATCTCTCTCTCTCTCTTATACTCAACATTGGTGTTAATATATTTTTTCTCTCTTATATTAAATATGCATGTTAAAATTTCTCACTTTCTCTATATCTTTTTCTCTTATACTCAATATGTGTGTAAATATTTCTCTCTCTATCTCTTTTTGTCTTATCTCAACGTGTTTTTTAATATTTTCTCTATCTCATTTTCTCTTATACTTAACATGGGTGTAAATATTTTTCTCTCTATCTCTTCTTCTTTTATACTCAATGTGTGTGTTAATATTGTTCTCTCTATCTCCTTTTGTCTTATATTCAACGTGTGTGTTAATATTGTTCTCTCTATCTCTTTTTATCTTATACTCAATGTGTGTGTTAATATTGTTCTCTCTATCTCCTTTTATCTTATATTCAATGTGTGTGTTAATATTGTTCTCTCTATCTCTTTTTATCTTATACTCAATGTGTGTGTTAATATTGTTCTCTCTATCTCCTTTTATCTTATACTCAATGTGTGTGTTAATATTGTTCTCTCTATCTCCTTTTATCTTATACTCAATGTGTGTGTTAATATTGTTCTCTCTATCTCCTTTTATCTTATACTCAATGTGTGTGTTAATATTGTTCTCTCTATCTCCTTTTATCTTATATTCAACGTGTGTGTTAATATTGTTCTCTCTATCTCCTTTTATCTTATATTCAACGTGTGTGTTAATATTTCAGACCTTAACTTTGACGACAACTCGACAGAGGCAATGGAGATGTGCCTGGTGGTGTGGGGACCTATTATGCTGAGTGTGCCAAAGTATGTGATGCAGATGGAAATAGTGACATCGTTCTTTGCTACTGTAATATCTGTAATTGTATACTTCTCTTGGAATCGCTCTGTGAACATTAATATTTTGCTGTACCTTGCTCCAATGTGTCATAGGCTGGCTCGCCTTCTTTATGTACCACCACAAGTACCAGACAACCAGTAGTGGTGGTGGTAGGGGTGGTGGTAGTGGATGTGGTGGTGTTTGTGGTGGTGGTGGTGGTGGTGGTGGTGGTAGTGGTGGTGTTTGTGGTGGTGGTGGTGGTAGTAGTAGTGGTGCTGGTAGGAGTGGAGGTGGTGGTAGTGGATATGGAGGTGGAGGTGGTGGTAGTGGTGATGGTGGAGGATGATAATAATGGTGTATATATTTCTCTTAGTCTGTCACAACATATTGGGAGATTGATTCAATGTTCACCGTTAAGGGATCCTGTGATGTAGTCTAAAAGTTGGAGAAAATTGAGTCCTTCAAATATTGCCACGAAACACCACTTTTAGGGAAGGAGTTTGTTTCGTGGCATGGTCAGGAGGAAGCAGAAGTCTCCAATTTTATACACGATCACAGGGTCCTTAATTAACAGAGGTATACAGTGTCAGAATGTTCTTGTTCTGCCTTCAAGTAATTAATTAATTCACAGTAAACAATTATTATACTTGGTCTCTTTGACTATAATACTAGTGTTTAAAAAGTCACACTTAGTTGTCCTATAAATGTTGTGCTGCAAAAAGTCCTTTACACGGCTAAGATTTTTTCGTTTGCATGCTAACAAACCACTATGAACCACTGTGGAATCGACCCTATGTACAGTCGTGGTCAAGAATAATCATCCACACATACGTAACTATATAACAATTTGCTGTTTAATGTTTTCATGTTCACATGTAATGTTATTGTTTTAAGTAGCGTGTAGCTGCTTGTATTAAATTAAACAATGGTACTTAACGTGAGTGTGTGTGTGTGTGTTATTGTTTTAATTAAGTAATATATAGCTGCTTGTAATAAAGTAAACGATGGTACAGAGTCTTAACCTATTTATTGGAAAGTTTATCTTCTAAGGAACAGAGGGAAGCTGTTAAAATCTGACGTGAGTTACTCTTATATGGATGATTTATTGACCACAACTGTATGTTTCAATGTAACCGAATATGCATCATTCATTGCTTATATCTGATGCTTACTGATGTTGTATATGCTGGTGTTTTCATTTTTTTTTTTTATTGGATGTGTGAGTTGGATAGAGAAAGAGACACAAAGGGAGAGTTGGTGTGTTTTTGTTTCTTGTGCATGAGAGAAATTGAGAAAGAGAAAGCGTGTGAATGTTCTATAATATCTAGAATAAAAAGAATGTATGATTCTGACACTCTGTGGTTGGACTGACACACACACTAGGAATACTAGGAATATAAACATCTGCCAGTCTAAGTATTGTTACGCCCCCAGTCGTTCAACTTCTCCCGGGTCGACTGAGGCACGCAATCAGGTTAATCAATAGAAGATCAAATCAAACACTTCAAAAGCTTCTAAGCTTTCTTCTTCTTTTCTCTTGATCTTATCTCTCTCTCTCATAACTCTGCTTTACAATGTCTTTCTAAACTCTCTATTATATTTTGTAGGCATCCTAGCCCAATATTATATTCTGTAGACATCCTGGAATACAACAAAATAAAGTAGTGACATCTTCTATCTAATGGTGAAGATGTCACCAAAACATAATGACGGTAGTGAGGATGTGTTCACGCCGTAATCATCTTCCACTTAATAGTGAAGATGTTAACACTTGTCTCTACTAAACATAAAGGATGATATGACATGTGAAGATGTCACACCGTAACACCCCCCTTACAATTTTTTAGATGTGAGTTCTCTCTTAGAAGGACTCACATCTTACATGGTTACATGGTGGATAAATTACAGTTTTCTCTGCTATTTCCTTGTCCCAGGATTCGTCATTATCTTCACCATCACTATAATTATCATAATCTTCATCATTATAATCACTTGCTTCTTCAACTTCATTATTTCCTTCTTCAACTTTCTCATTTTCTTCTTCATTACCATCACATATTATTATTTTCTCGTCATAATCTTCCTCACTTTCTTCATCATAATATTCTTTCTTTTCGTCATTACCATCTCTTTCCTCTTCATCTTCATCATCCCCATGATCATTTTCTTTACTTAAGTATTTTCCATTTTTCATGAGTGATTTACTAATCTGCTCATTTTCACTATCATCAACAATATTTTCTTCATCTGCACATTCTTCATAGTCTTCAAATTCTCCATAGTCAATGTCACAACTAAAAATGTTCCTGACAGCCTCAAGTCCCTCATCCTCATTATCAGATCCTTCGAAGACTTCCCTTTTGATCTTTTCTTGCACTTTCTCTTCTGCATCAGAATCTTCATCTTCCTGTGCAGGTATCGAATTCTCCTTTTCTACTACAAAATTAGAGAACACTTTTGCCTTGCAATCAGCATCACTTATCTTCATAGGTCTCACTTCAATGCCAGACTCCACTTCTTCAAATAATGTATTTAGGTCCATCTCATATTCTTCAGCATTTTTATTTGTTTCTTCCTCAGCATTTACAGCATAATTAATTTTCTCTTCTTTTTTTCTTTCTCATATTTCTTTTCTACATTATCACTAACTTTCTTTTCTTTTTGTTTTACCTCTATGCCCACATTCTGATCACTTCCCTTGGCTTCCTTCTTCTTAACACATGCAGGGACAATTTCATTTTTTCCTACCTTTTCTTCATCCTCATAAATTTCAGGTTCCAAAATGTTATCGTCTTTTCCACTAATAGGATTTTCTACAAGTTCAGGATTGGGTACAACTATATTTGCAGCCAAGTCATTCCCTAATAACATGTCCACACCAGAAATAGGTAACTTGTCACAAACCCCAACTTTTACTCTTCCTTTTATAAATCCGCTCTTTATCCACACATAATGAATTGGAATAATAACACTTGATGTGCCAATACCCCTCCTTCTTGGCTGTATTTTTCTTGTTGCTTCTCTCTGCATCTCATCTTTTAGAGTAGACTGCAGTTCAACATTATAACATCCAGCTAACTCTTTTAATTCTTCAATAGTGCATTGGTAGATAAAATGCAGATCTTCTGTTTCCAGATATTTTCCTACAGGGCTAGAATCCATTATTACAGCAGTCTTCTTTTTCACTTTAAAATTTTAAAATCACAATCTTCACAAGAATTTTTTTTCTTGAGCTCCCGGACAGGCCCCCACTTCTGTTACGCCCCCAGTCGTTCAACTTCTCCCGGGTCGACTGAGGCACGCAATCAGGTTAATCAATAGAAGATCAAATCAAACACTTTAAAAGCTTCTAAGCTTTATTCTTCTTTTCTCTTGATCTTATCTATCTCTCTCTTAACTCTGCTTTACAATGTCTTTCTAAACTCTCTATTATATTTTGTAGGCATCCTAGCCCAATATTATATTCTGTAGACATCCTGGAATACAACAAAATAAAGTAGTGACATCTTCTATCTAATGGTGAAGATGTCACCAAAACATAATGACGGTAGTGAGGATGTGTTCACGCCGTAATCATATTCCACTTAATAGTGAAGATGTTAACACTTGTCTCTACTAAACATAAAGGATGATATGACATAATATGGGTAGTGAAGATATCTGGTAGTGAAGATGTCACATATATCAGGTAGTGAAGATGTCACACCGTACCAGTATATATTCTTAGAAAATTTGCCTAACTTAAACAGTGCCAATATACTAACGTTAATGAGCTTGAACTTGCGAAGTATACCATGTAATTTGCAATCATTTATGGATCAGGTTATGAGTGCTAATAATGTGAAATTTAATATAATGGGGGTTTTCAGAAACAAGATTGGATAAGGAATTGTCATATTTATATACACTACCAGGATACAACATGTATAATCAATATAGAAACAAGGAAGGTGGTGGAGTAAGTATTTATATCTCAGATGATTATGGCTTAATAGCAATTCCGGAACTCTCTTTCACCGAGTCATATCTAGAGTGTGTTTGTGTAAAGGCTCGAATCTCATTGAAGGAATACTTATTGTTCTCTATTTACAGACCTCCTAGAGGTAATAAAGAAGACTTCTTAGATAAAATGAAAAGTATTTTTTCATATTTAGTTCAAGAGAAAGAGATGATATACTGTTATTTTGGAGACTGGAATATTGACTTAAACAAACATTGTGATGATAAATTTGTATTTGATTTTATTATGCTTATATATTCTAACTCATGTGTTCCAGTTACCACTAAGCCCACTAGAATAGGTGATACATGTGCCTCATTAATTGACCATATATGGACATCTCATCCAGAAGCTAATCTTAATAATTACATTATATATACTGACTTATCAGACCACTTCCCTATATGTTCTGAATCTGATATTAGTAATAATGTGTTACATAAGGAAACAATAATATATAAACGAGTGTTTTCTGAAGGAGCCATGAATAATTTTTTTAAGGAAATGGAGAAAGTGGATTGGAGACCAGTTACTGAGGAGAAGTGCCCTAACAAAGGATTTGAGTTGTTCTTTAACCCTTAACCCCTCCGCGACGGGATAACTATGGATAGCCATTTTGTCAGTCCGGGGCTAGTCTTACTTTCCCTACTGCCTGGCCGGGCGCTTTTGGCCGATTTTTCCAAAATCGCTCTATTCCACTTACTCTGTACGTCTAAACTACGATACTGAACAACTTAAATTTGGTCTTGTTAGCACCATCAACTCTTCCTCTTTCCAATAAAACCAACCCCAGCTCTCTACAACTCTCCGTTGCCGAGAAATTAAGTGAGGAATGAAGGGTACTTTCTCGTGTGAGCGCGGCTGCGTTCGCTTAGGTGGAGTGGCTCTGACGACAACTGAACGTGGCCCGCGCGGGTGGCAGTCAGTGTTGTAAGTAAGCATGGCGCACCACAGAATCGGACACGCACGAGAAATCTAATCCATATCCATCCATGTTTACAGTCAGTAACACACTGACTGACGATGGTGATTTGTAGGGATGGTGGTGAAGTATAGCCAAGTAAAAAAAAAACCGCCAAATTGGGCTCGCAAATGCCGACATTGGCAATAGCGGTGCTTCATCCCGTCCGGTCACCACATGGCACGGGTGTAAGACACCACCCAGGTGCTTCCTGGGGCCGTCTATGACCGCGGTCCGGACGTTAGCCACGCGGGCCACGTTCAGTTGTCGTCAGAGCCACGCCACCTAAGCGAACGCAGCCGCGCTCACACGAGAAAGTACCCTTCATTCCTCACTTAATTTCTCGGCAACGGAGAGTTGTAGAGAGCTGGGGTTGGTTTTATTGGAAAGAGGAAGAGTTGATGGTGCTAACAAGACCAAATTTAAGTTGTTCAGTATCGTAGTTTAGACGTACAGAGTAAGTGGAATAGAGCGATTTTGGAAAAATCTGCCAAAAGCGCCCGGACAGGCAGTATGGATAGTAAGACTAGCCCCGGACTGACAGATAGGCTATTCATAGTTATCCTGTCGCGGAGGGGTTAAAGTGTTTTATAATAGTTTTCAAAACATTTTTCCCATTAAGGCATGTAAGAAAAATACTAAAACAGAGAGAAGTCCACATATAACGCCTGGTTTAATAAAATGCATTCGGGAAAAACATCGCCTAGAAAGGTTAGCAAGTAAATGGCCCATTTCCTATGGAAGTAAATATAAATCATATAGGAATAAACTTACCTCAATCTTGCGAAATGCTAAAAACAATTACTCAAAAGAAAATCTTAAATCAAACCAGGGAAATGCAAAAGGTACGTGGAAGACGGTGAATTCTCTGCTTGGCAGGACAAAACACTCTAAGGGTTCCGATAAGCAAAATATACAACTGAAGACCAATACAAACTTCACGAACTGTGCAAATATTTTTAACGAGCATTTTTGTAGCATTGGTGAATCCCTATCTGAAAACGTGGACATATAAAACAGGAATGGTCAGTCACATTTAAAATACTTGGTTAATTACCCTAATGTTTCACTACACTTGAGACCTGTGATTCGGGAAGAAATTGAACAGTTCCTCAAGACACTAAAACTTACTGCTTCAGGGATAGACGATATTCCTCCAAAATTACTTAAACACACTGCTCACATTATATCGAAACCTCTCACTCACTTAGTAAATCTAAGTTTTCGATATGGAATATTCCCAGATAGACTTAAGATTGCCAAGGCTATACCTTTACATAAATCGGGAAGTAGGGATGAGGTTAATAATTATTGGTTGGTATCAATTTTACCCGCATTTAGTAAAATATTTGAGAGAGCAATTTCTAACAGGTTAGTGGATTTCTTAGAGGAGAATGAGCTGTTATCAGATTGCCAGTATGGTTTTCGTAAAGGTAGATCAACGGAGGCTGCATTACTGAAGTTTGTAAGTCATATTTATAAACAACTTGATGATAAAAGATATATAACAAGTGTGTTCCTTGATCTATCTAAAGCGTTTGACACATTAAACCATGATATATTAACCCCTCCGCGACGGGATAACTATGGATAGCCATTTTGTCAGTCCGGGGCTAGTCTTACTTTCCCTACTGCCTGTCCGGGCGCTTTTGGCCGATTTTTCCAAAATCGCTCTATTCCACTTACTCTGTACGTCTAAACTACGATACTGAACAACTTAAATTTGGTCTTGTTAGCACCATCAACTCTTCTTCTTTCCAATAAAACCAACCCCAGCTCTCTACAACTCTCCGTTGCCGAGAAATTAAGTGAGGAATGAAGGGTACTTTCTCGTGTGAGCGCGGCTGCGTTCGCTTAGGTGGAGTGGCTCTGACGACAACTGAACGTGGCCCGCGCGGGTGGCAGTCAGTGTTGTAAGTAAGCATGGCGCAACACAGAATCGGACACGCACGAGAAATCTAATCCACATCCATCCATGTTTACAGTCAGTAACACACTGACTGACAATGGTGATTTGTAGGGATGGTGGTGAAGTATAGCCAAGTGAAAAAAAAAACCGCCAAATTGGGCTCGCAAATGCCGACATTGGCAATAGCGGTGCTTCATCTCGCCCGGTCACCACATAGCAGTGGCGTACGACACGATCCGGCCGCTTCTTGGGGCCGTCTATGACCGCAATCCGGCCAATAAGGGTTAAAAGATAAAATGGAAAACATAGGGATAAAGGGAGTTGCACTCCAATTATTTTGTAACTATTTGGCAAACAGGAAACAACAGGTATACTGTAATAAAAAAAATTCTGATTTTAAACATATTAAATTGGGAGTGCCTCAGGGATCCATTTTGGGACCGACTTTGTTTTTAATTTATATTAATAACATAGTTTCAGTAAGTAAAAAAATTGATTATGTCTTGTTTGCTGATGACACTACTCTGATGTTTGTGGGCGAGAATATTAACCAATTACATCAACTCATGTACTCCGAGTTAGACAAAATATTTACATGGATAAAATCTAATAAGCTTAAGCTAAATATCAAGAAAACAAAGTTAATTATGTTCTAGAATCGCTCTTTGAGGCATGACATGCCGCCCGTAACTTTTGGAGGTGATCTAATAGATCGTGTGACATCAACAAAATTTCTGGGTGTGGTGGTGGATGAATATATGAACTGGAAGAATCACATAAACTCAATGTGTCTCAAATTGTCAAAGATATGTGGTATTTTGTACGGAGTGAGAAATCAGCTGATGACAGAATCAATGGTTAGTATATATTATTCATTGTGTTATTCACATATGATATACTGTGTCTCAATTTGGAGTTGTACATGGCCATCATTTTAAAAATGTATTGTAAATGCTCAGAAAAAGGTCATTAAATTAATTTCATTTAAAGGGAAGTATGACTCAGCAGAAGATTTTTTTGCATCTTTGAAATTATTGAAGTTTGAAAATATTTTAAGGTTTTTTCTTGTTATGAATGTATTTAGGAACATAAATGTAAGAAATAGGGATAATAATTTTTTTAGGATTATAGATCAATATCATGGGACACGGTCAAATAATGTGGATATAAGTTGTCCTCGTGCACGTACCAAACTATATGAAAATAGTGTTATGTGTCAAGGTCCTAAGGTTTGGAATTCTTTACCCGATGAACTGAAAAAGTCCGGAAGAACAGATTCTCCTGTACAATTTAAGAAAAAAATTAGGAAATATATGTTCGAAGCACAATCTTCTTAAAATGATATAATTATTACATTAATATATTTCGTTTAATAATATAACAAAAACTACAGTATCATAATTCTCTCATCAATAGTTAGTTGCCTTTAAAATTATTGTTATAACATATAAGTCTCTGCTAAAGAGCCAAGGCTCAGCAGACTATGTAAATTTCTTGTATGATGCTTGTAATGCATGTATTATTATGGCTATAAACTGTATTAACTGTATTAACCCTTAATGGCCGGATTGCGGTCATAGACGGCCACAAGAAGCGCCCGGATCGTATCGTACGCCACTGCGTTCAGTTGTCGTCAGAGCCACTCCACCTAAGCGAACACAACCGCGCTCACACGAGAAAGTACCCTTCATTCCTGACTTAATTTCTCGGCAACGGAGAGTTGTAGAGAGCTGAGGTTGGTTTTATTGGAAAGAGGAAATGTTGATGGTGCTAACAAGACCAAATTTAAGTTGTTCAGTATCGTAGTTTAGACGTACAGAGTAAGTGGAATAGAGCGATTTTGGAAAAATCGGCCAAAAGCGCCCGTAGGGATAGTAAGACTAGCCTCGGACTGACAAAATAGCTATCCATAGATATCCCGTCGCGGAGGGGTTAACTGACCTTTACTGTTTTTTGAACTGATACTTACTTTGAATATAACCTGTATTTTAATGAAATAATAGCCTATAGTTTTGGTACAGCCACAATCAAATAACCAACGACACTTACCTCCCATCGTGCAAATAAATCAGTATCATATTAAAATATAATCATACAACAACACCTTATGTCAACTCAACCGCCTCAATTATTATTATGAAGTGGTGCAAAATAATTCACGTGTTGTTTTTTATTACCAAGATATTTACCAAGATGGAAGGAAAGTATTGGTGGATATTTGATTGTGGCTGTACACCTAAGCTCGTAAATTCGCGACCACGTACTTAGATGTTTATGTCATTTGAGCTGGTAACATTTATTTGGGACCACGTACTTAGATGTTTATGCCATTTGAGCTGGTAACATTTATTGGGGGAGGAATAGTTGGTGGAACATAGTAGATGGATATGATACAATCTTTCACTTACAACGACACCTTCTCCACACAGTGTTACCAGCTCAGATGACATAAACATTTTGAGGATGTGCTCACGAATTTACGAGCTCGAGTGTACATTGGAATACCTTGATTCACCCAAAGTATGCCAGGAAATAATTCCAGATGAGTAAAAATAATTGTACCTGATATTGCTGGGAATAGTTTGTTGGAATTATTTGCTTTGACTGTAACTTGTGATTTAATAAAAACAAAAAGTTTGCATTTGTTGCATATCCGTGTTGTATTATTATATCCTTTGTTTATTTAGAACTCTGTGATCGTGTATGAAAATTGGAGGCTTCTGATTTCTCCTGTCTATGCCAAGAAACAAACAAGCTTCTTCCATATAGGTGTGTGTGTTTCATAGCAATATTTGGAGGACTTATTTATCTCCAATTTGCTTACTATATCACATTATCCCTTAATTAAAGTCTTTTTATCTGTGATGGACAGTGAAGGGGAAGTGATACATACATACATACAAGTAATAAAAAACTGATGATAAACAACATCACTCTATAAACAATTTTCGGCGAGACAGATTCAATTAGCACTTGACTCTGTCCATCAGTGGGCCTCGCAGTGGGGCTTTAAGTTTTCAGTTCCTAAGTGTGTCTGCATTATTTTCACACGTAAACGTAGAGTACCTGATTTGCATATTACTTTAGATAATCAGCCGATACCTTTTCAAAATTCTGTAAGATTCTTAGGCCTACATTTTGACAGTAGGCTTAATAAATGTCCTTACCTATTTATCCGGTAAATGATGGGGAGCTGACAGAGCATCTTTATTGATGGTGTATCAATAAAGTCCCTAATATCAAGTCCCTAATAAATTCAAAGCTTGAATATGGCGCACAGGTGTATGGGTCGGCGTCTGAGGCGACACTCAAGAGATTGGATGTATTTCAGAATGTATGTTAAATATTATGTCTTGGAGCTCTTCGATGTACTCGTGTGGAGCGGATGGAAGTAGAGGCTAATATACCTCCCCTCCGTATTCGTCGTGACCAACTACTATTATCATACGGCATTACCACCTACCAAAAACGATCGCTGGCCATCCCGGCTTGTGGGATCCTCCTGCAGTGGGAACATCTGCTGCATGGGGCCCCCAAGTCGGTGGCTGTGCGGCTTCACTTCCTCTGTCAAACGCTAGGGTACGACCTTTGTATTGGGGATCGACTCATCGTGTTAAATATAGCGCCCTGGGAGTCTAGTCCCACCAACATTATTACTGACTGGCTCCCCACTGCCAAGTCCCAGTCGCCGGAGGTGGAGGTCAGACAATTGTTTCGTAAGATCCTCACTAAAAATCTAGCGTTATTCCACTTGTACAGTCGGCGGCAGACGTCGTGTCGCCTCACCTGCTTCACCGAGACAAGCAGTGTTCATGGACTCTCGAAAATTACTCACATTTTTTACACCTATTAATCTCGAGTCTATGAACATTGCGTGCCTCGTTGAAGCAAGTGAAGCGACAGGATTTTTGCCGCCGACTGTACACTGATGACTCTAAAACAGATGAATGCGTGGGTGCAAATGTATGGTCAGCTGAGTGTCGTATTAGATACCGGTTGCCCGTATATGCATCTGTGTTTACAGCAGAACGATTTGCCATAGCCAGAGCTATAGATTTTGCTGAAAATTCAAATTACGACAGGTTTGTCATCTTTTCGGATTCACAGTCAGCCCTTCAGGCAATTAAATATTGCAAAACGATTAACCCCTAAAGACCGGTTGACGTTATAGACCGTCTTACGTAAGAAACCGGGCAACTGCACCTACCGTCACAGCGATTTAGCGCTATTTCGCGCCCTGTACGGCTAGTTTTTCTTGTCGTTGGGCGAGAAAATACACTCACAATATAATTAAGTAATACAATTAAGTAATTGCCCTTGTCCGAATTTGTGCTCTAACGATCGTAAGACAATACCGTAGTGAATATATGTACGGGAGTGACACCATGATATTCCTACAAGGTTACAAATAATTATTTAGTGTATAGATCATGACACACGATATATAATGGGGTAGTAATAAGAAAATAACACCACAAAACACGCCCATACAGGCACAATTGATAGTAAATATACGTGTTTCCTACGGTACAAGTCGGTTTGTTTATCATTTTCTAAGTGACAGTTACACGATGATATATTCCTACAAGTGTTCATACTATTTTTAGTGTTGAAATCATGACATACGATACATAATAGTAGTAATACGAGTGAGTTGACAACGGACTTGGGCGGGAAACTGAACTCGCCATGCCGTAGTCACACCGCACTCACGCATACACACAGACACACCCCTGTCTCGCGCACAAACATGGTTCACTTCAACTTGCCCTATCTCCACAACTATTCATCGTACAGCCCTCCCGATGGTACCATTGGAAAGAGGAAGAGTTGAAGGTAAGGATGGAACAATTTTGAAGTCAGTACACTACATAAATTAAGAGTGTCAGCGTTGTGAATATAGGGCAAATCGAGGAATTTTGACGCTAGCGGCAGGATAGAAATGTGGAGGCAAGGTCTACCCTTCCCGGCCTGCAGGGGTTAAAAAACGATGGTGGCATGGCGTCGGCGTCGGCGGCGGTGGCGGGGCGGCGGGGCATTGGCGTCGGCGGAGGGGTGGTGGCGGGGCGGCGGCGTCGGCAGCGGGGTGGCGGCAGGGCGGCGGCGGCGGCTGTGGGGTGGCGGCGGTGGCGGGGCGGCAGCGGCGGCGACATTTTAATGTTATTAATTATTATTAATATAATTATTTAATATAATTATTTAATAATTATTAAAAAAAAAATAGTTGATCAAAATATACAAATAATTTATTTAAAAAATAAAAATAATAATTAATTAATTAAATATTAAAAAACGATGGTGGCGACGGCGTGGCGGCGGTGGCGGAGTGGCGGCGGCGGCGGCGGGGTGATGGCGGCTACATTTTAATGTTATTAATTATTATTAATAAAATTATTTAATATAATTATTTAATAATTATTTTTAAAAAATAATAATAATAAAAAAAATATACAAATAATTTACTTAAAAAAAATTGATTAATTAATTGATTAATTAATTATTAAAAAACGATGGTGGCAAGGCGGCGGCGGCGGCGGGGTGGCGGCGGGGCGTCGGTGGCGGGGCGGCGGCGGCGGGGCGGCGGGGCGTTGGCGTCGGCGGCGGTGTGGCGGCGGGGCGTCGGCGGCGGGGCGGCGGCGTCGGCAGCGGGGCGGCGGCGGGGCGGCAGCGGCGGCGACATTTTAATGTTATTAATTATTATTAATATAATTATTTAATATAATTATTTAATAAATATTAAAAAAAAAAAGTTAATAAAAAAAATATACAAATAATTTATTTAAAATAAAAATTAATTAATTAATTAATTAATTAATTATTAAAAAACGATGGCGGTGGCGGCGGCAGCGGGGCGGCGGGGCGGCAGCGGCGGAGGCGGCGGGGTGGCGTTGGTGGTGAAGGCGGTGGCGGCGGCGGCGACATGTTAACCCATAAAGCCCGGTTGACGTGATAGACCGTCTTACGTAAGGAACCGGGCAACTGCACCTACCGTCACAGCGATTTAGCGCTATTTCGCGCCCTGTACGGCTAGTTTTTCTTGTCGTTGGGCGAGAAAATACACTCACAATATCGATCCGCTACCCACTCAGTCGATTCTGGGAGCCCACGATGGCTGGGCGATTTTTAAGTAATTGCCCTTGTCCGAATTTGTGCTCTAACGATCGTAAGACAATACCGTAGTGAATATATGTACGTGAGTGACACCATGATATTCCTACAAGGTTACAAATTATTATTTAGTGTATAGATCATGACACACGATACATAATGGGGTAGTAATAAGAAAATAACACCACAAAACACACCCATACAGGCACAATTGATAGTAAATATACGTGTTTCCTACGGTACAAGTCGGTTTGTTTATCATTTTCTAAGTGACAGTTACACAATGATATATTCCTACAAGTGTTCATACTATTTTTAGTGTTGAAATCATGACATACGATACATAATAGTAGTAATACGAGTGAGTTGACAACGGACTTGGGCGGGAAATTGAACTCGTCATGCCGTAGTCACACCACACTCACGCATACACACAGACACACCCCTGTCTCGCGCACAAACATGGTTCACTTCAACTCGCCCTATCTCCACAACTATTCATTGTACAGCCCTCCCGATGGTACCATTGGAAAGAGGAAGAGTTGAAGGTAAGGATGGAACAATTTTGAAGTCAGTACACTAAAGAGGTTAATAATGGAGCCCTGAAACCCTCCTCGCCCCGCTCTTAAATGAAAAAAAAAAATAGCAAAACTACTCATACCTTCTCCAGATCAGGTTCTTTTTTATGCCATTCAGTGGCCAACCATTCAATATGTCTATTGATGGATATTTCATCCTCTGATTCTGGTGTTGTTGGAAGATAATTAAGGGGACCTTATTGCATTCAGGCCATCATACAGAAAGAATGGCAGAAAATTCATGAAACTGTAACACAATGATGACATGGTCACAAAAATGCTTCATACCCAAAATTAAGTTATTCTGATTATTTTATTTATTTTTATGTTTTTTTTTTTCATTTTTTTTTTAAAGAATTTTGAGTTTTAATAACTCCATCAATTCTGCATGTAAAATAATACTTTCATAGCATTTTTATAAAGTAGATGTTCATACCCATAAAAGCATTTGTCAATTATGTAAAATATTGTTAAGTTTTTAAGATATTTAAAAAGAAAAAAGAAAACAAAATCACCTCATAAAATCATTTTTTTTATATGTATCAGAAATTTGAGAAAGTTATTACCTGCAAAAGAGTATCTTTTCGGTAAAAAAGTTATTCTGAGAAAACGGCTCTCAAATTTCGGCTACAAAATACTTATATAACATTATTCTTGACAGATATTTCTACTATATAAGTTTTATAGAAAAGTTTATGTAGTTTTCAGAAAAAAAAAGTAATTTTAAATTGAATAATAAATAAAAAAGATACAGCATTTTGAATGTAAGTACCTGTTGGAAAATTTAGTGGTGACTGCTAAAATAAATGGTAGTGTTACTATATCATGTCGTTTTACTATACTATATATCATTACCATATCATAGGTGGTACAAACTCTTCCACACGACCCAAGGGGTGGTGTGCTAGTGCGTTTTTTTTTGTTTGACTTGAGTTTTCCCAGTAGGCCTAATCTCCGGTAACAGTACAGGACTGTACTTTGCACAGAGGTGGGTGATTAGCTAATATTCACCAGGAACATAATCACTTGTATAGTCTTCTGTAGTCTTCTTCCTTTTCCTCCTCTCAACAGTCTTCTTTGCAGATCCCAAGAGTCGTAGTTGTTCTTGAATTTTTAAGCCTCGGGCATCATGTACCCCTTCCTAATAAGTCTTGCTTAGTTAGGTCTCTATATATTATTGCTACTGCCTGTCTGTCCTCTTTGCTGTTGATGTGGATTCTCACTCTCATTATGTTATGTGATGGTGGAGTCTTGTTATTAGCTAGAGCTCTGTTGTAGAAACACCAACATTCCTTGCCTTGTGGACACTTTAAATGTCTTTGATCTGTGTCGGAGCTTGTGACATGGAGGTAAGATGCCATTATTTCTGACTCCAGTTCTGCAATTTTTGACTTGTCTCTTCCATACTTGTTGTACCATAATACCCAGCAAATTTATCAGTCACTTTGTCTGTCAGTTTTCCTATTCCACCAAGTTTACTTTTCATTCTTACCTTTCCAGTTTTTGTCTGCACAACCTCAGAAAGTTTTTTTTTTTTCAATGACCTCAGTCTGGTACCATGCCTCTTTGAGATATGATTCTGTACTTGTTATTACTCTGGAGGATCGCAATGCAGACATTAGGAAGGGAGCCAATGAAGCAGCTCTTCCATTCATGATTCTGTGGACCATCTCTAGAACAGAGAATGCAGCTGGACGCAAGGACTCGAAAGATGTGGACAATTTCCTTATGCTTCAAGTTGACAACCAGAAGCAACAGCGAAGTTTGGATAATTCCTAGCCCTTCACGAGTCTGTAAACATTGCATGGTAACAATGTTTCTTTTGTGTGTGCGAATGTCACGAGTCACAATTGACTAGTGACATATTAGTCAATATGTAGCAGGGATAAGTATTAACATCTTCACTATTCAGTGAAGATGATTATCTCCTGGATACATTATTATGTCTTGGTGTTATTATTTTACGGTATTATTATACCGGCGCTAGGTTTTAGTGACATCTCTACTATTAGGTAGAAGATGTCCAGTTATATATCATCCTGTTTTTGTACAAACATGATTGTGCAGATACAGTAGATGAAATGATAGAAAACCTTTGCCAAAAATCAAAATAACACAACTAACTCGTGAGTAGAAGGTGAGTACGTGGGGATTATAGTGCATACATATCGAAAAGCCCCACGTAAAACAATTAAATGTTGGCAAACCCCGAAAAGGTTTGTTACACACTCCTCCTTTATAACTGGATAATCTACTCCATATGGTTCATCACCACTGTTCATCTTGCACACAGCATTGTATGCAGATGAATCTCCATCTCCAACAAATGTAACATATCTAAGTTTCGTTGCCAAAGATCTTCCCCACAATGTTACAGCAGCTGCTGATTCCATCTTGCCTGATGATTCACTAAAGTTATTCTGACAGTCATGTTTACTCTTCCACTGAAGGTACTTGGGCCTAAATGACTTATCCTTTTTTACCATTTCACTCCAATAGGTACAGTCGGCCACACTTCTGGCTGTTACAGTCAGCACTACAAACTCCAGGTGTCTAACGTTTGCATCCCTGACTTTCTGAATCATAGGCTCGAAGATTCACAGTGGTGAAGAAGTGAGACGGTGCAGTGGGAGAAAGAGTGAGGGAGGGAGGGGGGACAGAAAAGTGAGGGAGGGGGAGGGGGAGGGGGAGGGGGATAAACGAGAGAGAGAGAGAGAGAGAGAGAGGGGGGGGGACTGAAGGAGACAGAGAGAGAAGGGGGACAGAACGAGTGGAGGGTAAGATATCATCTAAGGTAACCAATATAATATATAGCTTATTCAAAAAATAAAGTCTATTTTTATATTACTTGAAGAAAGATTACTATAACCATTTAGCCATGTCGGAAGTATAAGAGTTATAAAGTGCAATTAACGTTATCAATGATATGGAGATATCACATGACATTGAAAATAACTGGCGGTTATAAAATTCCTACTAACCCTAAGACGCATAGTTTGTTTTATATGTCTTCTTAACAAATAAATACATAATTATGACATTTTGATGTGAGTTATTTAATATCCTCCCTTAAATCATGACGTTACAGTACACTGGCAAGTGTGTTTAATGAAGAAGATTATGTTTGGCTGGTAAGGGCCAAGCACACATTTGGACACTGGAATGCCTCCCTTCATACTTGTCTTCCTCTTTCCACAGTTATTTAACCTATACTATAATATTAATAAATTAAGTAGTATTAGTAGTATTACACACCTAATTGGTATAAACAATTACGGTATTTTAAATTTTCGCATGAAAAAAATTTGATCGTAGAGTGAGGTGGTTTATCTCTAGGCAACAAGCTAATAATTGCAGTGTTTTTATTCGCAATAAAAAAAAACATTACCAACAATTGTTGTGCCTCTGGCTAGCACAGTGGTAACAGTTGTGGCTGCATTTCTGTGGCCCAGAGTTCGATCCTTGCTCGGGACACTGTTAAAAATACCACTGATGCCAGAGGTTACCACCCCTGTGAGCAGGGGGGGGTTGGGTTTGAGTCAGCTGTCTGAGGTCTTCCTGCTTAGTCAGCCATAGCCGAAGCTGACTCGGGTCTCAGGTGGGTGGAGAGGTCGCTGTGCCATACATTACATCCTTGTGATGTGTGCTATAATTGTGTTTCATACACACAGTGTGTGCTACACTCTGTCCCAGTGACTGCCACTCGCTGGCACCTTTAATAACCTTTAATAATAACCAAGAACGCTATGAAATGAAGTATGGTGCTCTACTTTAAACACTCCAGTGTATAATTACAACTATTGTGATTGATATTTATTTAAGTAGCACAATACACACAGTTTGGTATTGAAATAAGTGGCAATTCTGAGTAGTCTAATCCTATCATGAGCAATGTTATCGCTTTCACACTAAAAAACTTAGCCTACTAGTAGCACTAGGGTTAAAGATTTTATATATAGGAGCCGTCATGATTTAAGGTTGTAATAAATCAGTCAATCAATTATATTAAATATGGAAAAAGCAGCCAATCATATCAGCAGATATCCTTCGTCCCATCCAATCACATTTCAACCGAGGTATTTTCATGATTCTGGCATCGAGGTAAAACACAAGCTCTCGAACTCCCACCATTGCAACTCCATACAGACGAGATCAACTGATCAAGCGTGGACAGATTGTTGCCCTTCACGAGGCTGGGCATTCCATCCGCTCCATTGCCCGGCGCCTCGGTGTACCTCCGACCACTGTGACCAAGTGGATCAATCGAAATGAGGAAACTGGCGATCTAACAGACTTTGGTAAGAAAGTTTAATTTGAAAGTACTATATATGAAATCTTGCATATTTCTTATAACCTTGCTGAATATGATATAAGTTGCTTAACTCGCTCAGTATATATATATATATATATATATATGTATATATATATATATATATATTTAAAGAACGGAGACCACGTTCACGGGTTACAACTCCGGCTCAAGACGCAGGTATAGAACGTGCTGTGGAGGATGAACCCTTCATGAACGCCGTGAGGATCCGTGAAGAGCTGCAGCTGAATGCGTAAGCTGAGACCGTCCGACGCCACTTACACGGGTCGGGGCTTCACCACAGAGTTCCGGCTGTGAAAGAGCGCCTCACCGACCAGCACCGCTCAGCCAGACTCGCCTTTGCCCGTCGCTATGTAGAGAAAGATCTCGACTTCTGGTCACGTGTAGTCTTTACTAATGAAAAGACCTTTACCAGCACCAACCATGGCAAAATTCACTGTTGGAGATCTAACAACACAAGGTATTATATGACTTAATATACTGTATATGAGTAGCTCTCTGTTACAACCAGACAATCGCCACGCCCACTTAAGCGAGATAATCGCCTTTAAAGTATAGGTAATAATCACGCATAAGGTAAACACGAATAATTTGTTGACCGTTACTTCACTTCACCAACTGGATATGACCACAATATAACATTTACTGTGGTTTTTAAGACTTCATTAGAGGCCAAATTTTCTTAGCTTTTAATTGATATATGCCAAAATGTGTTCAGTTCCCTATTAAAAAAAGATATTACAGGTATAATAATTATGTTCGTACTGATATATTAGACTAATATGGAGAATTGGTAAATAATAATAATTTATGCTATTTAGATTAAGAAACTACATTGTTTAAGCATTCTATAGGTATAATTGTGAGGCAGTTACATAACAAAATAACTTTAAAATCTTTAAAAGAATAACTACTATCAAGTCATTATTTTTATTCACGCTGTGTGCGTGGTATGCGGTAGGTTGGTGCGCGCAAGTTGCCAAACGTACGATTCAACCTACCCTCCTCTCATCCGTTACTAGACTCTGTTCACGTTTGGATGGCGAAGCCCTGCCGCTCAGGGACATTCCTGAATGCTGCTGATTGGCAGATGATGGGATGGGGATGTTTCGAGTCCATTTGGTGACACACACACACAAACATACACACACACGCATAGCGGTCCGTTAATCTCCGTGACCTGTAGCTGATACCTCTCTCTCTTTTCCATGTTCTATAATCTAATGTTATTATATCCCACATGTTACTAATACACACATACACACACACAACAGATTCAGTTACTCACATACACACACATACCAGCTTCAGTTTAACACATACACACAAGCTTCAGTTACTCACAGACACACACACACACACACACAACAGCGTTCATCTCATCAGTGACCTGACCTTCCTTCTTCCATCCACTTCTCTCTCTCTCTCTCTCTCTCTCTCTCTCTCTCTCTCTCTCTCTCTCTCTCTCTCTCGTATTCACGATTGATCCACAACCTTTCTTTTTCTATATTCTATGATCTAATGATATTTTATCCCACATAAAAGTATAATCTAATGATATTTTATTTTTTATAATATGTCTCACTCACTATCCATATCATTCGCCATACATAAACACACTGCCATACATACATACACACACTGCCATACACACACTCACACATACACACTCTTGTCACACATACACACTCACTCTTCTGTCTGTCTATCACACACACACACACACACACAGACAGTTCCCGTTCCTCCAACTTCCTCGTCTTGTTCGTGGTGGTAGGTGGTGGCGTGTAGTCGATGCCGCATTCCTCCCTTTGTTTTTCCCTCCCTTCACCTTAGTTTTTCCCTCCCTTCATTCACATGTACACTTCTTTGATATTATAGTTTAGATGTAGGTACGTTACATAATAACTTTAAAACCTTAAAAAAGTGAAATAGGCCTACTATCACAAAATCTGGCGGTCTAGCATCGGCCTTGTCGGGTGGGTGGCGCCGGTCGCTGCCACAAGTTAAATTCAACAGTTTTAATGCTTTTAACAGCCGCAATTATATGTATCTGAGTTTTCTATGTTAAACTGTTATGAATGAGTGGTAAACAGAGGAACTGCTGAATCATCATGCATCAATTACTCCACATGGGCAGGCAGACAGATAGACACAGTAAATCTTTGAACGCCTCGCCTCTCCTCCCTCATACTTCTGTACATGTCATTGTAGCCTACACTGGTCCATCCTATTCACCCCCCCTCTCTCCCACTCCTTCCTACCCTCCTCTCTGCCACCCACCCACTAAGGCTGGCCAAGAACCGTTAAATCTAGAACCAGTATTAAGTAGTTGACAATGTTATAATATTATAATGTATTATATTGCTGTATTATAATAATACAGAGAGAGAGAGTGTGTGTGTGTGTGTGCGCGCGCGCGCATGTTCCGGTTTCACCTTCATTAGAGGGCTACTTATAATAACTTACTTAATACTTTCTTGTATGAGTCACTTAGACTCTCAGACTTACACCCGTCACATGACGACACAGTTCATATCATACACAAGGGAAGCGCCCTAGTTGCGCTCCTATAGCTCTCAGTTAGCTACAGATAACCGACCCGATCACAGGTTACTCTAGCGTGTTATCTCTCTTTAAAGTTAGCTTCCTAGCCTAGCTTAAACCCGTGCAAGCTACATATTGTGACTCTGTAGACTAACTCGTGTTATAAATAAAAAGTGAGTAAACTACTTTAACCTTGTTGTATCTTCTCAAACCATAATAGTTATAGAAAACCATAATAGTTATAGAAAGCCTAATAATTAAAATCAAACTCCGAAGAGACAACAAAGACACTACAAAGACAAACCAGTCGCCAGCCACCCTACCATATCGACTCATATGTTTGGAAGTAAGTAAGTCTTTCTTACACCAGAACATTTGGTGGTCAGCGGTGAGGATACGAAGTAAATGGTTTATAATAAAGGAGAAATACAAACAATTACAAAGGCAAGTAATAACCGAGAAAAGAGCACAAAATAGTAAAAGGGTAAAAAAAAAAAAAAAAAAAAGAGAAGTAAGAGAAGTGAAGTTAGAGAGACAGAGTGAGAAGAGGTTACGGGAGTGAGAGGAGAGTGATTGCAACAGGTCACACTGGGTCAACCCGACTCAGCACCTCGTAGCCACAACAAGCTAGCCTCTCTCCACCCCTCACATACAGTAGCCAATGGTGACGTCATCGACCCTGCCACCTCACACCACACACTCGTGGCTATTACGTCATCGTTATACTCATTGTCACTCTGCCAGCTGATTTTAACCACAATAACAACAACTACTGAGGACGTCGGCGTGGTATGGTACGACATCACTACATCACTATACCTTCTATACTTAACCATACAGTATAGTCAAAGGGAAGTGATAATCGAACTTCAACTTCATCTTACGGGATTATAACTCACAACTCAAAACTTCACAACTCAGGACGTTGGCTTGGTTTTGGTACGTCATCGCGACTACAACTGAAATAATAACCTACTACAACAACGTTTATTCCTATAATATGGTCAGTGCTAGGTACATATAATTATATATTACAAATATATAACACACACAATCCTACATCATCACACTAGGATATAATATTATATGTACACGTATTTAACAATATTTCCTCATTACACATTCTATGTATTCATAATTGTGAGTATTAATATGTGCGTATGCCTTCACGTATATATACAGATGTGTTCTTGTTATTTTTCAAGCAAAGAGTGACAGGGAATGACTGAAAGAATACGTATACTACCGCACTTTAACTAACACTAGTTAACCCCTAAAGGCCGGTTGACGTGATAGACCGTCTTACGTAAGTAACCGGGCACCTGCACCTACCGTCACAGCGAGTTAGCGCTATTTCGCGCCCTGTACGGCTAGTTTTTCTTGTCGTTGGGCGAGAAAATACACTCACAATATCGATCCGCTACCCACTCAGTCGATTCTGGGAGCCCACGATGGCTGGGCGATTTTTAAGTATTTGCCCTTGTCCGAATTTGTGCTCTAACGATCGTAAGACAATACCGTAGTGAATATATGTACGTGAGTGACTCCATGATATTCCTACAAGGTTACAAATTATTATTTAGTGTATAGATCATGACAGACGATATATAATGGGGTAGTAATAAGAAAATAACACCACAAAGCACGCCCATACGGGCACAATCGATAGTAAATATACGTGTTTCCTACGGTACAAGTCGGTTTGTTTATCATTTTCTAAGTGACAGTTACACGATGATATATTCCTACAAGTGTTCATACTATTTTTAGTGTTGAAATCATGACATACGATACATAATAGTAGTAATACGAGTGAGTTGACAAGGGACTTGGGCGGGAAACTGAACTCCATGCCGCAGTCACACCGCTCTCACGCGTACACACGGACACACCGCTGTCTCGCGCACAAACATGGTTCACTTCAACTCGCCCTATCTCCACAACTATTCATCGTACAGCCCTCCCGATGGTACCATTGGAGAGAGGAAGAGTTGAAGGTACGTAAGAACCTATTTTGAAGTTAGTACACTATATAGGTTCCGAGTGTGAGCGTTGTGAATAAAGGGTAAATCGAGTAATTTTGACGCGAGCGGGTGGGTAGAAACGTCGAGTAAGCTTACCCCGTACCGGACTCCAGGGGTTAAGCAAGCGAACACGTAGCTTGGCAATACTAACAAAGTAGTGAAAGCTTAGTTGATTCAACCGAGATAATTAATTAAAGTGTAAGTATTATGCAAAGTGTAACTTCTCTCTTGAGTAAATATTATTGCACTAGATTTAGACATACAAGGTAGAGAATTAACCACTATTATTCTTCCTACTAAATCTACATAATTAACTGACTCGTTACTACTAACCTACACCTGATAACACTTAGTAACTTCACCTAGTAACACGAGATCAGAACGTACTTACTCTACGGCTTCACAAACTAACACTTCATCAACAAAATAGCAATTAACACTTCATCATACACCGTGGCAACGAATAATAACTCTACAACAACAACAATGGCAACTAATAATAACACTTCATCTACTATTACTTACGGTTCATCCCAAACTCATGCAGTGAAATCAGTCACTTGGGACATTGTTACTTATATTGTCCATTTTTTTCTTAAGGTTGTAATTTTCATGTGCATATTCCAGTTACTACAGACTACAAATGACAACATAAGCTTCATAAGTGGACATAGTAAACCAGACTTCATTGCTAGGACATTACTGACCGTAACTGCACTCACCCATCCAGATATCTTATTTAATTTTCTTCTGTGTTGTAAAAGCCTCATAGATGTTATCGGTAGGGGGCAGTTAGGCAGTCCACTAGCAGGGGTACACAGAATGGTTAGAAGTATAGTGAGTAATTGTGTAACAGTCAAACTAAGTAGGACTCTAGCGTTAGTAGGTTCGACCATTAGCAATGCTAAACAACTCTTGTGGGGGTCAGAGTGGTTGAACAAACAAGTAAATGTACCTAGAGCCCTACCTGTAGCTGTAAACACACACACAAACACTCAACCAAGCACTTCACACACACCACACACTACAAACTTCACACCACAGAGCGCGAAGAAGAAGCCTTATTGTATGATCTGTAGGAAATATGGACACAGCCTAGAAAAATGTTACTTTAATAAGAATAATCTCTCAAATGCCAAAAGTAAGTATAATAATAATAATAATGTAGTAAGTGAAAGTGACAACAAGCCAAGTAATCAGTTTTGCATTATTCATAACAGTGTGACACATAACACAGATAAATGTAGAGTAACGTTAAATGCCAGGTATGAAGTCAATAACAAATGTGCAAAAACAGGTGAAAATTTTAACAAACAAAACACTTCACATTAATTACATAATAAATAAATATACTTGTTGCTGCTTTGGTTAAAGTGGATATTCTTTCACTTCCTTGTAACATGGGGAATACAAATGTTTCTCTAGCTGTAGATACAGGAGCTTGTGTCTCCTTTACTTTCTGAAGTAACATTTAAACGGCTGTTAAGGGAAAACCTGCAGTAACGATGGACTATCCAGCCATCAGATTTAAACATTTAACTGCCTTATCTGGTAGTAGACTAGTCACTAAAGGAATAGTACAATTTCCTATCACACTTTCATTAAGTAGTCATAGACTAGAATGTACCTTCTATAACTGTGAAAACTTCAGTTTATCAACTGATGGTCTATTGAGTTAAAAGAATTAATCGAACATAACCTTGACATTGCAATCTCACTACAGTCAATTATCTTTCAAGGTCGGGTGTACCCATGTTGACATGTTGACCTCTGAGTCATCAGTCACCAGCCAGCTGTGGGTGCTGGGGCACTCAAGGGAGAATGTGACTCACACATTAAACTGACAGGCACAGTCAAAACTACTACTCATTTACCAAGTAAAGGGTTTGCTATCATTAAGGTACAAGTGAAAGGTGATAATTGAAGGAAATCAAACCATATCCTTAAGTGAAACATGTAGAATAATTAATGTCGGTATGTCCATAATTTCTCTGATACAAGGAGACAACTTCATTGAAGCTCTAATTTTTAACAAGGTTAATCTGGCAGTGAACATTAAACCAGGTGCTTCTATAAGTGATTTTCTTGTGTTTATTAAACCCATAGAGGTGGAAAAAGAATCTCCTCCCTTAGCCAACATACACATTGTTGATGAATTGCAATTTACGAAAACTACTAATGAATTAAGTGAGCATGTAAAAGTAAATGATTTTCCTTCACATCGCACACAGTTTTTACACACATTAGCTAATCACAGGTCAGCTATTGCCTTACCTGGTGAGCGGTTGGGGAAAACAACACTAGTAAAACATCATATAAAATTAACTGACACAGATCCAGTATATGTTAAAGCTTATAGATTACCTCATAGTCAGAGGCAAATAATGAATAAAATGGTGGATGATATGTCAAAAGAGGGAATAATTGAACCTTCAAACAGTCCTTATAACAGACCATTATTTTTAGTAACTAAGAACACAGGCGATTTCCGTCCTGTTATAGATTTTAGGAAGATAAATGAGAAAACTGTCAAGGATAGATGCCCATTACCTGTGCTTAATTAAAGATATCCTCAGGGAGATTGGGGAAAATAACTGAGTCTTTACTAGTCTTGACTTAGTGGATATTGGCAAGTAGAATTAAATGACCAATCCAAACCTGCATACCCAGATGACTTAATTATTGTCAGCCTGATGTAAATTCACACCTTCAGAGCTGGATAGAGTTTTTCAGCTACTGCAGGATGTTGGATTAAAAGTTAAGGCTGAAATAGAGTTTTTTGGGTCATAAAGTAAATAGTAAAGGAATTCACACTTTGGATTCTAAGATTAAAGCAGTAAAGGAATTTTCTCAACCTACTACAGTAAAGTAAATAAGGAGTTTCCTTGGATTAGGTTCATATAACAAGTCATTCATAATGAATTTTGCTAAAATAGCCAACCCACTAATAAGACTCCTGAAGAAGGATATCGAATTAAGTGGTCACAAACAGAGTAGGATAGCTTTGATCAGTTAAACTTAGCTTACATTCTACTCCTATCTTAAGTTACCCAGAACCTTCCGTTTTCTCTCTGTACTGAAGCATCAAACGATGGTTTACGCCCTGTCCTTATGCAGCATACCAAAGAAGGATGTTGCAGGGCTTGTGTATATCCCAGTCGGGTGGTGAAGGATACAGAGAAGAAATATAGCCTCTCGAATTTGGAAGCTATAGCGGAGGTTTGGGCCTTAAAGACCTTCAGGGAAATAATTCTAGGGTATCCTATCACCGTATTCATGGTAAAGAAAGTAAAAGAAAATTGACAGGTCAGTTAGCCAGATGGTATCTAACAATCTCAGAGTTTCAGCCTATAATTAAATATCTTCCGGGGCGTTTTAATAAAGTTGCAGATGCCTTATCTCGCAATATATCAGCTGCTGCTGTCATTCCCACTAACAGTGATGTAGACTTCAACGTGGAACTTGTTAGAACTGAACAAAAGAAAGATATATTTTGGGCAAGGGTCATTTATGCTTTGGTTCCAGGGGACGAAGGAACTAACCTACCGGAGTTACCCATTCCACTAACACAGTTTGAGGTAATAGATGACACTTTGTTCAGGAAACTTGAGAAACAGACTAATATTTCTTCACAAGTAGTAGTCCCTGATACACTAATTAAGACTGTACTAACACTAATGCATAATCATCCACAAACCAGAAACATATTAAAAATTGTGAATCGTGTCATGCTCATAAAGGTAATACAATGGGCACAGCTCCAATTTTAAATTACCCAATACCTGAAAAACATGGGATGTAACTGGTATAAATATATTAAGCTTACCACACAAGCGAATTTTACGAAGGTAATGAATTTAATTTGTCAGTACACCACACCTAGGGTGATACTAACCGACAATGGTAAAGAAATTACTAATAATTGTTACGCAACATATGTGATCAATATCATATAAAGCAAACTTTTATTACAGCATATCATCCAGCAAGCAATTGCAAGATACTTGAAGTTTTGCGACAAATGGCTAATCCTATGCACGGATCATGGGAAGACTGGAATTCTTTACAGCTGCCTCCATTAAAAGTTCCATAAACTCATCAGTGGGCAAGTCCCCTCAACAGATTCTATTTAACAGACAAACGACTTCCATATTAAATCATTACTGGTTTTTTTTTTCTCCAGCATATAATATGGATCATTATCCATTAGACAACTACAAGTGTTTATTAACATCCATAAGGAAGTCAGGAATCACCTAAAAGGTAGTAGGCAGGAGATGTTGATCAAACAACATACTCAAGCTGTGAATTTAGATAGATATTGCTGTAGGGGAAAATGTCATGATAAAATCCCCAGAAAGAGTATCAAAGTTAACTCCAAAGTTTGTTGGTCCGTATGAAATAATCGACATCACCATGGAAATAGAAATAAAATAAAAATAAAATGTATAAAAACGGGGAAGGTAGAAATAATGCATGTAGATAGAAGTAAACAGATAAACTTAAATGAACCATCTAAAATATAAACAGTACAAGCACAAGAAATACTAACCTCCACTCCCACATATCTGTCTTCAAACACACACACAGACAAAAACTAAGGTCTGCAACATAAACTAAATAATGACATTTATTTCAAATGGGAAACAAGATTCTATTACTGTTTTTGCTAGGTATAGCGCATGTTACACTTGCCAAACAAACAGCAGTTACAGCCCAAGTACTGAAGCCAGGTGCGCTTCAGGTGCTTTGGTTGAATATAGAGTAAAAGTCTTGATAGTGGAAGATTTAGTTACTGTACAACTGGAAGTTGACGGATTGCTAGAAATGCCAAAGATAATTTTAAACCTTGGACAACATGTATCAGACTTACACAGACATATAGAAACTGCTCATGCTCGTCGTCAGAGACGTGGCCTTTTTTTTTAATTTTATGGGTTTGTTGAGTAACCAGTTGTTGGGACAGCAATGGCCGATGATGTCATTGTCTTAGGTAAGAAACTAGGGGAGGTAACTACTGCCCTAGGACAACAGAAAAGAATTGTCATTCAAACTTAAGAAGCTTCGGCCGATGATGTCACTGTCTTGGGTAAGAAACCAGGGGGGGTAATTACTGCCCTAGGACAACAGAATAGAATTGTCATTCAAACTTAAGAAGCTCTGGCCGATGATGTCACTGTCTTAGGTAAGAAACTAGGGGGGGTAATTACTACCCTAGGGCAACAGAAAAGAATTGTCATTCGAACTTAAGAAGCTCAGCAACACCTACGACACAAACCCATGAAATAATTGAACGAACTAACTAACCAACTATCTTATGTGCTAAACGAATTAATTGGAATAATACCTAACATTGAACTCATCCAATTAATTAGTGAGTACATAGCAGCCATTGACATAGCTGTTCAGAAACTTAATTATTTAAACAAAGTAGTCATAAGTGACTTGGTAGATACTGGATTGGGTAGAGTAAACTCGAAGTTGTTACCTCTATGGTAGTCGCAGGCAGCAGTGGAAATAGCTATAAAAACTTAAAAGCTTAACCCTATATTTACCCTATCTGACGTGGAATATTACTACTCTATCATTGGACTCATTCTAACTGAGACAAGATTCTATTACAGTTTTTGCTGGGTATAGCACTTGTTTCACTTGCCCAACAAAAAGCAGTTACAGCCCAAGTACTTTGGCCAGGTATTTTGGTTGAACATAGAGGAAAAGTCTTAAATATTCCTTAAAAGTCAAAAACTGCATGTATTCCAATAATAATAATAACTATATATTTAAATTTTAAGTTTAATAGGGAAAATATTAATAATCAACCTGGAAAGATATGACAGAAGATAATAATACCCTTATATAACATGTAAATTATTATAAATGTTCCTTCGAGGGCGAAGGATGGTAGTGGCCGAGCATTGTTCCGGTTTCACCTTCATTAGAGGGCTATTTATAATAACTTACTTAATACTTACTTGTATGAGTCACTTAAACACTCAGACTTACACCCGTCACATGATGCTCCAATACTGCTGACCTATGCTTGGGAACCACTAACACGCCAGCATAAAGTGACGACACAGTTCATATCATACACAAGGGAAGCGCCCTAGTTGCGCTCCTACAGCCTCAGTTAGCTACAGATAACCGATCCGATCACAGGTTACTCTAGCGTGTTATCTCTCTTTAAAGTTAGCTTCCTAGCCTAGCTTAAACCCGTGCAAGCTACATATTGTGACTCTGTAGACTAACTCGTGTTATAAATAAAAAGTGAGTAAACTACTTTAACCTTGTTGTATCTTCTCAAACCATAATAGTTATAGAAAACCATAATAGTTATAGAAAGCCTAATAATTAAAATCAAACTCCGAAGAGACAACAAAGACACTACAAAGACAAACTAGTCGCCAGCCACCCTACCATATCGACTCATATGTTTGGAAGTAAGTAAGTCTTTCTTACACCAGAACACGCAAAGATGTTCACATAATACATACTCGGATGATACTCCTCACACTTGGTGTACACAATAAGGCTAAGGTAAAGAAAGGAACGTATGTATGTGATCTGTACAGAGGGAAGTTAAACCAAATTCCACAAGGAAATATTGCATCGGTTCTTACTGAAGGAGATCATATTAACAGTCAGGTAAGGGAACAACTTAGAGGTTTTGTCCATGGGGGTGATTTTCCACTTTATCGTGATAATCTCATAGACATACTAGCCACATATAGAAATGCGATTGCATTACCTGGTGAATCCTTAGGAAAAACCGATATTATAAAGCATACCATTACCTTGACATCCCCTCAACCTATTTATACTCGTGCATATAGATTACCTCATAGCAGACAGAAAATTGTAAATGAAATGGTGAATGAAATGTTGGATGAAGGCATTATTAAGAATTCTCACTCTCCTTATAACAGCCCTATGTTTTTGGTTTCAAAGAATAATGGTGAATTTAGACCTGTAATTGATTACAGGAAAATAAATAATGCTACAATTAAAGATAAATACCCACTCCCGCTTTTGAGAGATGTTTTGTCAAATATTGGTGAAACAAAACGTTTGGTGTTTTCCACCTTAGACTTGGTCAGTGGATACTGGCAAGTAGCATTAGATGCTAAGAGTCAACCCATAACTGCATTTAGTACTCCCCATGGTCATTATGAATATACCCGTATGCCATTTGGATTATGTAATGCTCCATCCACATTTCAACGAATGGTAAATTTTCTTTTTGGTGATATCAATAATGAAGTCATTGCTTACTTAGATGATTTGATTATTTTTTCAAAGGATGTGCCTTCACATTTAGAAACAATAAAGAAAGTTATGTATAGGTTGCATCAGGTTGGCCTTAAACTTAAAATGTCTAAATGTCATTTTCTTAAACAAGAAATAAAATTTTAGGATATACCATCAATAGCAAAGGTCTCCATACTCAATCAGATAAAATACGAGCTATGAAAAAATTCCCTACTCCAAAAAATGCAACTAATGTAAAGTCATTCTTAGGTTTATGTTCTTATTATAGAAGCTTTGTAAGGAATTTTTCCCAAATAGCAAAGCCCCTAAATAATCTCCTCAAGAAAAATGCAGAGTTTGTATGGATGCCTGAACAACAGCTGAGCTTTGATTTATTAAAGGATAAATTGGTATCGGCTCCAATTCTTGCATTCCCAGATTTTTCGTTACCTTTTATCATTTGTAGCGATGCTTCTTCAATAGGCTTAGGTGCTGTCCTTATGCAAGAGGTTGCTAAAGGTCAATGTCAGGTAATTGCGTATGCTTCTAGGATATTAAATTCACAGGAAACTCGTTACTCTGTAACAGAACAGGAAACTTTAGCTATAGTATGGGCACTTCGTACCTTCAGGGAAATCGTGTTGGGATATCCTTTACAAGTTTTTACTGATCACCAACCGATTATGGGCTTCCTGAAAACTCAAAATCTCACAGGTAAATTAGCCAGATGGTATTTAACAATTCAGGAATTTCAACCGCATATTGATATTAAATACCTCCCAGGTCGATTAAATTATGTGGCAGATGCATTAAGCAGACATCCAATCTGTTCAGTTTCTAAGTCAACCATGGATTTTGATTTTAATGCTGTTCGTTCACATCAACAACAGGATACTATGATAAAAGCCATAAATTACTCATTAAATTCAGGTGATGATTATAATGGTCCAGAATTACCCATCAACATTAATAACTTTTCCCTTTATGATGATGTTGTTTATAGAAAACTTAGGAAACGTAAAATAGAAACCAATCAACTCGTCATACCACGATCATTGGTCCCCTCAGTATTAACCTTATATCATAATTCAGCAGGACATCCAGGGAGAGATCGGTGTCTGTCTACTCTCCGTACTAAATACTATTGGCATAAAATGAAAGTAGATATTGAGTCACATATAGCTCAGTGTGAGACTTGCCATGCAAATAAAGGCAATCCACTTGGACCAGCTCCTTTAGGGGAATATCCAATGCCTAGTGAACCATGGGAAATAGTAGGAATGGATTTACTTTCCCTCCCACAGTCACATCAGGGTTCGAATTATTTATTAACTGTAGTTGATCATTTTTTCTAGATATTTGGTGGTAGCACCATTGAAAACAAAAACTGCAGAAGAGGTTGCACATAAATTCATATCCAAATTTATATGTTCATTTACATGTCCCAAGATAATAATTTCGGATAATGGTAAGGAATTCCGTAACAGTACATTACAGAATATATCTGAATTTTATAATATTAAGCAAACGTTTGTATTAGCATTTCACCCTGCATCTAATGGGTTAGCAGAACGGCAAAACCGTAAAATATTGGAAGTACTTCGTGGAGCAATAAATAAAATCCCCTCCACATGGGAGGACTGGATTGATATGACAGTCTGTTGTATAAACTCAACAAACACGGAAACAGTGGGTAAAACTCCTCATGAAATAATATTTGGCGTTCAGAAACGTCTCCCATATGATATAACAATTCCCACACAGAGGCCCTGTTACAACATGGACGACTACGCTGAACGACAGCGAGTTGCATTCCAACAAATTCATCATGAGGTACAAAACAAATTACAAGCTAGCAGAAATAAAATGAGAATAAGGCAGCATAATAAAGCAAAAACGCAAACATTCACTCCAGGTGAACACGTAATGCTACAGGTACCCGATCGAACTTCAAAACTTCTGCCACGGTTCACGAGACCGTATACAGTTATATCTATAGTAGGCAATAAAATTGTAATAAAGCATAATTTTACTCAGGTGGATGATATTGTTCATGTAGACAGAATAAAGAAATTGGTAAAATGCGCGCAAACCCAACATCCAAATAACCAATCAGAATCTCTGCAACATCAACAATTTCCTCTCCCTAGTAATATTATCCCTACAACTGATAATCTTAACATAAATACTTATAAACAGAAACTCCGATCGGCGAAAAAGTAAAAGATTATAATTCTTCTTACAGATGTGGCCCAACTCAGCATATATTATGTTTTTTATGACCATACTCGTGGCAACTAAAGGTTATGCTGACGTAAACACCGTCCCTAGTGATGATGTGCTTATCCCGGGAGCACTCGTTCAACAATTTGGTAAAATATTGGTGACGGAAGATGGTATTACTATTTCATTTTCCTTAAATGACATTGCTGAACTCTTGTCCTTTAAGGTTCAACGCACTATGACGGAATTAAGCGACATTGGTGATATTGCTCGCTTATTACATAGAAATCCAGTTGCTCAGAGTCACCACCGCCAAGAGCGTGGTTTAGTTAATTTTTTAGGTGAAATATCTAAGGCACTGTTTGGTACTGCAATGGATAGTGATGTACAAGCATTATCTCAGAAATTAAATGTTGTAGGACAGGCAGTAGTAAATCAGGGTAAGGTAATCAGGCAGGTATATAACAGTGTTCAGATCATTGACAAAAACTTAAATACAGTTTTTGATGCTGTAAAGGAACAACAGCGAATGTTATCCACACATTTGGAACATTCTCATCATATTTTTAGGCTACTATATCTTTCTGTTAGTTGGCAGGAAATGGAATTTCAAGTGAAAGGACTTAGAGAGTCTTGTCAAACGTTTATTAAAGATGTAATTACTGCAGGTTTAGGTAAGGTTAACTCACGATTGTTACCAATCAATCAATTGCAGGATGCACTTGAGAACGCTATGATGACTTATCATCTTACTCCCATATTTCATACACCTAATCTGGAATATTATTATGCAGTCATGAACAGTATTTTAACACCAGAAAATATACTAATTAATATTCCAATGAAGAGTAAGATGTCCTTCACAGGCTACTCAGTACAACCATTCCCAATGAATGTAGAGAATAATCTTTTGATTTTAGATTCCCAACCTAAGAATATTGTTCTTAGTGATGATTATTCTCTGGTTGATGAGATTAGTGAAGCACAATTTCTTAATTGCCATTCGGCATATCTTCATTTATATGTTTGTCCCGCATATTTGTTTGCATTTAAAGCTCCTACTGACGCACCATGTCCAATTGCTTTAAGTCAAAGGAATACTCATCAAGCACTTTCTGCATGTACTTTCAAATATGTTACTAATCAAACTCTCTTTCATCGTCATTTCTTTAATTTTCACTATCTCTACTTTCCTGCTACAACACAAGTAACGCTGATCTGCCCTAATGACACAACACATGGTATGGTTCAAGGTTGTTCTGGCGTAACTTACTTACACCAAGTGACGAGAGTACACGAATACGTGGCAGGCAACTGGCTGTCTTTTGATGTCTCTTCGGAGTTTGATTTTATTATAAGGCTTTTTATAATTATTAGGATTGAGAAAATACTAGCAAGATTAAATTAGATTAATCACTTTTTATTTATAACACGAGTTAGTCTACAGAGTCACAATATGTAGCTTGCACGGGTTTAAGTTAGGCTAGGAAGCTAACTTTAAGGAGAGATAACACGCTAGGATAACCTGTGATCGGATCGGTTATCTGTAGCCAACTGAGAGCTATAGGAGCGCAAACTAGGGCGCATCCCTTGTGTATCATAATATTATGCTGGCGTGTTACTGGTTCCCACAGAGAGTGAGTCCTGTACTCTTCCCGTTCAAGCTTAGGCTAGCAGTATTAGAGCATCATGTGACGGGTGTAAGTCTGAGTGTCTAAGTGACTCATACAAGTAAGTATTAAGTAAGTTATTATAAGTAGCCCTCTAATGAAGGTGAAACCGGAACAATGATCGGCCACTACCATCCTTCGCCCTCGAAGGAACATTTATAATAATTTACATGTTGTTATATAAGGGTATTATTATCTTCTGGCATATCTTTCCAGGTTGATTATTAATATTTTCCCTATTAAAAAAAAAAACTTAAGATTTAAATATATAGATATTATTATTATTGGAATGCATGCAGTCTGTAGATGTACTTTATTATTTCTACAGATAATAATTAATATTACATGTCCAATATACATTATGGGTAAATACATCCTATCTAAATGTGTAGTGGTGTGTAATTAGCCTATACATTTGTATCCTCATTACCTTGTGACACTTGTCTTTGCCGTTCGCGAGCTAATAATTGTTGGTACCAAGCGTACACCTTCCGTATACACCAGCTAAATACAATAGTACAACAATTAACATTAGTGCAGGTATGATGTGTAGAGGTAATACAACTTCTCTTAAGAGATGTAAAGGTAACAAATTATTTAACTTTGAGGTAAACTCTGAGTCTATTAAAAATTGAAGGATCTTTATTTTATCTAAAAAAAAATTATGTTATCTATAGAGATGTTTTCTACAAGGTTAACTCTGACATTAACTCTGTAGAAAGTGTGGACACAAAAAAGCTTTATGGTGATGAGTAGGTAAGTTAAGAAAAATGTTCATTCCTAATCTCACAATGACCCTGAGCCATATAATAACCATCCACCCAAACGTGTTGGACTTACCATTGCTAAATAATATCACACTTATTCTCAGTTTGTGTAGTAGTAGTGGTTAGTTTGAAGTGCTCATGGTAGGAAATATTACTGACAGTTTTGAAAATACAGTATGATGTGGGAAGAGTTGAGTCTGGCATTATGAATGAAAGGTCACACTGTGCCTTGTTTGCTAAATTCTAAGTAAACATAAGCAAGACATACAGTACATGCAAGTGTAAGTATGATGTGCGACAGTCATCCAATGAATGTTTTTCCAAAGTGTCTATGGCAGTATAATCTTCAGATGAGACTATGTATGACTTGTCTACAACCAGCAGGGTATTATTTACTCTTAATTGGAAATGGTCGTAATTCCCAAATATTAATTGACGTTTTAGACTTTTAAGGAATATTTAAGACTTTTCCTCTATGTTCAACCAAAGTACTTGGGCTGTAACTGCTTTTTGTTGGGCAAGTGTAACAAGTGTTATACCCAGCAAAAACTGTAATAGAATCTTGTCTCAGTTAGAATGAGTCCAATGATAGAGAAGTAATATTCCACGTCAGATAGGGTAAATATAGGGTTAAGCTTTTAAGTTTTTATAGCTATTTCCACTGCTGCCTGCGACTGTCATAGAGGTAACAACTTCGAGTTTACTCTACCCAATCCAGTATCTACCAAGTCACTTATGACTACTTCGTTTAAATAATTAAGTTTCTGAACAGCTATGTCAATGGCTGCTATGTACTCACTAATTAATTGGATGAGTTCAATGTTAGGTATTATTCCAATTAATTCGTTTACCACAGAAGATAGTTGGTTAGTTAGTTCATTCAATTATTTCATGGGTTTGTATCGTAGGTGTTGCCGAGCTTCTTAAGTTCGAATGACAATTCTTTTCTGTTGCCCTAGGGCAGTAATTACCCCCCCTAGTTTCTTACCTAAGACAGTGACATCATCGGCCAGAGCTTCTTAAGTTTGAATGACAATTCTATTCTGTTGTCCTAGGGCAGTAATTACCCCCCCTGGTTTCTTACCCAAGACAGTGACATCATCGGCCAAAGCTTCTTAAGTTTGAATGACAATTCTTTTCTGTTGTCCTAGGGCAGTAGTTACCTCCCCTAGTTTCTTACCTAAGACAATGACATCATCGGCCATTGCTGTCCCAACAACTGGTTACTCAACAAACCCATGAAATTAAAAAAAAAAGGCCACGTCTCTGACGACGAGCATGAGCAGTTTCTATATGTCTGTGTAAGTCTGATACATGTTGTCCAAGGTTTAAAATTATCTTTGGCATTTCTAGCAATCCGTCAACTTCCAGTTGTACAGTAACTAAATCTTCCACTATCAAGACTTTTACTCTATATTCAACCAAAGCACCTGAAGCGCACCTGGCTTCAGTACTTGGGCTGTAACTGCTGTTTGTTTGGCAAGTGTAACACGCGCTATACCTAGCAAAAACAGTAATAGAATCTTGTTTCCCATTTGAAATAAATGTCATTATTTAGTTTATGTTGCAGACCTTAGTTTTTGTCTGTGTGTGTGTTTGAAAACAGATATGTGGGAGTGGAGGTTAGTATTTCTTGTGCTTGTGTTGTTTATATTTTAGATGGTTCATTTAAGTTTATCTGTTTACTCCTATCTACATGCATTATTTCTACCTTCCCCGTTTTTATACATTTTAGTTTTATTTTATTTCTTTTTCCATGGTGATGTCGATTATTTCATACGGACCAACAAACTTTGGAGTTAACTTTGATACTCTTTCTGGGGATTTTATCATGACATTTTCCCCTACAGCAATATCTATCTTCACAGCTTGAGTATGTTGTTTGATCAACATCTCCTGCCTACTACCTTTTAGGTGATTCCTGACTTCCTTATGGATGTTATTAAACACTTGTAGTCATCCATATTATATGCTGGAGGAAAATTTCCAGTAATGATTTCATATGGAAGTCGTTTGTCTGTTAAATAGAATCTGTTGAGGGGACTTGCCCACTGATGAGTTTATGGAACTTTTAATGGAGGCAGATGTAAGGAATTCCAGTCTTCCCATGATCCGTGCATAGGATTAGCCATTTGTCGCAAAACTTCAAGTATCTTGCGATTGCTTGCTGGATGATATGCTGTTATAAAAGTTTGCTTTATATGATATTGATCACATATGTTGCGTAACAATTATTAGTAATTTCTTTACCATTGTCGGTTGGTATCACCCTAGGTGTGGTGTACTGACAAATTAAATTCGTTACTTTCGTTAAATTCGCTTGTGTGGTAAGCTTAGTATATTTATACCAGTTACATCCCATGTTTTTCAGGTATTGGGTAATTTAAAATTGGAGTTGGGCCCATTGTATTACCTTTATGAGCATGACACGATTCACAATTTTTAATATGTTTCTGGTTTGTGGATGATTATGCATTAGTGTTAGTACAGTCTTAATTAGTGTATCAGGGACTACTACTTGTGAAGAAATATTAGTCTGTTTCTCAAGTTTCCTGAACAAAGTGTCATCTATTACCTCAAACTGTGTTAGTGGAATGGGTAACTCCGGTAGGTTAGTTTCTTCGTCCCCTGGAACCAAAGCATAAATGACCCTTGCCCAAAATTTATCTTTCTTTTGTTCAGTTCTAACAAGTTCCACATTGAAGTCTACATCACTGTTAGTGGGAATGACAGCAGCAGCTGATATATTGCGAGATAAGGCATCTGCAACTTTATTAAAACGCCCCGGAAGATATTTAATTATAGGCTGAAACTCTGAGATTGTTAGATACCATCTGGCTAACTGACCTGTCAATTTTCTTTTTTTTTCTTTTATTTTTTTTTTCTTTACCATGAATACGGTGATAGGATACCCTAGAATTATTTCCCTGAAGGTCTTTAAGGCCCAAACCACCGCTATAGCTTCCAAATTCGTGACGCTATATTTCTTCTCTGTATCCTTCACCACCCGACTGGGATATACACAAGCCCTGCAACATCCTTCTTTGGTATGCTGCATAAGGACAGGGCGTAAACCATCGTTTGATGCTTCAGTACAGAGAGAAAATGGAAGGTTCTGGGTAACTTAAGATAGGAGTAGAATGTAAGCTAAGTTTAACTGATCAAAGCTATCCTACTCTGTTTGTGACCACTTAATTCGATATCTTTCTTCAGGAGTCTTATTAGTGGGTTGGCTATTTTAGCAAAATTCATTATGAATGACTTGTTATATGAACCTAATCCAAGGAGACTCCTTATTTACTTTACTGTAGTAGGTTGAGAAAATTCCTTTACTGCTTTAATCTTGGAATCCAAAGTGTGAATTCCTTTACTATTTACTTTATGACCCAAAAAACTCTATTTCAGCCTTAACTTTTAATCCAACATCCTGCAGTCGCTGAAAAACTCTATCCAGCTCTGAAGGTGTGAATTTACATCAGGCTGACAATAATTAAGTCATCTGGGTATGCAGGTTTGGATTGGTCATTTAATTCTACTTGCCAATATCCACTAAGTCAAGACTAGTAAAGATTCGGTTATTTTCCCCAATCTCCCTGAGGATATCTTTAATTAAGTTATTTTCCCCAATCTCCCTGAGGATATCTTTAATTAAGCACAGGTAATGGGCATCTATCCTTGACAGTTTTCTCATTTATCTTCCTAAAATCTATAACAGGACGGAAATCGCCTGTGTTCTTAGTTACTAAAAAATAATGGGCTGTTATAAGGACTGTTTGAAGGTTCAATTATTTCCTCTTTTGACATATCATCCACCATTTTATTCATTATTTGCCTCTGACTATGAGGTAATCTATAAGTTTTAACATATACTGGATCTGTGTCACTTAATTTTATATGATGTTTTACTAGTGTTGTTTTCCCCAACCGCTCATCAGGTAAGGCAATAGCCGACCTGTGATTAGCTAATGTGTGTAAAAGCTGTGTGCGATGTGAAGGAAAATCATTTACTTTTACATGCTCTCTTAATTCATTAGTAGTTTTCGTAAATTGCAATTCATCAACAATGTGTATGTTGGCTAAGGGAGGAGATTCTTTTTCCACCTCTATGGATTTAATAAACACAAGAAAATCACTTATAGAAGCACCTGGTTTAATGTTCACTGCCAGATTAACCTTGTTAAAAATTAGAGCTTCAATGAAATTGTCTTCTTGTATCAGAGAAATTATGGACATACCGACATTAATTATTCTACATGTTTCACTTAAGGATATGGTTTGATTTCCTTCAATTATCACCTTTCACTTGTACCTTAATGATAGCAAACCCTTTACTTGGTAAATGAGTAGTACTTTTGACTGTGCCTGCCAGTAGAATGTGAGAGTCACATTCTCCCTTGAGTGTCCCAGCACCCACAGCTGGCTGGTGACTGATGACTCAGAGGTCAACATGTCAACATGGGTACAGCCGACCTTGAAAGATAATCAACTGTAGTGAGATTGCAATGTCAAGGTTATGTTCGATTAATTCTTTTAACTCAATAGACCATCGGTTGGTAAACTGAATTTTCACAGTTATAGAAGGTACATTCTAGTCTTTGACTACTTAATGAAAGTGTGATAGGAAATTGTACTATTCCTTTAGTGACTAGTCTACTACCAGATAAGGCAGTTAAATGTTTAAATCTGATGGCTGGATAGTCCATCGTTACTGCGGGTTTTCCCTTAACAGCCGTTTAAATGTTACTTCAGAAAGTAAAGGAGACACAAGCTCCTGTATCTACAGCTAGAGAAACATTTGTATTCCCCATGTTACAAGGAAGTGAAAGAATATCCACTTTAACCAAAGCAGCAACAAGTATATTTATTTATTATGTAATTAATGTGAAGTGTTTTGTTTGTTAAAATCTTCACCTGTTTTTGCACATTTGTTATTGACTTCATACCTGGCATTCAACGTTACTCTACATTTATCTGTGTTATGTGTCACACTGTTATGAATAATGCAAAACTGATTACTTGGCTTGTTTTCACTTTCACTTACTACATTATTATTATTATTATTATTATCCTTCCTTTTGGCATTTGAGAGATTATTCTTATTAAAGTAACATTTTTCTAGGCTGTGTCCATATTTCCTACAGATCATACAATAAGGCTTCTTCTTCGCGCTCTGTGGTGTGAAGTTTGTAGTGTGTGGTGTGTGTGAAGTGCTTGTTTGAGTGTTTGTGTGTGTGTTTACAGCTACAGGTAGGGCTCTAGGTACATTTACTTGTTTGTTCAACCACTCTGACCCCCACAAGAGTTGTTTAGCATTGCTAATGGTCGAACCTACTAACGCTAGAGTCCTACTTAGTTTGACTGTTACACAATTACTCACTATACTTCTAACCATTCTGTGTACCCCTGCTAGTGGACTGCCTAACTGCCCCCTACCGATAACATCTATGAGGCTTTCACAACACAGAAGAAAATTAAATAAGATATCTGGATGGGTGAGTGCAGTTACGGTCAGTAATGTCCTAGCAATGAAGTCTGGTTTACTATGTCCACTTATGAAGCTTATGTTGTCATTTGTAGTCTGTAGTAACTGGAATATGCACATGAAAATTACAACCTTAAGAAAAAAATGGACAATATAAGTTACAATGTCCCAAGTGACTGATTTCACTGCATGAGTTTGGGATGAACCGTTAGTAATAGTAGATGAAGTGTTATTATTAGTTGCAATTGTTGTTGTTGTAGAGTTATTATTCGTTGCCACGGTGTATGATGAAGTGTTAATTGCTATTTTGTTGATGAAGTGTTAGTTTGTGAAGCCGTAGAATAAGTACGTTCTGATCTCGTGTTACTAGGTGAAGTTACTAAGTGTTATCAGGTGTAGGTTAGTAGTAACGAGTCAGTTAATTATGTAGATTTAGTAGGAAGAATATTAGTGGTTAATTCTCTACCTTGTATGTCTAAATCTAGTGCAATAATATTTACTCAAAAGAGAAGTTGCACTTTGCATAATACTTACACTTTAATTAGTTATCTCGGTTGAATCAACTAAGCTTTCACTACTTTGTTAGTATTGCCAAGCTACGTGTTCGCTTGCTTAACTAGTGTTAGTTATAGTGCGGTAGTATACGTATTCTTTCACTCATTCCCTGTCACTTTTTGCTTGAAAAATAACAAGAACACATCTGTATATATACGTGAAGGCATACGCACATATTAATACTCACAATTATGAATACATAGAATGTGTAATGAGGAAATATTGTTAAATACGTGTACATATAATATTATATCCTAGTGTGATGATGTAGGATTGTGTGTGTTATATATTTGTAATATATAATTATATGTACCTAGCACTGACCATATTATAGGAATAAACGTTGTTTGTAGTAGGTTATTATTTCAGTTGTAGTCGCGATGACGTACCATAACCAAGCTTACGTCCTTCCTTAGTTGTGAAGTTTTGAGTTGTGAGTTATAATCCCGTAAGATGAAGTTGAAGTTCGATTATCACTTCCCTTGACTATACTGTATGGTTAAGTATAGAAGGTATAGTGATGTAGTGATGTCGTACCATACCACGCCGACGTCCTCAGTAGTTGTTGTTGTTGTGGTTACAAATCAGCTGGCAGAGTGACAATGAGTATAACGATGACGTAATAGCCACGAGTGTGTGGTGTGAGGTGGCAGAGTCGATGACGTCACCATTGGCTACTGTGAGGGGTGGAGAGAGGCTAGCTTGTTGTGGCTAAGAGGTGCTGAATCGGGTTGACCCAGTGTGACCTCTTGCAATCACTCTCCTCTCGCTCTCACCCTCGTAACCTCTTCTTCACTGTCTCGCTTAACTTCACTTACTTCTCTTTTACCCTTTTATTAATTTGTGCTCTTTTCTCGGATTCCTTGCTTTTTACTGTTTGTATTTCTCCTTTATTATAAACCATTTATTTCTTATCCTCACCGCTGACCACCAAATGTTCTGGTGTAAGAAAGACTTACTTACTTCCAAACATATGAGTCGATAGGTAGGGTGGCTGGCGACTGGTTTGTCTTTGGTAGTGTCTTTGTTGTCTCTTCGGAGTTTGATTTTAATTATTAGGCTTTCTATAACTATTATGGTTGAGAAGATACAACAAGGTTAAAGTAGTTTACTCACTTTTTATTTATAACACGAGTTAGTATACAGAGTCACAATATGTAGCTTGCACGGGTTTAAGCTAGGCTAGGAAGCTAACTTTAAAGAGAGATAACACGCTAGAGTAACCTGTGATCGGATCGGTTATCTGTAGCTAACTGAGAGCTATAGGAGCGCAACTAGGGCGCATCCCTTGTGTATCATAATATTATGCTGGCGTGTTAGTGGTTCCCAAGCGTAGGTCAGCAGTATTGGAGCATCATGTGACGGGTGTAAGTCTGAGAGTCTAAGTGACTCATATAAGTAAGTATCAAGTAAGTTATTATAAGTAGCCCTCTAATGAAGGTGAAACCGGAACAATGTATCTATTTATCTATTTCCTAAGATGAGAAATTTCACTTTATATAATATATTTTTAACTAAAAATAGTAAAATATGACAAAAATGTCTTAATTTTCTTGTTAATTACTCGTCTATTTATCTATTTATCGACAATTTGTTGATTGCATCTAATAGATAATTTTATTGTCTACCGTTTGGTTTATACATGTATCTATATATCTTATTCCTAAGATGATAAATTTCACTTTATATACTATATTTTTGACAAAAAATTGTAAAATATGACAACATTGTCTTAATTATTTCATTTATTACTCATCTATTTATCTATCTATCGACAATTTGTTGATGGCATCTAATAGCTAATTTTATTGTCTATCTTTCTGTATATACATGTATCAATTTATCTATTTCATAAGATGAGAAATGTCACTTTATATAATATATTTTTGACAAAATTGTAAAATATGACCAAAGTGTCTTTATTTATTCATTTATTACTCGGCTATTTATCTATCTATCAACAATTTGTTGATGGCACCTAATATATAATTTTATTGTCTATCTTTTCGTATATACATGTATCAATTTATCTATTTCTTAAGATAAGAAATTTCACTTTATATAATATATTTTTGACTAAAAATAGTAAACTATGACAAAAGTGTCTTAATTTTCTTGTTAATTACTCGTCTATTTATCTATCTATTGAAAGTTTGTTGATGGCATCTAATAGATAATTCTATTGTATATCTTTTGGTATATACATATATATATTTATCTATTTCCTAAGATGAGAAATTTCACTTTATATAATATATTTTTGACTAAAAATAGTAAAATATGACCAAAGTGTCCCACTTTTTTCGTTAATTACTCGTCTATTTATCTATCTATCAACAATTTGTTGATGGCATCTAATAGATAATTTTATTGTCTATGATTTGGTATATACATGTATCTATTTATCTATTTCCTAAGATGAGAAATTTCACTTTTTATAATATATTTTTAACTAAAAATAGTAAAATATGACAAAAATGTCTTAATTTTCTTGTTAATTACTCGTCTATTAATCTATTTATCGACATTTTTTGATGGCATCTAATAGATAATTTTATTGTCTATCGTTTGGTGTATACATGTATCTATTTATCTTATTCCTAAGATGAGAAATTTCACTTTATATATTATATTTTTGACAAAAAATTGTAAAATATGACAAAAGTGTCTTAATTATTTCATTTATTACTCATCTATTTATCTATCTATCGACAATTTGTTGATGGCATTTAATAGATCATTTTATTGTCTATCTTTCTGTATATACATGTATCAATTTATCTATTTCACAAGATGAGAAATGTCACTTTATATAATATATTTTTGACAAAATTGTAAAATATGACCAAAGTGACTTTATTTATTCATTTATAACTCCGCTATTTATCTATCTATGGAAAATTTGTTGATGGCACCTAATAGATAATTTTATTGTCTATCTTTTCGTATATACATGTAACAATTTATCTATTTCTTAAGATGAGAAATTTCACTTTATATAATATATTTTTGACTAAAAATAGTAAAATATGACAAAAGTGTCTTAATTTTCTTGTTAATTACTCGTCTATTTATCTATCTATTGAAAGTTTGTTGATGGCATCTAATAGATAATTCTATTGTCTATCTTTTGTTATATCCATATTTATATTTATCTATTTCCTAAGATGAGAAATTTCACTTTGTATAATATATTTTTAACTAAAAATAGTAAAATATGACAAAAATGTCTTAATTTTCTTGTTAAATACTCGTCTATTTATCTATTTATCGACAATTTGTTGATGGCATCTAATAGATAATTTTATTGTCTATCGTTTGGTTTATACATGTATCTATTAATCTTATTCCTAAGATGAGAAATTTCACTTTATATAATATATTTTTAACTAAAAATAGTAAAATATGACAAAAATGTCTTAATTTTCTTGTTAATTACTCGTCTATTTATCTATTTATCGACAATTTGTTGATGGCATCTAATAGATAATTTTATTGTCTATCGTTTGGTTTATACATGTATCTATTTATCTTATTCCTAAGATGAGAAATTTCACTTTATATATTATATTTTTGACAAAAAATTGTAAAATATGACAAAAGTGTCTTAATTATTTCATTTATTACTCATCTATTTATCTATCTATCGACAATTTGTTGATGGCATCTAATAGCTAATTTTATTGTCTATCTTTCTGTATATACATGTATCAATTTATCTATATCATAAGATGAGAAATGTCACTTTATATAATATATTTTTGACAAAATTGTAAAATATGACCAAAGTGTCTTTATTTATTCATTTATTACTCGGCTATTTATCTATCTATCAACAATTTGTTGATGGCACCTAATAGATAATTTTATTGTCTATCTTTTCGTATATACATGTATCAATTTATCTATTTCTTAAGATGAGAAATTTCACTTTATATAATATATTTTTGACTAAAAATAGTAAACTATGACAAAAGTGTCTTAATTTTCTTGTTAATTACTCGTCTATTTATCTATCTATTGAAAGTTTGTTGATGGCATCTAATAGATAATTCTATTGTATATCTTTTGGTATATACATATATATATTTATCTATTTCCTAAGATGAGAAATTCCACTTTATATAATATATTTTTGACTAAAAATAGTAAAATATGACCAAAGTGTCCCACTTTTTTCGTTAATTACTCGTCTATTTATCTATCTATCAACAATTTGTTGATGGCATCTAATAGATAATTTTATTGTCTATGTTTTGGTATATACATGTATCTATTTATCTATTTCCTAAGATGAGAAATTTCACTTTATATAATATATTTTTAACTAAAAATAGTAAAATATGACAAAAATGTCTTAATTTTCTTGTTAATTACTCGTCTATTTATCTATTTATCGACAATTTTTGATGGCATCTAATAGATAATTTTATTGTCTATCGTTTGGTGTATACATGTATCTATTTATCTTATTCCTAAGATGAGAAATTTCACTTTATATATTATATTTTTGACAAAAAATTGTAAAATATGACAAAAGTGTCTTAATTATTTCATTTATTACTCATCTATTTATCTATCTATCGACAATTTGTTGATGGCATTTAATAGATCATTTTATTGTCTATCTTTCTGTATATACATGTATCAATTTATCTATTTCATAAGATGAGGAATGTCACTTTATATAATATATTTTTGACAAAATTGTAAAATATGACCAAAGTGTCTTTATTTATTCATTTATAACTCGGCTATTTATCTATCTATGGAAAATTTGTTGATGGCACCTAATAGATAATTTTATTGTCTATCTTTTCGTATATACATGTAACAATTTATCTATTTCTTAAGATGAGAAATTTCACTTTATATAATATATTTTTGACTAAAAATAGTAAAATATGACAAAAGTGTCTTAATTTTCTTGTTAATTACTCGTCTATTTATCTATCTATTAAAAGTTTGTTGATGGCATCTAATAGATAATTCTATTGTCTATCTTTTGCTATATCCATATATATATTTATCTATTTCCTAAGATGAGAAATTTCACTTTGTATAATATATTTTTAACTAAAAATAGTAAAATATGACAAAAATGTCTTAATTTTCTTGTTAAATACTCGTCTATTTATCTATTTATCGACAATTTGTTGATGGCATCTAATAGATAATTTTATTGTCTATCGTTTGGTTTATACATGTATCTATTTATCTTATTCTTAAGATGAGAAATTTCACTTTATATATTATATTTTTGACTAAAAATTGTAAAATATGACAAAAGTGTCTTAATTATTTCATTTATTACTCATCTATTTATCTATCTATCGACAATTTGTTGATGGCATCTAATAGCTAATTTTATTGTCTATCTTTCTGTATATACATGTATCAATTTATCTATTTCATAAGATGAGAAATGTCACTTTATATAATATATTTTTGACAAAATTGTAAAATATGACCAAAGTGTCTTTATTTATTCATTTATTACTCGGCTATTTATCTATCTATCAACAATTTGATGATGGCACCTAATAGATAATTTTATTGTCTATCTTTTCGTATATACATGTATCGATTTATCTATTTCTTAAGATGAGAAATTTCACTTTATATAATATATTTTTGACTAAAAATAGTAAACTATGACAAAAGTGTCTTAATTTTCTTGTTAATTACTCGTCTATTTATCTATCTATTGAAAGTTTGTTGATGGCATCTAATAGATAATTCTATTGTATATCTTTTGGTATATACATATATATATTTATCTATTTCCTAAGATGAGAAATTCCACTTTATATAATATATTTTTGACTAAAAATAGTAAAATATGACCAAAGTGTCCCACTTTTTTCGTTAATTACTCGTCTATTTATCTATCTATCAACAATTTGTTGATGGCATCTAATAGATAATTTTATTGTCTATGTTTTGGTATATACATGTATCTATTAATCTATTTCCTAAGATGAGAAATTTCACTTTATATAATATATTTTTAACTAAAAATAGTAAAATATGTCAAAAATGTCTTAATTTTCTTGTTAATTACTCGTCTATTTATCTATTTATCGACAATTTTTGATGGCATCTAATAGATAATTTTATTGTCTATCGTTTGGTGTATACATGTATCTATTTATCTTATTCCTAAGATGAGAAATTTCACTTTATATATTATATTTTTGACAAAAAATTGTAAAATATGACAAAAGTGTCTTAATTATTTCATTTATTACTCATCTATTTATCTATCTATCGACAATTTGTTGATGGCATTTAATAGATCATTTTATTGTCTATCTTTCTGTATATACATGTATCAATTTATCTATTTCATAAGATGAGAAATGTCACTTTATATAATATATTTTTGACAAAATTGTAAAATATGACCAAAGTGACTTTATTTATTCATTTATAACTCGGCTATTTATCTATCTATGGAAAATTTGTTGATGGCACCTAATAGATAATTTTATTGTCTATCTTTTCGTATATACATGTAACAATTTATCTATTTCTTAAGATGAGAAATTTCACTTTATATAATATATTTTTGACTAAAAATAGTAAAATATGACAAAAGTGTCTTAATTTTCTTGTTAATTACTCGTCTATTTATCTATCTATTAAAAGTTTGTTGATGGCATCTAATAGATAATTCTATTGTCTATCTTTTGTTATATCCATATATATATTTATCTATTTCCTAAGATGAGAAATTTCACTTTGTATAATATATTTTTAACTAAAAATAGTAAAATATGACAAAAATGTCTTAATTTTCTAGTTAAATACTCGTCTATTTATCTATTTATCGACAATTTGTTGATGGCATCTAATAGATAATTTTATTGTCTATCGTTTGGTTTATACATGTATCTATTTATCTTATTCTTAAGATGAGAAATTTCACTTTATATATTATATTTTTGACTAAAAATTGTAAAATATGACAAAAGTGTCTTAATTATTTCATTTATTACTCATCTATTTATCTATCTATCGACAATTTGTTGATGGCATCTAATAGATAATTTTATTGTCTATCTTTTCGTATATACATGTATCAATTTATCTATTTCATAAGATGAGAAATGTCACTTTATATAATATATTTTTGACAAAATTGTAAAATATGACCAAAGTGTCTTTATTTATTCATTTATTACTCGGCTATTTATCTATTTATCGACAATTTGTTGATGGCATCTAATAGATAATTTTATTGTCTATCGTTTGGTTTATACATGTATCTATTTATCTTATTCCTAAGATGAGAAATGTCACTTTATATAATATATTTTTAACTAAAAATAGTAAAATATGACAAAAATGTCTTAATTTTCTTGTTAATTACTCGTCTAATTATCTATTTATCGACAATTTGTTGATGGCATCTAATAGATAATTTTATTGTCTATCGTTTGGTTTATACATGTATCTATCTATCTTCTTCCTAAGATGAGAAATTTCACTTTATATATTATATTTTTGACAAAAAATTGTAAAATATGACAAAAGTGTCTTAATTATTTCATTTATTACTCATCTATTTATCTATCTATCGACAATTTGTTAATGGCATCTAATAGCTAATTTTATTGTCTATCTTTCTGTATATACATGTATCAATTTATCTATTTCATAAGATGAGAAATGTCACTTTATATAATAATTTTTTGACAAAATTGCAAAATATGACCAAAGTGTCTTTATTTATTCATTTATTACTTGGCTATTTATCTATCTATCAACAATTTGTTGACGGCACCTAATAGATAATTTTATTGTCTATCTTTTCGTATATACATGTATCAATTTATCTATTTCTTAAGATGAGAAATTTCACTTTATATAATATATTTTTGACTAAAAATAGTAAAATATGACCAAAGTGTCCCACTTTTTTCGTTAATTACTCGTCTATTTATCTATCTATCAACAATTTGTTGATGGCATCTAATAGATAATTTTATTGTCTATGTTTTGGTATATACATGTATCTATTTATCTATTTCCTAAGATGAGAAATTTCACTTTATATAATATATTTTTAACTAAAAATAGTAAAATATGACCAAAGTGTCTTAATTTTCTTAATTACTCGTCTATTTATCTATTTATCGACAATTTGTTGATGGCATCAAATAGATAATTTTATTTTCTATCGTTTGGTGTATACATGTATCTATTTATCTTATTCCTAAGATGAGAAATTTCACTTTATATATTATATTTTTGACAAAAAATTGTAAAATATGACAAAAGTGTCTTAATTATTTCATTTATTACTCATCTATTTATCTATCTATCGACAATTTGTTGATGGCATTTAATAGATCATTTTATTGTCTATCTTTCTGTATATACATGTATCAATTTATCTATTTCATAAGATGAGAAATGTCACTTTATATAATATATTTTTGACAAAATTGTAAAATATGACCAAAGTGTCTTTATTTATTCATTTATAACTCGGCTATTTATCTATCTATGGAAAATTTGTTGATGGCACCTAATAGATAATTTTATTGTCTATCTTTTGGTATATACATGTATCAATTTATCTATTTCTTGAGATGAGAAATTTCACTTTATATAATATATTTTTGACTAAAAATAGTAAAATATGACAAAAGTGTCTTAATTTTCTTGTTAATTACTCGTCTATTTATCTATCTATTGAAAGTTTGTTGATGGCATCTAATAGATAATTCTATTGTCTATCTTTTGTTATATCCATATATATATTTATCTATTTCCTAAGATGAGAAATTTCACTTTGTATAATATATTTTTAACTAAAAATAGTAAAATATGACAAAAATGTCTTAATTTTCTTGTTAAATACTCGTCTATTTATCTATTTATCGACAATTTGTTGATGGCATCTAATAGATAATTTTATTGTCTATCGTTTGGTTTATACATGTATCTATTTATCTTATTCTTAAGATGAGAAATTTCACTTTATATATTATATTTTTGACAAAATTGTAAAATATGACCAAAGTGTCTTTATTTATTCATTTATTACTCGGCTATTTATCTATCTATCAAGAATTTGATGATGGCACCTAATAGATAATTTTACTGTCTATCTTTTCGTATATACATGTATTGATTTATCTATTTCTTAAGATGAGAAATTTCACTTTATATAATATATTTTTGACTAAAAATAGTAAACTATGACAAAAGTGTCTTAATTTTCTTGTTAATTACTCGTCTATTTATCTATCTATTGAAAGTTTGTTGATGGCATCTAATAGATAATTCTATTGTATATCTTTTGGTATATACATATATATATTTATCTATTTCCTAAAATGAGAAATTCCACTTTATATAATATATTTTTGACTAAAAATAGTAAAATATGACCAAAGTGTCCCACTTTTTTCGTTAATTACTCGTCTATTTATCTATCTATCAACAATTTGTTGATGGCATCTAATAGATAATTTTATTGTCTATGTTTTGGTATATACATGTATCTATTTATCTATTTCCTAAGATGAGAAACTTCACTTTATATAATATATTTTTAACTAAAAATAGTAAAATATGTCAAAAATGTCTTAATTTTCTTGTTAATTACTCGTCTATTTATCTATTTATCGACAATTTTTGATGGCATCTAATAGATAATTTTATTGTCTATCGTTTGGTGTATACATGTATCTATTTATCTTATTCCTAAGATGAGAAATTTCACTTTATATATTATATTTTTGACAAAAAATTGTAAAATATGACAAAAGTGTCTTAATTATTTCATTTATTACTCATCTATTTATCTATCTATCGACAATTTGTTGATGGCATTTAATAGATCATTTTATTGTCTATCTTTCTGTATATACATGTATCAATTTATCTATTTCATAAGATGAGAAATGTCACTTTATATAATATATTTTTGACAAAATTGTAAAATATGACCAAAGTGACTTTATTTGTTCATTTATAACTCGGCTATTTATCTATCTATGGAAAATTTGTTGATGGCACCTAATAGATAATTTTATTGTCTATCTTTTCGTATATACATGTAACAATTTATCTATTTCTTAAGATGAGAAATTTCACTTTATATAATATATTTTTGACTAAAAATAGTAAAATATGACAAAAGTGTCTTAATTTTCTTGTTAATTACTCATCTATTTATCTATCTATTAAAAGTTTGTTGATGGCATCTAATAGATAATTCTATTGTCTATCTTTTGTTATATCCATATATATATTTATCTATTTCCTAAGATGAGAAATTTCACTTTGTATAATATATTTTTAACTAAAAATAGTAAAATATGACAAAAATGTCTTAATTTTCTAGTTAAATACTCGTCTATTTATCATTTATCGACAATTTGTTGATGGCATCTAATAGATAATTTTATTGTCTATCGTTTGGTTTAAACATGTATCTATTTATCTTATTCTTAAGATGAGAAATTTCACTTTATATATTATATTTTTGACTAAAAATTGTAAAATATGACAAAAGTGTCTTAATTATTTCATTTATTACTCATCTATTTATCTATCTATCGACAATTTGTTGATGGCATCTAATAGATAATTTTATTGTCTATCTTTTCGTATATACATGTATCAATTTATCTATTTCATAAGATGAGAAATGTCACTTTATATAATATATTTTTGACAAAATTGTAAAATATGACCAAAGTGTATTTATTTATTCATTTATTACTCGGCTATTTATCTATTTATCGACAATTTGTTGATGGCATCTAATAGATAATTTTATTGTCTATCGTTTGGTTTATACATGTATCTATTTATCTTATTCCTAAGATGAGAAATGTCACTTTATATAATATATTTTTAACTAAAAATAGTAAAATATGACAAAAATGTCTTAATTTTCTTGTTAATTACTCGTCTAATTATCTATTTATCGACAATTTGTTGATGGCATCTAATAGATAATTTTATTGTCTATCGTTTGGTTTATACATGTATCTATCTATCTTCTTCCTAAGATGAGAAATTTCACTTTATATATTATATTTTTGACAAAAAATTGTAAAATATGACAAAAGTGTCTTAATTATTTCATTTATTACTCATCTATTTATCTATCTATCGACAATTTGTTAATGGCATCTAATAGCTAATTTTATTGTCTATCTTTCTGTATATACATGTATCAATTTATCTATTTCATAAGATGAGAAATGTCACTTTATATAATAAATTTTTGACAAAATTGCAAAATATGACCAAAGTGTCTTTATTTATTCATTTATTACTTGGCTATTTATCTATCTATCAACAATTTGTTGATGGCACCTAATAGATAATTTTATTGTCTATCTTTTCGTATATACATGTATCAATTTATCTATTTCTTAAGATGAGAAATTTCACTTTATATAATATATTTTTGACTAAAAATAGTAAAATATGACCAAAGTGTCCCACTTTTTTCGTTAATTACTCGTCTATTTATCTATCTATCAACAATTTGTTGATGGCATCTAATAGATAATTTTATTGTCTATGTTTTGGTATATACATGTATCTATTTATCTATTTCCTAAGATGAGAAATTTCACTTTATATAATATATTTTTAACTAAAAATAGTAAAATATGACCAAAGTGTCTTAATTTTCTTAATTACTCGTCTATTTATCTATTTATCGACAATTTGTTGATGGCATCTAATAGATAATTTTATTTTCTATCGTTTGGTGTATACATGTATCTATTTATCTTATTCCTAAGATGAGAAATTTCACTTTATATATTATATTTTTGACAAAAAATTGTAAAATATGACAAAAGTGTCTTAATTATTTCATTTATTACTCATCTATTTATCTATCTATCGACAATTTGTTGATGGCATTTAATAGATCATTTTATTGTCTATCTTTCTGTATATACATGTATCAATTTATCTATTTCATAAGATGAGAAATGTCACTTTATATAATATATTTTTGACAAAATTGTAAAATATGACCAAAGTGTCTTTATTTATTCATTTATAACTCGGCTATTTATCTATCTATGGAAAATTTGTTGATGGCACCTAATAGATAATTTTATTGTCTATCTTTTGGTATATACATGTATCAATTTATCTATTTCTTGAGATGAGAAATTTCACTTTATATAATATATTTTTGACTAAAAATAGTAAAATATGACAAAAGTGTCTTAATTTTCTTGTTAATTACTCGTCTATTTATCTATCTATTGAAAGTTTGTTGATGGCATCTAATAGATAATTCTATTGTCTATCTTTTGTTATATCCATATATATATTTATCTATTTCCTAAGATGAGAAATTTCACTTTGTATAATATATTTTTAACTAAAAATAGTAAAATATGACAAAAATGTCTTAATTTTCTTGTTAAATACTCGTCTATTTATCTATTTATCGACAATTTGTTGATGGCATCTAATAGATAATTTTATTGTCTATCGTTTGGTTTATACATGTATCTATTTATCTTATTCTTAAGATGAGAAATTTCACTTTATATATTATATTTTTGACTAAAAATTGTAAAATATGACAAAAGTGTCTTAATTATTTCATTTATTACTCATCTATTTATCTATCTATCGACAATTTGTTGATGGCATCAAATAGATAATTTTATTGTCTATCTTTTCATATATACATGTATCAATTTATCTATTTCATAAGATGAGAAATGTCACTTTATATAATATATTTTTGACAAAATTGTAAAATATGACCAAAGTGTCTTTATTTATTCATTTATTACTCGGCTATTTATCTATCTATGGAAAATTTGTTGATGGCACCTAATAGATAATTTTATTCTCTATCTTTTCGTATATACATGTATCAATTTATCTATTTCTTAAGATGAGAAATGTCACTTTATATAATATATTTTTGACTAAAAATAGTAAAATATGACCAAAGTGTCCCAATTTTTCGTTAATTACTCGTCTATTTATCTATCTATCGACAATTTGTTGATGGCATCTAATAGATAATTCTATTGTCTATCTTTTGTTATATCCATATATATATTTATCTATTTCCTAAGATGAGAAATTTCACTTTGTATAATATATTTTTAACTAAAAATAGTAAAATGACAAAAATGTCTTAATTTTCTTGTTAAATACTCGTCTATTTATCTATTTATCGACAATTTGTTGATGGCATCTAATAGATAATTTTATTGTCTATCGTTTGGTTTATACATGTACCTATTTATCTTATTCTTAAGATGAGAAATTTCACTTTATATATTATATTTTTGACTAAAAATTGTAAAATATGACAAAAGTGTCTTAATTATTTCATTTATTACTCATCTATTTATCTATCTATCGACAATTTGTTGATGGCATCTAATAGATAATTTTATTGTCTATCTTTTCGTATATACATGTATCAATTTATCTATTTCATAAGATGAGAAATGTCACTTTATATAATATATTTTTGACAAAATTTTAAAATATGACCAAAGTGTCTTTATTTATTCATTTATTACTCGGCTATTTATCTATTTATCGACAATTTGTTGATGGCATCTAATAGATAATTTTATTGTCTATCGTTTGGTTTATACATGTATCTATTTATCTTATTCCTAAGATGAGAAATTTCACTTTATATAATATATTTTTAACTAAAAATAGTAAAATATGACAAAAATGTCTTAATTTTCTTGTTAATTACTCGTCTATTTATCTATTTATCGACAATTTGTTGATGGCATCTAATAGATAGTTTTATTGTCTATCGTTTGGTTTATACATGTATCTATTTATCTTATTCCTAAGATGAGAAATTTCACTTTATATATTATATTTTTGACAAAAAATTGTAAAATATGACAAAAGTGTCTTAATTATTTCATTTATTACTCATCTATTTATCTATCTATCGACAATTTTTTGATGGCATCTAATAGCTAATTTTATTGTCTATCTTTCTGTATATACATGCATCAATTTATCTATTTCATAAGATGAGAAATGTCACTTTATATAATATATTTTTGACAAAATTGTAAAATATGACCAAAGTGTCTTTATTTATTCATTTATTACTCGGCTATTTATCTATCTATCAACAATTTGTTGATGGCACCTAATAGATAATTTTATTGTCTATCTTTTCGTATATACATGTATCAATTTATCTATTTCTTAAGATGAGAAATTTCACTTTATATAATATATTTTTGACTAAAAATAGTAAAATATGACCAAAGTGTCCCACTTTTTTCGTTAATTACTCGTCTATTTATCTATCTATCAACAATTTGTTGATGGCATCTAATAGATAATTTTATTGTCTATGTTTTGGTATATACATGTATCTATTTATCTATTTCCTAAGATGAGAAATTTCACTTTATATAATATATTTTTAACTAAAAATAGTAAAATATGACCAAAGTGTCTTAATTTTCTTAATTACTCGTCTATTTATCTATTTATCGACAATTTGTTGATGGCATCTAATAGATAATTTTATTGTCTATCGTTTGGTGTATACATGTATCTATTTATCTTATTCCTAAGATGAGAAATTTCACTTTATATATTATATTTTTGACAAAAAATTGTAAAATATGACAAAAGTGTCTTAATTATTTCATTTATTACTCATCTATTTATCTATCTATCGACAATTTGTTGATGGCATTTAATAGATCATTTTATTGTCTATCTTTCTGTATATACATGTATCAATTTATCTATTTCATAAGATGAGAAATGTCACTTTATATAATATATTTTTGACAAAATTGTAAAATATGACCAAAGTGTCTTTATTTATTCATTTATAACTCGGCTATTTATCTATCTATGGAAAATTTGTTGATGGCACCTAATAGATAATTTTATTGTCTATCTTTTGGTATATACATGTATCAATTTATCTATTTCTTAAGATGAGAAATTTCACTTTATATAATATATTTTTGACTAAAAATAGTAAAATATGACCAAAGTGTCTTAATTTTCTTGTTAATTACTCGTCTATTTATCTATCTATTGAAAGTTTGTTGATGGCATCTAATAGATAATTCTATTGTCTATCTTTTGTTATATCCATATATATATTTATCTATTTCCTAAGATGAGAAATTTCACTTTGTATAATATATTTTTAACTAAAAATAGTAAAATATGACAAAAATGTCTTAATTTTCTTGTTAAATACTCGTCTATTTATCTATTTATCGACAATTTGTTGATGGCATCTAATAGATAATTTTATTGTCTATCGTTTGGTTTATACATGTACCTATTTATCTTATTCTTAAGATGAGAAATTTTACTTTATATATTATATTTTTGACTAAAAATTGTAAAATATGACAAAAGTGTCTTAATTATTTCATTTATTACTCATCTATTTATCTATCTATCGACAATTTGTTGATGGCATCAAATAGATAATTTTATTGTCTATCTTTTCATATATACATGTATCAATTTATCTATTTCATAAGATGAGAAATGTCATTTTATATAATATATTTTTGACAAAATTGTAAAATATGACCAAAGTGTCTTTATTTATTCATTTATTACTCGGCTATTTATCTATCTATGGAAAATTTGTTGATGGCACCTAATAGATAATTTTATTCTCTATCTTTTGGTATATACATGTATCAATTTATCTATTTCTTAAGATGAGAAATTTCACTTTATATAATATATTTTTGACTAAAAATAGTAAAATATGACAAAAGTGTCTTAATTTTCTTGTTAATTACTCGTCTATTTATCTATCTATTGAAAGTTTGTTGATGGCATCTAATAGATAATTCTATTGTCTATCTTTTGTTATATCCATATATATATTTATCTATTTCCTAAGATGAGAAATTTCACTTTGTATAATATATTTTTAACTAAAAATAGTAAAATATGACAAAAATGTCTTAATTTTCTTGTTAAATACTCGTCTATTTATCTATTTATCGACAATTTGTTGATGGCATCTAATAGATAATTTTATTGTCTATCGTTTGGTTTATACATGTACCTATTTATCTTATTCTTAAGATGAGAAATTTTACTTTATATATTATATTTTTGACTAAAAATTGTAAAATATGACAAAAGTGTCTTAATTATTTCATTTATTACTCATCTATTTATCTATCTATCGACAATTTGTTAATGGCATCTAATAGCTAATTTTATTGTCTATCTTTCTGTATATACATGTATCAATTTATCTATTTCATAAGATGAGAAATGTCACTTTATATAATAAATTTTTGACAAAATTGCAAAATATGACCAAAGTGTCTTTATTTATTCATTTATTACTTGGCTATTTATCTATCTATCAACAATTTGTTGATGGCACCTAATAGATAATTTTATTGTCTATCTTTTCGTATATACATGTATCAATTTATCTATTTCTTAAGATGAGAAATTTCACTTTATATAATATATTTTTGACTAAAAATAGTAAAATATGACCAAAGTGTCCCACTTTTTTCGTTAATTACTCGTCTATTTATCTATCTATCAACAATTTGTTGATGGCATCTAATAGATAATTTTATTGTCTATGTTTTGGTATATACATGTATCTATTTATCTATTTCCTAAGATGAGAAATTTCACTTTATATAATATATTTTTAACTAAAAATAGTAAAATATGACCAAAGTGTCTTAATTTTCTTAATTACTCGTCTATTTATCTATTTATCGACAATTTGTTGATGGCATCTAATAGATAATTTTATTTTCTATCGTTTGGTGTATACATGTATCTATTTATCTTATTCCTAAGATGAGAAATTTCACTTTATATATTATATTTTTGACAAAAAATTGTAAAATATGACAAAAGTGTCTTAATTATTTCATTTATTACTCATCTATTTATCTATCTATCGACAATTTGTTGATGGCATCAAATAGATAATTTTATTGTCTATCTTTTCATATATACATGTATCAATTTATCTATTTCTTAAGATGAGAAATGTCACTTTATATAATATATTTTTGATTAAAAATAGTAAAATATGACCAAAGTGTCCCAATTTTTCGTTAATTACTCGTCTATTTATCTATCTATCGACAATTTGTTGATGGCATCTAATAGATAATTCTATTGTCTATCTTTTGTTATATCCATATATATATTTATCTATTTCCTAAGATGAGAAATTTCACTTTGTATAATATATTTTTAACTAAAAATAGTAAAATGACAAAAATGTCTTAATTTTCTTGTTAAATACTCGTCTATTTATCTATTTATCGACAATTTGTTGATGGCATCTAATAGATAATTTTATTGTCTATCGTTTGGTTTATACATGTACCTATTTATCTTATTCTTAAGATGAGAAATTTCACTTTATATATTATATTTTTGACTAAAAATTGTAAAATATGACAAAAGTGTCTTAATTATTTCATTTATTACTCATCTATTTATCTATCTATCGACAATTTGTTGATGGCATCTAATAGATAATTTTATTGTCTATCTTTTCGTATATACATGTATCAATTTATCTATTTCATAAGATGAGAAATGTCACTTTATATAATATATTTTTGACAAAATTGTAAAATATGACCAAAGTGTCTTTATTTATTCATTTATTACTCGGCTATTTATCTATTTATCGACAATTTGTTGATGGCATCTAATAGATAATTTTATTGTCTATCGTTTGGTTTATACATGTATCTATTTATCTTATTCCTAAGATGAGAAATTTCACTTTATATAATATATTTTTAACTAAAAATAGTAAAATATGACAAAAATGTCTTAATTTTCTTGTTAATTACTCGTCTATTTATCTATTTATCGACAATTTGTTGATGGCATCTAATAGATAGTTTTATTGTCTATCGTTTGGTTTATACATGTATCTATTTATCTTATTCCTAAGATGAGAAATTTCACTTTATATATTATATTTTTGACAAAAAATTGTAAAATATGACAAAAGTGTCTTAATTATTTCATTTATTACTCATCTATTTATCTATCTATCGACAATTTTTTGATGGCATCTAATAGCTAATTTTATTGTCTATCTTTCTGTATATACATGCATCAATTTATCTATTTCATAAGATGAGAAATGTCACTTTATATAATATATTTTTGACAAAATTGTAAAATATGACCAAAGTGTCTTTATTTATTCATTTATTACTCGGCTATTTATCTATCTATCAACAATTTGTTGATGGCACCTAATAGATAATTTTATTGTCTATCTTTTCGTATATACATGTATCAATTTATCTATTTCTTAAGATGAGAAATTTCACTTTATATAATATATTTTTGACTAAAAATAGTAAAATATGACCAAAGTGTCCCACTTTTTTCGTTAATTACTCGTCTATTTATCTATCTATCAACAATTTGTTGATGGCATCTAATAGATAATTTTATTGTCTATGTTTTGGTATATACATGTATCTATTTATCTATTTCCTAAGATGAGAAATTTCACTTTATATAATATATTTTTAACTAAAAATAGTAAAATATGACCAAAGTGTCTTAATTTTCTTAATTACTCGTCTATTTATCTATTTATCGACAATTTGTTGATGGCATCTAATAGATAATTTTATTTTCTATCGTTTGGTGTATACATGTATCTATTTATCTTATTCCTAAGATGAGAAATTTCACTTTATATATTATATTTTTGACAAAAAATTGTAAAATATGACAAAAGTGTCTTAATTATTTCATTTATTACTCATCTATTTATCTATCTATCGACAATTTGTTGATGGCATCAAATAGATAATTTTATTGTCTATCTTTTCATATATACATGTATCAATTTATCTATTTCATAAGATGAGAAATGTCACTTTATATAATATATTTTTGACAAAATTGTAAAATATGACCAAAGTGTCTTTATTTATTCATTTATTACTCGGCTATTTATCTATCTATGGAAAATTTGTTGATGGCACCTAATAGATAATTTTATTCTCTATCTTTTCGTATATACATGTATCAATTTATCTATTTCTTAAGATGAGAAATGTCACTTTATATAATATATTTTTGACTAAAAATAGTAAAATATGACCAAAGTGTCCCAATTTTTCGTTAATTACTCGTCTATTTATCTATCTATCGACAATTTGTTGATGGCATCTAATAGATAATTCTATTGTCTATCTTTTGTTATATCCATATATATATTTATCTATTTCCTAAGATGAGAAATTTCACTTTGTATAATATATTTTTAACTAAAAATAGTAAAATGACAAAAATGTCTTAATTTTCTTGTTAAATACTCGTCTATTTATCTATTTATCGACAATTTGTTGATGGCATCTAATAGATAATTTTATTGTCTATCGTTTGGTTTATACATGTACCTATTTATCTTATTCTTAAGATGAGAAATTTCACTTTATATATTATATTTTTGACTAAAAATTGTAAAATATGACAAAAGTGTCTTAATTATTTCATTTATTACTCATCTATTTATCTATCTATCGACAATTTGTTGATGGCATCTAATAGATAATTTTATTGTCTATCTTTTCGTATATACATGTATCAATTTATCTATTTCATAAGATGAGAAATGTCACTTTATATAATATATTTTTGACAAAATTGTAAAATATGACCAAAGTGTCTTTATTTATTCATTTATTACTCGGCTATTTATCTATTTATCGACAATTTGTTGATGGCATCTAATAGATAATTTTATTGTCTATCGTTTGGTTTATACATGTATCTATTTATCTTATTCCTAAGATGAGAAATTTCACTTTATATAATATATTTTTAACTAAAAATAGTAAAATATGACAAAAATGTCTTAATTTTCTTGTTAATTACTCGTCTATTTATCTATTTATCGACAATTTGTTGATGGCATCTAATAGATAGTTTTATTGTCTATCGTTTGGTTTATACATGTATCTATTTATCTTATTCCTAAGATGAGAAATTTCACTTTATATATTATATTTTTGACAAAAAATTGTAAAATATGACAAAAGTGTCTTAATTATTTCATTTATTACTCATCTATTTATCTATCTATCGACAATTTTTTGATGGCATCTAATAGCTAATTTTATTGTCTATCTTTCTGTATATACATGCATCAATTTATCTATTTCATAAGATGAGAAATGTCACTTTATATAATATATTTTTGACAAAATTGTAAAATATGACCAAAGTGTCTTTATTTATTCATTTATTACTCGGCTATTTATCTATCTATCAACAATTTGTTGATGGCACCTAATAGATAATTTTATTGTCTATCTTTTCGTATATACATGTATCAATTTATCTATTTCTTAAGATGAGAAATTTCACTTTATATAATATATTTTTGACTAAAAATAGTAAAATATGACCAAAGTGTCCCACTTTTTTCGTTAATTACTCGTCTATTTATCTATCTATCAACAATTTGTTGATGGCATCTAATAGATAATTTTATTGTCTATGTTTTGGTATATACATGTATCTATTTATCTATTTCCTAAGATGAGAAATTTCACTTTATATAATATATTTTTAACTAAAAATAGTAAAATATGACCAAAGTGTCTTAATTTTCTTAAATACTCGTCTATTTATCTATTTATCGACAATTTGTTGATGGCATCTAATAGATAATTTTATTGTCTATCGTTTGGTGTATACATGTATCTATTTATCTTATTCCTAAGATGAGAAATTTCACTTTATATATTATATTTTTGACAAAAAATTGTAAAATATGACAAAAGTGTCTTAATTATTTCATTTATTACTCATCTATTTATCTATCTATCGACAATTTGTTGATGGCATTTAATAGATCATTTTATTGTCTATCTTTCTGTATATACATGTATCAATTTATCTATTTCATAAGATGAGAAATGTCACTTTATATAATATATTTTTGACAAAATTGTAAAATATGACCAAAGTGTCTTTATTTATTCATTTATAACTCGGCTATTTATCTATCTATGGAAAATTTGTTGATGGCACCTAATAGATAATTTTATTGTCTATCTTTTGGTATATACATGTATCAATTTATCTATTTCTTAAGATGAGAAATTTCACTTTATATAATATATTTTTGACTAAAAATAGTAAAATATGACAAAAGTGTCTTAATTTTCTTGTTAATTACTCGTCTATTTATCTATCTATTGAAAGTTTGTTGATGGCATCTAATAGATAATTCTATTGTCTATCTTTTGTTATATCCATATATATATTTATCTATTTCCTAAGATGAGAAATTTCACTTTGTATAATATATTTTTAACTAAAAATAGTAAAATATGACAAAAATGTCTTAATTTTCTTGTTAAATACTCGTCTATTTATCTATTTATCGACAATTTGTTGATGGCATCTAATAGATAATTTTATTGTCTATCGTTTGGTTTATACATGTACCTATTTATCTTATTCTTAAGATGAGAAATTTTACTTTATATATTATATTTTTGACTAAAAATTGTAAAATATGACAAAAGTGTCTTAATTATTTCATTTATTACTCATCTATTTATCTATCTATCGACAATTTGTTGATGGCATCAAATAGATAATTTTATTGTCTATCTTTTCATATATACATGTATCAATTTATCTATTTCATAAGATGAGAAATGTCATTTTATATAATATATTTTTGACAAAATTGTAAAATATGACCAAAGTGTCTTTATTTATTCATTTATTACTCGGCTATTTATCTATCTATGGAAAATTTGTTGATGGCACCTAATAGATAATTTTATTCTCTATCTTTTGGTATATACATGTATCAATTTATCTATTTCTTAAGATGAGAAATTTCACTTTATATAATATATTTTTGACTAAAAATAGTAAAATATGACAAAAGTGTCTTAATTTTCTTGTTAATTACTCGTCTATTTATCTATCTATTGAAAGTTTGTTGATGGCATCTAATAGATAATTCTATTGTCTATCTTTTGTTATATCCATATATATATTTATCTATTTCCTAAGATGAGAAATTTCACTTTGTATAATATATTTTTAACTAAAAATAGTAAAATATGACAAAAATGTCTTAATTTTCTTGTTAAATACTCGTCTATTTATCTATTTATCGACAATTTGTTGATGGCATCTAATAGATAATTTTATTGTCTATCGTTTGGTTTATACATGTACCTATTTATCTTATTCTTAAGATGAGAAATTTTACTTTATATATTATATTTTTGACTAAAAATTGTAAAATATGACAAAAGTGTCTTAATTATTTCATTTATTACTCATCTATTTATCTATCTATCGACAATTTGTTGATGGCATCAAATAGATAATTTTATTGTCTATCTTTTCATATATACATGTATCAATTTATCTATTTCATAAGATGAGAAATGTCACTTTATATAATATATTTTTGACAAAATTGTAAAATATGACCAAAGTGTCTTTATTTATTCATTTATTACTCGGCTATTTATCTATCTATGGAAAATTTGTTGATGGCACCTAATAGATAATTTTATTCTCTATCTTTTCGTATATACATGTATCAATTTATCTATTTCTTAAGATGAGAAATGTCACTTTATATAATATATTTTTGACTAAAAATAGTAAAATATGACCAAAGTGTCCCAATTTTTCGTTAATTACTCGTCTATTTATCTATCTATCGACAATTTGTTGATGGCATCTAATAGATAATTTTATTGTCTATCTTTTGGTGTATACATGTATCTATTTATCTATTTCCTAAGATGAGAAATTTCACTTTATATAATATATTATTAACTAAAAATAGTAAAATATGACAAAAGTGTCTTAATTTTCTTGTTAATTACTCATCTATTTATCTATTTATCTACAATTTATTGATGGCATCTAATAGATAATTTTATTGTCTATCGTTTGGTTTATACATGTATCTATTTATCTTATTCCTAAGATGAGAAATTTCACTTTATATAATATATTTTTTACTAAAAATTGTAAAATATGGCAAAAGTGTCTTACTTTTCTTGTTTATTACTCATCTATTTATCTATCTATCGACAATTTGTTGATGGCATCTAATAGATAATTGTATTGTCTATTTTTTGGTTTTTACATGTATCTATTTATCTATTTCCTAAGATGAGAAATTTCACTTTATATATTATATTTTTCACAAAAAAATGTAAAATATGACCAAAGTGTCCCATTTCTTCATTAATTACTCGTCTATTTATCTATCTATCAACAATTTGTTGATGGCATCTATTAGATAATTTTATCGTCTATCTTTTGGTATATACATGTATCTATTTATCTATTTTTTAAGAGGAGAAATTTCACTTTATATAATATATTTTTAACTAAAAATAGTAAAATATGACAAAAGTGTCTTCATTTTCTTGTTAATTACTCGTCTATTTATCTATCTATTGAAAGTTTGTTGATGGCATCTAATAGATAATTTTATTGTCTATCTTTTCGTATATACATGTATCAATTTATCTATTTCCTAAGATGAGAAATTTCACTTTATATAATATATTTCTGACTAAAAATTGTAAAATATGACCAAAGTGTCCCACTTTTTTCGTTAATTACTCGTCTATTTATCTATCTATCGACAATTTGTTGATGGCATCTCATAGATAATTTTATTGTCTATCATTTCGTATATACATATATCAATTTATCTATTTCTTAAGATGAGAAATTTCACTTTATATAATATATTTTTGACAAAAAATAGTAAAATATGACCAAAGTGTCCCACTTTTTTCGTAATTACTCGTCTATTTATCTATCTATCGACAATTTGTTGATGGCATCTCATAGATAATTTTATTGTCTATCTTTTGGTATATACATGTATCTATTTATCTATTTCCTAAGATGAGAAATTTCACTTTATATATTATATTTTTGACTAAAAATTGTAAAATATGACAAAAGTGTCTTAATTGTTTCATTTATTACTCGTCTATTTATCTATGTATGAACAATTTGTTGATGGCATCTAATAGTTAATTTTATTGTCTATATTTTGGTATTTACATGTATCTATTTATCTATTTCCTAAGATGAGAAATTTCACTTTATATAATATATTTTTAACTAAAAATAGTAAAATATGACAAAAGTGTCTTAATTTTCTTAATTACTCGTCTATTTATCTATTTATCGACAATTTGTTGATGGCATCTAATAGATAATTTTATTGTCTATCGTTTGGTGTATACATGTATCTATTTATCTTATTCCTAAGATGAGAAATTTCACTCTATATAATATATTTTTTACTAAAAAAATTAAAATAGGACAAAAGTGTCTTAATTGTTGCATATATTACTCGTCTATTTATCTATCTATTGACAATTTGTCGATGGCATCTAATAGATAATTTTATCGTCTATCTTTTGGTATATACATGAATCTATTTATCTATTTCTTAAGATTCCAAATTTTACTTTATATAAGATATTTTTGACTAAAAATAGTAAAATACGAAAAAAATGTTGTTAACCCTTAACGTCCGGACCGCGGTCATAGACGGACCCAGGAAGCCTCCGGGTCGTGTCTTACACCCCTGCCATGTGGTGACCGGGCGAGATGAAGCACCGCTATTGCCAATGTCGGCATTTGCGAGCCCAATTTGGCGGTTTTTTTTTCACTTGGCAATACTTCACCACTATCCCTACAAATCACCATCGTCAGTCAGTGTGTTACTGACTGTAAACATGGATGGATGTGGATTAGATTTCTCGTGCGTGTCCGATTCTGTGGTGCGCCACGCTTACTTACAACACTGACTGCCACCCGCGCGGGCCACGTTCAGTAGTCGTCAGAGCCACTCCAGCTAAGCGAACGCAGCCGCGCTCACACGAAAAAGTACCCTTCATTCCTCACTTAATTTCTCGGAAACGGAGAGTTGTAGAGAGCTGAGGTTGGTTTTATTGGAAAGAGGAAGAGTTGATGGTGCTAACAAGACCAAATTTAAGTTGTTCAGTATCGTAGTTTAGACGTACAGAGTAAGTGGAATAGAGCGATTTTGGAAAAATCGGCCAAAAGCGCCCGGCCACACAGTAGGGAAAGTAAGACTAGCCCCGGACTGACAAAATGGCTATCCATAGTTATCCCGTCGTGGAGGGGTTAATAATAAAAACAGTGTTGCCAATATTCAAAGCTGTATTGCCAATAATAAAAGTATTAGCAATAATAAAAAAAAATTGTTGCCAATAATTAAAGCAGTGTTGCCAATAATAAATACACTCCATACGTACACACACACCCTCATTCGCACATAGAAATATCAACCTCAGAAAATTCCACCAGAAGTCCTATATGTCTGTGTATGTATATGTGTGTACGTGTGTGTGTATATGTGAACGTGTGTACACACGTGTGTATATGTGTGTGTACATATGTGTATGTGTGTATGTACATGTGTGTGTACATGTGTATGTGTGTGTGTATGTGTGTATGTATATAATAATAATAATAATAATAATAATAATAATAATAATAATAATAATAATAATAATAATAATAATAATAATAATAAATGGTTTATACCGTTATACAGATGCAAAAGCATGTGTGCGGGTGGAGGGTGATCTGAGTGAGAGTTTTAATATTAGTGTAGGGCTGAGGCAGGGATGTGTTATGTCACCATGGTTGTTCAATATATATATGGATGGGTGTATGAGAGAGATGAAAGCCAAAGTGAATGGTCTGGGGGTGAAGTTGAAGCTGAATGAAGTAAATTGGTCCTTGGCGGCAAGTTTGTTTGCAGATGACACTGTGCTGATGGCTGAGAGTGAAAGGGAGTTGCAGAGTGTGGTGGACAAATTTC